>OY757552.1:11764009-11799009 GCA_963584105.1 Alviniconcha strummeri
CTGAGTCTTTCTGTTCGGCCGCCAGGTGTCGGGCCTATCCAGTCTGATCGCTCAGCAGTTGATGGTGGTTGGAGACCTATCGCCGTGGGTGGCCTGCATCATCGTCGTCATCGTGACCTCCATCGCCACCGAGATCACCTCCAACACCGTCATCGCCACGCTACTGCTGCCCATTCTGGCGCAAGTGGTATGTCTTCAGCTTATGGTAATGATGCTGACGATAATGACAGTGACGATTTACAAGTGGGTTAAGATCGCGGGTCAGCCGACAGCGAAGAGTGGGTAGCAACTCGGTGTGGTCGTCCTCAGTGCGTGCACAGGGGTTCCAGCGATAAGTACGTCTGTCTTTTTATCATTTTCTTTTTCATATTCAGTTTCCACCTCGTGTTACTTCCACGTAAACATGGTGCTTAACGTCCACAGAAACCATAAGGCTTATTAGGGACGGGGAGAAGTGGGGGAAGGGGGTATGGAGGTGGGGGAAGAGTGAGATTATATACCTATCGCTACACTGTCACCACCAGAATGATTCCTGCATTAAGATGGGCAGCGATGAGAGCCATTTTAATGTTTCAGTAGGAAGTGATGGACAAAGTCACAAGACAGTGTCCACAAACCACAACCTTTTTGAAGAGAAAGGAGAGCCGAAGCGGTATCGAACCGAGGTCCTTCCGCTTACCAGCCTAACGCCTTACCGCTAGGCCACACCGGCTCACTCTTTATACTTCCACCAAAGAATCCAGTATTTATAGTTTAATTACATAATCTTGCTTTGACACACCGTCTAGTCTTGTTTTTTTTTAGCTTCTGTCAACTTCTCGCAGTTTAAACGTATCGCATGGTTACTTACTTCTGCACATCAAATTGGCTGTTTTTCACAGGCAGTTTCGATGGATCTGCACCCCATATACTTCATGCTGCCGTCGGCTGTAGCCTCGTCCTTTTCCTTCATGCTGCCCGTGGCCACGCCCCCTAACGCTATCGTCTTTGCACACGGCGATATTAAAGTTATGGACATGGTACGTTTGCACTGTAGATCTTCAAGCTGTCATAGACCACGCCCCCATAACGCTATTGTTACTTAACGCTACCGTTACTTAGCACACGGCGACAGTAAAGTTATGGACATGGTAAGTTTGAACTGTACCTCTTCACGCTGTCATAGACCACGCCCCCTAACGCGTTCTAAAACAAAGTCCAAACGCATAAAAGTTTTTTGTTGTTTTTTAAGGCTCAAAGGAACGTTATTTATTAGGACAAAACAAAACTGGCACCGGACACGAAAACAACGTAGCTCAACCCAAAACAGATAAGTGGCTTTGCTCTCCATCTCATTAAAAATAAATCAACCATTTTTCTCTGTTTAACTGTTGTTTAAGCGTCGTTTTGTAGCTTGATAAAGGGGATTACCCCGAAAATTCGCAGGTTGTGCTTTGTCTTAATAAATAGCGTTCTTTTGAGCCTTTTATGTGTTTAGATCTTATAATAATAATATATTATTAATGGTGCCCAGTTTCACAAGAGCCCTGGACGCTTACAGAGGCCTAATGACTGATTCGCGCGTTCATCACAGCCATTCCACTCACACACACACACACACACACACGCACGCACGCACGCACGCACGCACGCACGCACGCACGCACCCATGGACCTATATATAGGTCCATGCACGCACCCATTCACAGTGTCCCTAATATGCTTTTAGCATCTGAGGACATTAAGCAAAAACAGAACGAACAAACGAACACAGATATCAGAACACGCGCGCACCCACCTGCACGCTCTCAATTTGTGTGCAGATCAAAACCGGCACCATACTCAACATTATCGGCATCGCCGTAGTGACAGCCGCCATCAACACCTTTGGCTACGCCTACTTCGACCTGGGCCATGTTCCTGATTGGGCGTTCCGGCTTGTGCAGGCCACGCCCACGTCCGTACAAAATATCACGAGTGTGCTTTTGAACAACTCTATAACAGTGAGCACAGAAGTCCAGGGAATATTAGGCAATGTTACTGCTGTTTAGTGATTGGTTCTACATGTGGCCCTGGATGCTGGAGTGCATGCCTTCGGTCGATCTCGCACGTTTTTCTCTGTGTTCAGTGTTTGTGTGTGTGTGTGTCTGTCTGTCTCTATCTGTCTGTCTGTCTCTCTGTGTCTCTCTCTGTCTGTCTCTCTCTCTAAATCCAAGAGCTCTCTCTCTCTAAATCCAAAATCTCTTCCCCCCAACCCCCCACCCCTCTAAATCCAAGAGCTCTCTCTCTCTGTGAATCCAAGAGCTCTGTCTCTTTCTACCCCCCCACCCCCCTCTCCTCTTTCTTTCTCCCTATTTTATTGTGTATGACTCTGCTTCGTGTATTACACAACCACTTGCTGTTGACTGCGTAAATCGAAAATATTCACAAAATCGTCGTGTGCTTTGACTAGCCTGTACTGATTCCGCCCGCGTATGGATGGATTACGTACTGTATTTATAAATTTTGGCGTAACCAGAAATCGACAGACTTGTTTTGTTTGTTTATGTGATAATTGATTAAAAATGGTCGCCTATGGCATGTTTGTAACTGTAATACTTAAGCAGAACTTTGTGTATAGTCTGCTGTTTTTAAATTAAAAACGCATGAATAAACACCCCCACGCCCCACCAAAAAATAAAATAAAACCTGAATAACTTGGGAAAGGTGTGTGTGTGTGTGTGTGTGTGTGTGTGTGTGTGTGTGTGTGTGTGTGTGTGTGTGTGTGTGTGTGTGTGTGTGTGCCCGTTGTGTGTCCGCTGTGTGTGTGTGTGTGTGTGTGTGTGTGTGTGTGTGTGTGTGTGTGTGTGTGTGTGTGTGTGTGTGTGTGTGTGTGTGCCCGTTGTGTGTCCGCTGTGTGTGTGTGTGTGTGTGTGTGTGTGTGTGTGTGTGTGTGTGTGTGTGTGTGTGTGTGTGTGTGTGTGTGTATGTGTGTGTCCGCTGCATGTTCATCGTCATATGTAGCCTACGAGCGATAACATAGGTCAGCATATGTGAATAAACAAATAAAAAAGAGTTCATTTCTCCCCTCCGTCTCCCGCAGCACTCCCTCCTCCTGCCCTGAGCTCTCCCGCAGCACTCCCTCCTCCTGCCCTGAGCTCTCCCGCAGCACTCCCTCCTCCTGCCCTGAGCTCTCCCGCAGCACTCCCTCCTCCTGCCCTGAGCTCTCCAGCAGCACTCCCTCCTTCTGTCCTGAGCTCTCCCGCAACACTCCCTCCTCCTGCCCTGAGCTCTGTTTGTCCCGCAACACTCCCTCCTTCTGTCCTGAGCTCTCCCGCAACACTCCCTCCTTCTGTCCTGAGCTCTCCCGCAACACTCCCTCCTCCTGTCCTGCGCTCTCCCGCCTCCTGTCCTGAGCTCTCCCGTAACACTCCCGCCTCCTGTCCTGAGCTCTCCCGTAACACTCCCGCCTCCTGTCCTGAGCTCTCCCGTAACACTCCCGCCTCCTGTCCTGAGCTCTCCCTCCTTCTCCCGACAAACTCGCCCCACCGGCCCTCACGGTTTCCCCTCCCGGCCTCTACGGTAACACTCCCTAGGTGGGATGGGTAGATAGCTTCCCTACCATAGGTTTGCTGGATACGCCCGAGTCGCTAACAAAAGAATCGATGTCACGGTGTAGACAGACAAACAGACTGACTGACACCTCCCCCCCCCCCCCCAACACACACACACACTTTCGAGCATCGCTTTCCTCGTGGAGTATGTCCCCCCCCCCCCCCCCCCCCGCCTTTTTAAGAGGACGTGGCGGTTCTTGTCTCTGAGTCGCCTGATTTCCTGGATACGCGTGTAAGTTCTCGACAAGGGATTTAATTTACTGTCAGCTTGACAAACTCGGTCAAGGTACCTTGTGAAGCAGCGATGACTTTCACGGAGCTTGTGTATCATATAATGCTTCAAATACCATGTTAGATAACTGAGTTGAATCATGAGTGAAAGTGTCAATGAACTGAACTCACACAGGAATAGCAGAAGACACGAGGAAACTTGGAGACTTGTATTGCGCCATCACTTGAAGAGAGTGCGGAACTCGAGTAAAGGGAAGTAATCCCTCTTCGCACACACAACACAACAGGATATACACAGTTACGTCCCTTATCAAAGTGACCCGCTCAGACTCGAAAGAAAAAATAAATAAAATGTAAGCAAAATCCTGGAAGTGACTCTTTTTCAGTTATCAGTGGTATTAAAAAATTTACGTGTTTGCCGACACGCACACGTAAATATTTCCCCCCCCCCCTCCTCTTTCTTAAACACAAACACATTGGCACACACTTGATACACTGCTTATGACATGACAGAGCCGAAAGAGAACATTTTTTGTTGATCTTGTAAAGCGCGGTGTGCTCATCCTTGTCGGTGAGACATGGCGCTATAGAAATCACTGCCGCTATTATTATTACTGTTATTCATTATTCTACAGTAACATAGGCCTACTGATCAGAAACTTGTAGTGCGATGTGGCTTTGTGCTTTCACTTGTTTTTACATGTAGTTGGTGACGAGTGATTCGGTTGAATCCCAGTCAGCTACGATTTTGTTGATAGATTTGATTGGCTGAAGCGTGGGTCAAAGCTGAGTTCACGACAATGCCAAGACGAGTAGTGTCAGAATATTGCAGGGTGAGTCACGTGAAAGGCGTCGATACCCGAATGGTGCACGATTTATTTTGGAATTTGTATGAGAAGCAGCCGAAGACGACCTGACTTACTACAGACAATTCCAAGAAGTATAAAAAGTTCGTTTTGTTGAAATATAAAACGACGACGCAGCCACTCAGCGAAAGACGACGAGAACTAGAGCAGATGAGATAATGTGAAGTTTTGATTGATGAAACGACAAGGACGCATACTCTTCCTCTTCTTTGAATTGGGCAGTCACTTTCCACTGAGCAAAAACTGCTCGGAGATTATGCTGCACTTTTTTCTCTCCTTTTTTTTGAGGGGGGTGGGGGGACTTGAGAGTCCTATAAAGTGGTATGAGAAAGTACGAAAGAAAATTGAGACAGTGTGCGTCAATATGTGAGCCGGTTTGGCCTAGCGGTAAGGCGTTAGGCTGGTAAGCGGAAGGACTTCGGTTCGATACCGCTTCGGTTTTCCTTTCTCCTCAAAAAGGTTGTGGTTTGTGGACACTGTCTTGTGACTTTGTCCATCACTTCCTGCTGAAACATTAAAATGGCTCTCATCGCTGCCCATCTTAATGCAGGAATCATTCTGGTGGTGACAGTGTAGCGATAGGTATATAATCTCCCTCTCCCCCCACCTGCATACCTCCTCCCCCCCCCCCTCTCCCCGTCCCTAATAAGCCTTACGGTTTCTGTGGACGTTAAGCACCATGTTTACTTACTGTGCGTCAGTGTATTAACTACTTTGGAGTATTCGGATAGACCATTCCGGCTACCATAGCGGTCACCGGAGAAGGACCGCGGCCGGCACCGCTCCAGCCTTCACTTACCCACTTTTCGTTAATACTCGTTAAAGATTCCGGAAAGAGAAGACCCTGGTCACAAAGGAGCCAGCGCGGGCTTGGTGCTCTGGTCACTTCTTGCGGAAGGCTGTTCCACTTTGGGATGGTCTTAGGAAAGAAAGCCATCTGTCTGTACTCTGTCCAGTGAGATGGAATGTCAGACATGAGGTCTTGGGTATGCCGGATGGTTCTCCAGGGGCGGTCGGTTGCTGGTCATGGGCAGTGTTTTGACTCGATGTGGATGAGACCGTGGTGGAACTTGTAGAAGGTAGTGCGACGTGTAAAATTTCCAGTGTCAAGAGCAAATTACACCAAAGTTCAGTCCGGCGTCCGTATCCAACCCGCAAGAGCAACACGTTCAAATAACATTAACAGGCAGAGACACAACTTCGACTCGCCCTGCGCCGCGTCCCCGGCTCAGATTGTCACGTGACACACCGGCCCGACTTGAGTCGTCTGCTCAGTTTCAGTCAAATTTCTACGAAGATAAGTTCAACCAGTTTTACTCAGATACAGCTGAATAGATACGAAAACCGAAAAGGCGTAACTCGTTTGGAGATTGATGAATATTAGCATAGACTTTGTCACAAAACTGACAATTTGAGATATTCTCGCTTTTCGGTTGCCGCGTTTTGGGCTTCTCGCTGTTTCATACAGTGGGTAGCTTCTGAATCTGTTGGCTACATCGCCGCGCAGAACTATGTTCTGATTTTTTTGGATGATTTTTTTTTTTTTTTTTTTATTTCTCTCCCGCTTTCCGACTGTGAATGCTGTCACTTGCCAGTCTCTTGTTTGCCTGTGTCAATAAACAGACAAGAAACGTGGATACATTTGACACTGGATGCACTGAAAATAGTGCGCAGTAAGCTGCACGGCGTGAAAAGGATGGCATCGAAGACACAAGATCTTGTCATTTTACAGACACAAAGCTGAATCCATACCAGAATGATTTACTGTACGTACGTGTTATAAATAGCTCATACACTGAGCTTTCTTAGTGGTTCGAAAAAAGGTTGTGGTTTGTGGACACTGTCTTGTGACTTTGTCCATCACTTCCTACTGAAACATTAAAATGGCTCTCATCGCTGCCCATCTTAATGCAGGAATCATTCTGGTGGTGACAGTGTAGCGATAGGTATATAGTCTCCCTCTCCCCCCACCTCCATGCCCCCTTCCCCCCCTTCTCCCCGTCCCTAATAAGCCTTATGGTTTCTGTGGACGTTAAGCACCATGTTTACTTACTTACTATGCTTTCTTAGTGGTTCGAAAAAAAGAAACAATCGCGTACATTTTGTCGTAGCCAGCTCGTCAAGACTCGCTCGCTGCGTATAACAGAACTGTGAGGCCCTGCACAACTCTGTCTAGTTTCTTATTTTGCGCGGGTAGCTGAACCCACTCAAAGCCATTGCGTAAGCTCTCTCTGTCTGTGTGTGTGTGTCCGATCACTTTTACCACACAGTACTATCAGTTATGCAACCATGCATGGACAGCGTGAGCCAGTTTGGCCTATCGTAGGGCATTTGCCTGGTAAGCAGGACTCCTTTCCCTTCAAAAGTTGTGGTCTCTGGACACTGTCTTGTGACTTTGCCCATCACAATTAATGAAACATCAAAAGTGGCTCTCATCCCTGCCTATCTTAATGCAGGAACCACTGATTTTTCAGTGGTGGTGACAGTGGAGCGTTACGTATGTATTCTCCCTCTTCCGGCTACACCTCTCCTGTGACTGATCTTGGTCCCCGCCACTGAGTGAGTATCTCCTCGGAGACAATTCGGCGTTAAATACGCTTAACCAATCAAAAACAATGGGCACCCGGAAAATTTGGAAGCTGGGAGATTTGCGGTGCCCCGGTAGGGTGCTATTTCATGAGGCCGAATGTTGTTTCGCCTGGCGGGAGGGAGAGACTGAGACTAGTGAGAGAGACAGGGGCCGGGAGAGCCTGTCAACACACACACACACACACACACACACACACACACACACACACACACACACACACACACGTACGCACACACACACACGGCCGGCTCAGTCAGTGTCGGTCAGTGGTTACTACGCCGCCACTACACCCACATTTTTGAGACAGTCACCGGCTACTGCAGCTAATGCTGCTGTCTTTAAAAGATCTAAACTAATATCGACTGACTGACAACGTTATAAGACATAAATTAATTAAAACTGAATAATTATAAGTAAAAAGACACAGACGTCAAAGTCAGTCAAGTCAGTAACTTTAAACTGAGAATGAGTAAATCGGACAAATTAAAGGTCGCATCAGTGCTAAAAATGTGCCTGTTTTTGTACTGTCCAACTAAAAAGCGTTCAGTTTTATTAACTTCTTGCATACCCGTGACTTGACCTGTTGCCATGAAGGAAATAATCAAGTCAAGTTATAGTTGCAATTTATGTAGGACAGGACGCTATTCTGTCAATCGCTAGTGTTACAGTAAATTCTGTTGAGCAGTGAAAAAATGTCACCCGTCACTGAAACCTGTCGAATCCGGTTGTAGCTTCCGTTTTTTTTATGTACACCTGCTCATGACGTAGCAACTACTTCTGGAGACAGGCTGCTTCGGAGAGAGGAGAAAAATTGTTCATTTTGAGAAAATTAATTAATTCTCGATAACTACCAGTCAAACTCGAAGGGTCATGTTATAGCAGGACATAGACCACCAAAACACGAAGATCTGGGTCTCAGTTTCAGACACAACGCAATCAATAGCAAACACAACCAAGTCCAAATAGTCAAATGTGTACCAATATTCACATTTCACTTAATTACAATTTTGCCAAAATCCATTTGCAGCGAGCCCTTCAGGGCATATTTTGATAATATCTCTGCCGGTTTAAACAAAAGTACCAGGGCAACAAACAAAAACGAAAAAACGTTATCAGTTCACAAGTGAAATGTCTGATTCACTTTTCTCTCTCTCTCTCTCTCTCTCTCTCTCTCTCTCTCTCTCTCTCTCTCTCTCTCTCTCTCTCTCTCACACACACACACACACACACACTCACAGAGTCTCCTCATTGGCATGCACGCACGCACGCACGCACGCACGCACGCGCACGCACACACACACTCACTCACTCAAGCACAGACACGTACACACGGAAACACAGTCACACACACACACACACACACACACACACACACACACACACACACACACACTCACGCGCGCGCACCTGAGCAAAACGCATGTTTTGGAGCCTATTGTTATTCTGCAGGCTCTCGACATCTGAATGTTCATGAACTGCTTTGGGCGACTTATTCAATAATAGGCCCACACAAAAACTGGATAAAAAGTGGAGAGGATTTGGCTGAATCGACTAGGAAAGTAGAAATTATTATGGTAGGATTCCTGGCAGAATACTAAGCATGCTACAAGGACGCATTGCGATCTACTCCAGGCTTAAAAATTATGACTTTTTATAGTTCAGCATTCTCAGCAGATGGGACCTGGGCACCTGCAGTACCTTAATTATAGCACGGATCGCTAGAGAAAAATGAGCATGCTAAAAATGCAGGCACTTAGAATACCACACTCCAAACTAATCATCCCGTCCCCCCCCCCCCCCCCCCCCCCAATCCCCCATGAAACAATTGAGAAAAAGCACAAAAACAAAACTAAAAACAACAACAAAGCACCCCAAAAAAAACAAAAAACAATAACAACTAACTTTAGAAGTAGCGTCATTGTCAGAAAGTGGTCTTGATGGGTGTTATCTGCCTTGATGGTATTATCCATAAAGCCATGTGATAGTTATCAGTGGCAATTTAGACCTCGGCTAGGCTAGTGTTCTTTCCCTTGACAGACGCTCAAGCGGTGTTATTCATGTAATGGTGCGGAGTGGTCAAAGGACAGGACACAGGCAGCGGAGTCAATAAAATGGAGACCACAGCAGGCGTATGGCAGCAATCAGGTTTTACTTGCTCAGCCGCGCCGCAGACAATTTTCAGCACACACAAAATCCGATGATGATGAGTTGATGCTTAATGTCCTCAGATGTCATTTGACATATTAGGGACAAGTTGTGATCAATGCCGAAGCACGGTTCAATAAAAGCCACATACGTAAGGTGTATGCGTGTTTAGCTGTAACCTGCCACCTGCACTTTTGGCAGAATGACCGGGATTTTTTACGTGCTACTGTGGTAACACGGGGGTGGAACGGATACCGAAATAAGAGTCAGCACAGAAAGTCGACCCTGGAGAAGAAAATTCTCCCGCCGTTCCAGCAGGGATTCGAACCCGCGACCTTTCAATCACGAGTCCGCCGCTCTAACCACTGAGCTATCCCCGCCCCCAAACAGAATCCTCACGCGCACGCATAGATAAGAGAACGGCGCGGGCCGCAAGGAACACACACTATCGCTACAATCAAAACGGCCCTCTGGACCACAAAATGGCTGACAACTGTGTTTCCTTGGCCCGCACAAATACAGTTTCCTCTACAATAACTAAACCAATTAAAACATGAAAAACATCAAATAAAAGCTACAGTTACAATCTTTTAAACCGTATAAACAAAATGTACACACATGACTTATTTTATTTACAACAAGAGTGGGAAGCGTGGCTTGCGCCTGTCTATATACAGATTCGTACAACTAAATCACCACTAACACAATGTACAAAATATAAATGTTACTAAAACTTACATCAGAATAAAGTGCACGCTCCCACGGTTAAAATAGTACATAACAATTACAATACAACGCTCTGTAAGAGAAGCAAGACAAACTCAAAGACTAGTACTAAAACAATCTGTGCGAACTTTCGCATGGGGCGCGTTATCTTAGTCGCAGCAGCGCTGATAGTGATATTAAGTAGTCTATGAATACAACTTAGCTTCTACAGTACACAATACCTAACAAGTTCATTTCAACCCAAAATAAACACTAAACATGAAGCCAGCTAAGCAAAATACTATAGGACAAAGCATTGGTCGACTCAGAATTACTTTAATCGAATCAAAACAACATTTCACTACTATTTACTAGTACTAAACAAAGCGCGCCATGCAGACGACGGCTATAAAAAGAACGGACCTAGAGAGGCATCGGCTACTGATTAAGCTCGATCCTGTGTCTAAATAAACGTTAGATAAACATTCTAAGATGCCAAATTATATTACACATGGCTTGGTGCATGAAAAGGACTAGGTAAACAAAGAGTAGGTAAACAAACAAGCGGTCAAAATGTTAAGGGAGAAAAACATTTGAAAATGGCCCGCACTGGCGGCTATCGCCAGTCGGCTGTGTGAAGGCCATGTGGCGTTACGCCACACGCCGCGCTTCAAAACAAAAGCGTCGTCTTCTCCGGTTCCCGGGTTACTATCAGTACAGTAATGAAACTGCGTTGGTCCGTTAAGCGGGGCGGGATTATTGTAAAACATATACCAAGAGCGCTTGCTCACATTCAGATTCAGATATTTTATTCACCAAGTTTAACAACAAGAAAAATGTTGTGAAAAATGGTGAAAATATAAGCATAAGCAAATGACACTAAGTAAGTAACTTGATGTTTTACGCCCAGTCAACCGTTAGCTGTATCAGGGCGATAAGCAAATGACAACACTAAGACATACTCCAAGCAACATAATTAAAAGTAGACACCCATCGACACCAACAACACACATGCACATGCGTGTCACTAGTGTGCATTCATGCACACCGACTCAAGTTTACAAGTAGTGTTGTAATTTGTAAGATCTAGTTCTACTTCGAACACAAAGAGAGGTGAAAGTTCAACATGCGTACACACACACACACACACACACACACACACACACACACACACACACACACACACACACACACACACGCGCGCGCGCGCGCATACACACATACACACACTCATACTCACTCGCATACTCGTGAGCGCGCGCGCGCGCACACACACACACACGCGCGCGCGCGCGCGCACGCATACACACATACACATACACATCATAACACACTCATACTCACTCGCATACTCGTGAGCGCGCGCGTGCACACACACACGCACACACTCCCCGCCCCCCCTCACCCCCCCCCCCCCCCCCACCCACACACACACTGACACGATAGCTAGCGTTATAGCTAACTGGATATAAATCTGAGGCTGAAAAACCTGGACAGGAGTCAGCACCCAACCCGGCAAATCTCACAGCTGTTTCGTTCCGCTGGTCCTAACAGAGTCTACTTTAATTTTGATTTCAACTTGCTGTTCAGTTTGAACATTCTCCTAACACTGAGCTGGACCTCACAAAACGAGCCACTGACATGAGGTCTTTATTCCTTTCACTTTGTTTAAAATAATTTGGCTCAAGCACATGATAATCATTATTCCAGTGCCCTGTCACTTTTTTTCTTTCTTTCTCTCCAGTAGTAGTGTCCACTAGCAATGGTAGCTCACTACAGAGAAGAGGGCTGGATGTCTATGTTAGGTGAAATGGCGGCACACTATACGACTGATAAGTGAAAAAGGGTTTCTTGTAGGATTTTGTTTCGTAAATCAGTCCGAGCGGTGGAGAGTGTGGGAAGGGACATAACTGCATAAAGTCTGTCGCGATTGTGAAGAAGGATTACTTCCCTTTACTCGAGTCCGCCGTTTCTCAATGGCATCAGTCGTGTAAATCATTCGTTTTAGTGTGCTGTTTTTCCTGTGTGACCTCATCACATTGACAGCTTCACTCACGCATTCAGCTCAGTCATCTAGCACACACCAGAATATTTTTCCAGAATGAACAAAGACGGTTTAACAAGAAAAACATCAAGGGGTCATTATTTCACACAGGCACAATACTACGAGCAGAAGCGCACCTGCAGACGACAGCTTCGCAAAAGAAACAAGTGGAAAGCATGGCGGAGCCTGGGACGCTATCGAACACAGGTGACATTTCGATTTTATTATTTGCTCTCAAATGTCTTTTGCACAGCAAGGATCAGTTTGACAGATACAGGGTATCAAACAGATGATGTTAAAAATATCGATAAACTTGGAACGAATGTAGTAGGCCTTGGTTGTTTTGGAAAAAGTGGTGGTTTCAGATTCCGGAAGTGCAAAAATACGCTACAAGAGTGTTAGCGTTTTCCAGAATCAACCAGGAAACATTTTTTGGAGACAAAAGTAAATATCCTAATCGTTGGGACAAAAAGATGCAAACAAGGGACTTTTAATAGTTTAATGCACATAACGCGGGGATCTAAAGTTGCCGTGTAAACCTGTAGGTGCCACGCTTTCGGGACAGGGACAACAAACACATCATCTGACCTCCTTCGCACACAGGAACGACAAAAATGTTTCCCTGATTCTCGCGGTCTTTTGAACCATTCCACGCTCTCTTGCCTCTTTCTGCATCACGGTTCCAATCTTCCTCTTAGTAGAGATGATGATGACGAAGAGTTGTACAGCGCGAATACTTGGCCATGCTGCAACATCGTGCACATTCCGCTTTAAAAAAAGAAGGAAAAAAAGAAGGGGCACCCGCTTAGTCTTACTCTTAGCACATTCGTGTTACTGTGTATAACAGTATGTCAACTACTGACGAGGAAGTACACACTTAAGCTGATGAATACAGGGGACATAATTATGTGTACTGAAGATGCTAATTCTCGTCACAGTAAAAGGTAATGTCCTACAAATAGGCCAGATCAGGGATTGATAGTGAGTGGGTTGGGGGGTGGGGGGGGGGGGGGGGTGTTATATTTATAATTAATATACATGTGTATATTTATAATACAAAAATGAAAATGTCCAAGACAAAAAAAATCAGGCTAACAATTATCCAAAGTGAAAAAATAATGAAAACTTGTGATACACCTACTGACCTAGTGTGGAGTATTGTAATTTGTATAATTACATTTCGAAAACCTGGTGTTGGTCTAGTAGTACCTTGTTAATGTTAGCATTACTCAGCTTACTATGTTACTGCTAACTATTGTTAGCTGCATTGAGCCAAGTGTGAGACAGACATACCAAGTTCAGGTTGAAAAGATGTACAGTATGTACAGTTTAAATGTTTGATTTATTATTGTTTAATGTTAACTAGTCAGCGTACTGAGTGGCAGTGTCATAGTCAATCATAGTGGAAAAAGGTTATTGTTTTTTGTTTGTTTTTTACAACTTTTGTCTGACAGAAAGTTATCTGAGACACTCAGTGAGAGCATTCTGAAACAAGATCAAAACATACAAAAGGTTGAATATATTTTAGTAGTCAGACAATACAAAATGTGCACATATTTTCAGGGTAACCCGATTTTTCAGGCAACGGACAGTTTAAAGTTACTTAAACCCAAAGGCAAAGGATGAGAGGACTGAAATTTTATCTACATTATCTTTCAGTTGGACTGGGCCCCTAATTATTATCTTTCAGTTGGACTGGTTTGATTAGTGCTGTGTTTGTAAACACTCTGTCTTACCCAATATGTCTTGAGGGCTGACCTCATGTCATGATTATGATAACATTTGACCTTGCCTTGTTCAATTCTGGGGTGTCCACTTTCACACTGTAGTACTGGTACAGTGGTACTGGTCATCCACTTTTACACTGAAGTATTGGTATGGTGGTACTATAGTGATTGTCCACCTTTGCAATAACATTGACAACACACACACACACACACACACACACACACACACACACACACACACACACACACACACACACACACACACACACACTCACACACAAATCACCACCACCACTACCTACAACAGGAACAAAAATACTTCTCAAGTTAGTGGTGACTGGCAGGACAGGTTGTAGAAAACACTTGTCACATGTCAGGCTGACTCACTCACAGCTAGTCTGTCAGCTGCTTAACCTGCAGCCTCTGCTCTTCATCCTCAGGCAGGGTTAGCACACAGTTTTCAAGCCCATTGTCAAAGAGGTTGTGCATACAACATGGGTCAGCTAGTTTACTACTGTGTTCTGCAAGTCCTACAGACTTTTTTAATGAGCACTTTAATTTGAAGAAGAAAAAAAAATCATGGAAACTTTAATTTTTTTAATTTAATTGTCCAGACTTTTATTGAAGAAACAAGTTTTTAGATCCGTATGTAACAACTAACATGGCTCTAGACCAGTTTTCTGAATCCTTTCCATACAGATGGATCCTTGAGCATGAATTGTCCTTATGTTGTTAACAATTTAAGAGCACTTTTGCTTGATTCTTATGGTGGTTAAGACCACCATGAGGGGCCCATTTATTAAGTTATAATAATTTATTAATAATAATATTATCAGTTTGAACTCAATTCTGCTAGTCCATACTTTCACTTTTTCATCTTCTGTTTCACTTCATAAAACTGGATTCAACAATCCAGTTTTATGAACTGGAAAAGAAGAACAAAGGTGTAGCAGGGTTGCAATACTGACCAGATAATTTGTTTTATGTGCAGTGTAAGAAAGTAATGTGATTGTGAAGCAGTAAACCAGAGCAATGCCAGCAGGAACAAAGAAGATCAGCGCCGTTGGTAAGTTAATGAACTGACTGCCCCACTTTTTTTTTTATAGTTTAATACATGAATTATTTATCATTTTTTATTTATGTCCTTTGTCCTGCTCATTTTATTTTTAAACAATTTTGACAAACAGGACATGGTTGTACACACTGCCCCAGGCTAAAGCTTCAAAGAAGGGATTTAATTATCACTTGAAAGAGATCACAATTAACTCCCTTGTGTGTCGATTCAGCGCATGGATGAGCGCTCTGGTCCTCATTCTGTTTCAGATTGTAAAGGTGCAAAGACACTGTGGTTTGTGTCATCCCAGCTGAGCAAAATCAGCATTAATGATCAGTCAGACTTGTTTTATAAATTATTCAGTATGAAGATTAATAATCACTGAATCAGTAATGGATTTTGGAACAAACTTACAAAGTCCTTGTTTTTTTGGTTACTGATATCATTATCAATGATTTCTTTCACATGGGGGCTGTATAAATATTGTGAAAATAACAGTAACGTCAGTAAGACTTGGAGAATCTGCACTAAAAAAGGTGGGAGAAAAATCAGTCACCACACCAACAAGGAGTCAAACCCATGTCAGTCTTTTGAAAAGGTGTGTTCCTTTTATTGTTTCAATGTGCACATAGATTATTATGATACATTAGTTGTTGTGTTTTTTCATTACTGTTAAACATACTGTTTTTCAGAGGCGCTAGAGACCATCCAAGACAATATTGACACATTTGAAGATGTCGGAGCATCGGAAGCAGAGGCAGATTTCCTGCAGGATTTTTTTGATGAACCGGCATTGGGTGCACTGCTTGAGGTAATAATTGCTGCCAGAGAGAAAGCTGACCTTAAGTCCATTTCCCAAAATAAAGGAAAATCTGAAACAAGAATGACTGCAAGCATACTAAAACAAAATCCAAATGCATAAAAGGTTCAAAATAACGCTGTTTATTAGGACAAAACACAACATGCAAATTTTTGGGGTAATCCCCTTTATTAAGCTGCAAAACAACATTGAAATAACAATTAAACGCTGTATGGTGCATACACAGCATGCCATGAAACAGCAGCAGTTTCACATGGCACAAGTCCTGTGACAACCAAACAATGCTGTAAGTACACCACTTTGGTGGCTGTTCGAAAACACAGTGTCACTCAGCGTTGCATATGACTAGAGCACAGTGAATCTGTTCGGAAGCAGAAAATGATGCTATATAGTTGCCCTTGTGAAGTGCTTAGGGCTCATCCCGAGGTGATCATCATCAAGAGTTCATATTAATTTGTCTTCAAATAAGAAGAAAGTTGGCCATAATTGAAATAAGGGAAAAAATTGGCTCTCTCAATACAGAAGAAAGTTGGCCTCTTGAAATGGGGGCAAACAGTAGCCTCCTAAAATAAGTGTGAAAGGTAGCTCTTAAAATAAAGGAGCAAGTTGGGCCCCTGCAGTAAATAAGAAAACTGACCCCTTGAATACAAGTTAAAATAAGGGGAGTAACCTGGCCCCATGACATAATTGAGAAAATTCACCCGTTCAAATAGATGAGAAAATTGGCCCCATGAAGTCAGGGAGAAAACTGCCCCCTTGAAACAGGGGAAAAAGTTGGCCCCATGAAATTTGCTTTGTTTTATTTGAATAATGTTTGAGTGCCTCATCTCGGGATGAGCCCTAAGCGCCTAACAATAGCAACAATAGCACTATTTTCTGCTTCCAAGCAGACCCACTACATGCACTGTGCTTTAGTCGTATGAATGATCTCTGAATCACTGAGTGACTGTAGCTTTACACAGTGCATTTTGAATATCCGCCAAAGTGGTTACAGCACTGTTTTGATTGTTACATGGCAGGTGCCACATAAAACTTCTAAAAATAAGGAGAAAGTTACACACTCAATTCCCCAAAATAAAGGAGAAAGTGGCTCTATATCCCTTGAGGGAAAAACCTTGACTGGGATGGCAAAATGTAAACTAACCGACATTTTCTTGGCAGATGTACGATGATCTGACAGAGGGAGACCTACCTGACCCAGAAAATGAGGCAGCAAAGGAAGTGTTGCATGATGTCATTGACATAGTGTCTGCCCAGGCCTCCACCAAGGGCAAGGCTGCAGAGCTGAAAGACATCCTAAAGAAACCCCATTTTCAGGTGCGTGAAAGAACGGGTCGACCCTGGCATCATATCATTCCATATATACATGCATTGAGATATGATTTGGTCATTGACTGTGGCTCCATCCTTATTTCACAGCATGGTTCCAACGTGCGAAATATAACATATATAATAACAGATTTTCACTGCAGGTTCTGGGATGCTTCTTCCCAGTGAAATTTTATCATAAAAGACCTTTATTTTTTTTATTTTTTTTAATGTCCTGAAACAAAATTGACTGCCATCATTCTGAAACAAGGTCCAAAAAAGTTGAAAAGTTCCTATTGTTAATGTTAGTGTATGATCTGCATGTTGCTTGAAATGGTATTTTCACTTAATTTTTTCATGTCAGCATCTACTTGTATAGCACAGTTTAACTCCATGTTACCATGTATGCAGGCACATGCTCATTACATTTGGTGAAGATGATGGAGAAAAAAAGTTGTATTTAGCCTTTTGTGCATTTTGATTATGACAGGCCATTGCTTTTTGAGATTTTTGTATGTCAAGTGTGTGTGTGGGGGTGGGTTATATAAATTAACCCATCATAAACAACTATCTTCTTTTAGAAAATATTTTGGTGTTTGTTTTTTGGTCTTTTAAGGGTGATTTGAAAGAGATGTTTGAAGGAACTTTTTTCTCACTTTGCGGAATTTAAAAAAAAAAGGGGGGGGGGGGGGGGGGGACCATTTAATCAAATGGAGGGATGAACAAAACAGTCTCACTTCATGAGAAAAAAACATGAAAGTGACCCCTTCTTGGGACCTTTCATTCTTGATTTCATCTTTGTGTGGTCTTAAATGATTTTACTCCTGCTGGCTGAGATTACGTGAGTGAAACTTTCCTGCCAATTGAATACACAAGCCATATCCCACAAAGGCGTACCACAGACACAGAAAATAAGATCCCCTGTGAAATGTATCCAAAACTATCAGTGGAATGTTTGATTCCTCCTGAGGTACCCCTTTGCAGTCGACATGACATTAAAATCTGACAACTAACTAACCAGATAATGAACCATTCAGGTGACAGCACTCTGGCTTTTGGCACAAGGAAGGACTACACCACATTGTGTTACAGCATCTTTTAATCAGGATCATCTCCTTTTCAGGCTTTGATTGCAGCTCATGATGACGTCGCCCAGGAGAACTATGGCACAACATACATCAAGCCACATGAGCTGGCAGCACCGCCACCGCCAGCATTTGACGCAGTGGCCGAGGATCACCGCCTGGTCACCATCACCAAGCAGGGCAAGCAGCCGCTGGTGAGTCTCTGGGACTTTGGGTTGCTTTTGCCAGAAGAGAGCATTGCCCAAACAATGCTCTCCATACCACAAGCCATGAAAATCTGTAAAATGACGGAATGGTTCCTGCCGCTTTTGTTTTGTTGTTGTTGTTTTTATTTTCTGTGATAGTTATCAGTTTGATTTCCTGTGATTGTTGTGAGGTTGCCTGCTTGTTGGATATTTACATTATGATGTACTGTACTGCTGTTCTGTGTAAGGGATGTGCTGATTTGCTGTTTTCGGACATGATGGACTACCACTGCGGTGCTATTAATATTCTGTTTATTTTGAGACTGTGAAAGCCTGCAAAGTCTGATGCATCATGTGTTGCTTACTAGTTACAGAGTTATTTGGGTGGATTTTAGATTGATTCAAGGCCCTCACTTTTGTACGTCTGATCTCATGGTTAATTAAGAAATGGGTTGTTTTTAGGTGTGCACCTGTGTTTTGGGTTTTGTATTTTTATGGGGGGTTGGGAAGGGGGGGCAGGAAGGATGTCCTTCAGACAAACCGTGAACCAACTAAAATTCAGTTGCTTGAGGATGCCGGGGAGTTCCAGGTATTAATCCAAGCTTTTAGCCATGACGTTTTGTGTTTCAGGGCATCACAGTGAGTCTGGACCGGGACAACAACCTGATCATCGCTCGCATCCTGCAGGGCAGTCTGGCCGACAAACAGGGTGAGGCAGGGTCAGAGAGAAACATTACACAAAAAATTTGCAGTGAAAACTTAGACCTACCTCATCTCCACAATAATGCTGCTTTTAAAATATTGGCTATCTCTGACTATGACTTATTTTGAAATACTTTGGATTTTGTTGTTGTGAGTATGAGAATATGACTGACTGTAACAGTCATTCAGTTGTTACTGGAAGCCTGTGGGTTTTGGGGGGATCTGATGTTTGTGAGCTAACATCCTGGGTTCATTCGTGCAGATGGATTTACTTTGCCTGCTAGTTTGGTTACCTGCTACTAGTGCTAGTCCGGGCTGAATGTCCTGCCCTTCCGATGAGCAGGTCATACCTGTTTACTTTTGGTGATGTGTGCAAAACAAGATGCATTGGTCTGGTGGTTGGAAATCAAGAGCAGAGGACATTTTCTCAGCAGCTGTGGCAAAATTAATAAATGCTCACCATTGCATCATGGTGCATATAGTTGAGTACTAAAGGACTGCATTTACTGGTAGGACTTTGGCGAAAGGACTGCATTTACTGGTAGGACTTTGATGAAAGGACTGCATTTACTGGTAGGACTTTGGCAAAAGGACTGCATTTATGGGTAGGACTAACTGGCTGAAGGACTGCAATTACTGGTGGGACTAACTGGCTAAAGGATTGCATTTACTGGTAGGACTAACTGGCTAAAGGACTGCAGTTACTGATAGGACTAACTGGCTGAAGGACTGCATTTACTGGTAGGATTCGTGCTCTTGGCTTGTGCCTTCCATTGCTACATGATCCCACTGGGGATCAGCAAAAGGCTAAAAATGTTTTTTAATTAAATGCAGTTTAATTTTTAAAAGCGTCTTTTGCAGGCTTGCTTCATGTGGATGACAAAGTGCTGGAGGTGAATGGGGTGGAGGTGTACACCCCAGAAGACATGATGATACTCTTGAAGGAAGCATCCACTTCTGTCACCATGAAAATTGTGCCATCCTACCGCAACATGTCCTTCAGAGAACAGGTGAGGGAAGATTTAGAAACGGAAAAGGAAAGGAATTCTCGACTCCCCTTTTGTGAATCTGAAGCTCTGGCAGAATTTTTATTCTGCAAAATAGAGACTATGAAACTGCTAACTCATTCACATCCATGAAAGTTCAGGCCATTCACGATGTTGCAAAAGTCTGAAACGTTGCAAAAATCTGAAACAAAGTTGACTGCTTCTTGCTAACGTTCTGAAACAAGAACCGAACGCAGAAAATGTTAAAAAGAATGCTGATTTTAATATGACAACAAAGAAAGTCCACAAATTTTGGGGGTAAACCCCTTTTTTAAGCAGCAGACTGACGGTAAACCCCTTTTTTAAGCAGCAGACTGACAGGTAAACCCCTTTTTTAAGCAGCAGACTGACAGGTAAACCCCTTTTTTAAGCAGCAGACTGACGGTAAACCCCTTTTTTAAGCAGCAGACTGATGGTAAACCCCTTTTTTAAGCAGCAGACTGACAGGTAACCCCCTTTTTTAAGCAGCAGACTGACAGGTAAACCCCTTTTTTAAGCAGCAGACTGATGGTAAACCCCTTTTTTAAGCAGCAGACTGACGGGTAAATGATGAAAATTGTCTACTTGTTTCAGTTGTTGGTGCTGGTGTGTCTGGAACACTTTTACATTACTTGTTCTGTGCTCCCTGCATTGGCTGTAGGCTTGTGTAGATTGGTTTCCAGAAACAAAACTTGGCAAAATCAGTTTTTTCAGTCTGGTTAATTGTGTGAAATAAAAGTGTGCAAACATGCCTGAGACAAGTGTGAGCTGACAAAGTTCTAGAACTTTGTTGTCCGTGATGCATGTTGATGATTTCTTTTTACTGCTCCTGGCAATCTGCATGGATTAACAGTGTCATCAGTCTCTCATCTTGGATGCAAAAAGAACCAGTGTGAATAAATGCAACACAGAGCAAGGCCCATGAGAGTCAAACAAATATTGTGCAAATAGGTATTACCCAGGCCTTTGGTAGATATCTGTGTTTGCCATTAGTGTGTACAGTGGGAATGTTACTCCCCTTTTGTGTTGTAATTGACAGTCTTTGTTTTTAAAGCCCTAAACATTGGAAAGCAAAGTTTAAGTCCACTGCTGACTCCATGAGAATTGGAATCACTGAAAGTTTATTTCTGTTGTTATGGGCCAGAGACCTGACAGTAACATAATCTTTTGTCTTGTAGCAAAAACTAAAAAAAGGTGAAGAGGACATTATCTGGGGATGATAACCCCAAAACTATTCAAGTAATACATTGTCTTTGACATTTTTCTTGAAGTAACAGCTGTCTGTTCCAGTTTTTTGTTCGAGCCAACTTCAACTATGATCCGTTGAACGACCGACTGATACCGTGCAAGAAAGCTGGCCTGCCCTTCAGACAAGGCGACATTCTTGAAGTGGTCAGCACGGCTGATGAGAACTGGTGGCAAGTGAGCGACCATTAATACAATGCTTTTTGACTTGCATGGAAAAATGTGTTTCTGTCTGTTGTGTTACGATCATATCTCAAGCAGTGGTGGGATAATCCTTACAATGTTTGGAACATAACAGGTCTCCCTTTTCTGAAGATTGTCATCAGAGTCAGTGGGATGATCTATCTGCATACTTCTGCACTTAAAAAACTGTGTGGTGGGTGGGGTGGAGGATATAGCTCAGTTGATTGAGTGTTCCCGTGCACGCTGCTAACACAGGACAGCACAGACTGTCTTACAGTGTGTGCACAGTCCCCATCTGCAGCTGCATGCACTTATAATTTATATCTGTACATGCATTATTAAAATCCCAAGCATTTGTAACCCTGTCATGCAAAGAAATCCAGTTGCAGACCTTTTTTCCTTTTTTCTTTTTTTAAGCACATCAGTGTTGGGTTTTTATTTGAGAACATACTTTTTTTGTGATATAACACAAATCCAGTAGTTGATCCATAAAATTACCCAATCAATCCAGTGGAATGGTGTGCTGAGCTGTCCAGCTTCGTCACAGTCATAGTGATGCAAGAATGCTGAAGCATGCACACAGATCTGGGCTACTCTATACTTTCTGACACTTGAAACAGAAGTAATTCCAGGATGTTCCTGGTACATTACATTTTGGTGGACACGTAACTGTGCATGCTGTGCTTGTGTGGTCCTGTTTTAGGCCAGGTCAGTTGCTGTGGCTGATGGTCCAGTTGGTCTCATCCCATCACGAACATTGCAGGAGAAACGCAGTGCTTTTGTCCAACCAGGCATTGCCAACACACAGACTAGTCTATGTAAGTGTGGGTGTGGGCGTGCACATGTGTGTGTTTGTGGTAGGGGGAGGGGGGTGTGGATTGGTGTGCGTACACATACACATTTTGCCTTTGCCAGGGTATAACCTATAATTTGGTAGTTGACTGGACATTTAAAAAGTTGGGGGGGGGGGGGGGGGGGCATAAACATTTGCCTTTGCCATGGTATGACCTGTAATAATTTTGTGTTGTTGACTGGGCAATAATAACCATTTACCTGTCTGATCTATATATATGATAGTATTCACATGTGTGTGTGTGTTCACAGTTGTGTATGTGTATTTCAAAGTATGTTCTTGTCAAACTGTGCATGATGTTCTTTGAGACTTTGTGGTTTGTTGTTTCAGTTTGTGGCTTGAAAGTGAAAAAAAAGAAACACATCAATTACAACTCTAACAATAATACAGGTAAGATACTGAGAACACTTCTAAACACTTCCCCTGTGAAAGATGGCAGAATAATCAGGTAATACTTTCTTTTCTTTCTTTTAGTCAGCATAATACTATTGACACTGAACTGATGAAGGGCAAATTATGGAACAGATGAGAAGTTGATGTGCACTAAAATCATTAATTTCCTATGAGCGCACAAGTTTGTGTATGTGCACTGCTGTCTTTCCTTTCACTGTTGTTTTGACTTGTATGGAAGGAAGAAAAAAGAGACAGTGTAATGATCAGTGTCATACCGTCCAGCCATCCAAGGCCAACACTGTAATGCTGTGATTTCCATGGACACTGTGTGTCACCAGTGTCATATTGTGGAAGACACTGGAAGTGAGATCTCTGTACAGCCTGTTGCAACCACATCCCTTACCCCCTCCCCCCCGCCCCCCCAGCACCTCCAGCTCTTCATTATGAAAAACACTGTATATAGTCTTTGCCAACATTACAGTGTAGAGGGAAGAGCCCATCACTTGCTCAAACAGACAGATGGAGGGGAACAACATTTAATATAGATTAATGTGTAGACGAAACGTTTACTGTGGTGTCGTTTGCTGTCATGATCAGAATGCATGAAAGTTTACTCACTGATGTGTCCACAGAGAGAGAGAGATGATGTGTGTTTGTGTTAAAACTGCATCATTATTGACTTCTGAAGGTCTAGATGTTCAGTCCAGTTTCTCCTTCAAAATTAAGAGACAGAGTTCAGCACTGAGTCTAGGTTGAGCTAGGATCGAACCTGGGATTCCCCCCCCCCCCCCCCCCCCCCAGCTGTATTTATATGTAACACTTGCTGATGAATGTCTGGGTCAAATCCCTTTGGCTGCTTCACCTATTTCTGCATTAAATCAGAGACTTTTTAGCCCCATATAGATCTTCTTTTTGTATGTACAGAGTTCCTTATAATTTTATATTGAGACTGATGCTTTTTATTTTTTGGAATAGTCATCAGTTTGATAAAGCAGTAAGGGGGTGCATCAACATTTATGTGTGATTTATTGAGTGGCTCATGTCATCAATTTTTTTATCAAATGAGCTGTTCATTTGTGCTTTTTGTTCATTACTTTATTATTTGTTGCAGAATTTGATGAGTGTGACATCAAGGTATACGAAGAGGTTGTTCTGACCAACTATCACACGAGAGTGCTGGCCCTTGTTGGAGCAAGGAAAGTTGGAAAGCGGTCACTTATCAAGAAGCTGGTCAAGGAGAATCCTCGAAAGTTCCAGGCTGCTATTCCATGTAAAATCATTTTAGATTTTTTTCCCTTTTCTTTCTTTTTATTTTTCTCTTTCTTTTCTGTCTGAGATGTTATATTTCATAGACATTGCATCATTTGTCAAGCAAGTTTAGAAAGAGTTTGACTGTGGTTGACAGGATGTTAAGATCCAGTAACTAACTATCTCTTTGACTCATGCATCAGTTATCCTTATCTTTGTATTTTGGTGGCTTTGCCATATTTTGCCCTGAACAAGCTCATAGAAATTGTTTCAGGATTTGTGGGGAAAGATGGTTTGCAGTTCAGGATTTGTGGGGAGAGGTGGTTTGCTGTTCAGTTCAAGATAGGATAGTGATGGATTAGCCTACATGAAGATTAGAGTACACAGAAGAGGGTCTTCTTCACTGTTTTGCTCTGTCCAATTAAAAAACAACAACAACAAAAAAACATTCTTCTTAACTTTCTGCACTGTTTGATCAGACAGTGCAGAAAGTTAAGAAGAATGTTTTTTTGTTGTTGTTGTTTTTTAATTGGACAGAGCAAAACAGTTGGTCAATTTTCACCAGTTTGCCTTTTTCAAGTGACACTTGGACACTCCACTCCAGTCCTTTCTGTGCTGTGTGCGATATCAGGTAACACCATTGCAGGTTGTTAGGGGGCCTCCAGATGGTCCAGGTCACCACAAAGAATATGATAGTCTTATGACCATCATTGTTATCAATGACTGATGTTATGCCAGATAGACTTTAAAATATTTTGCATCTGGGTTTTCCCATCATCTCTGAATTGTACTGTAAGGAGATCAGAAGGCCAACCCATTGCTCATTCGCTCTTCAAGTACATAGTCATTACAGTCAGACTAAGAAGAGTTTATCTGTTGTGTCATGCTGTGGTGTAATATTGTGTGGCCAGTTGGAGGGTGGGGGGGGGAGAGCATCCGCACGTGGATTTTTTCCCTTTGTTTTTGTTTGTTGCTATAGCTTTTTTCCTCTTTTATCTTTGAAAAACAAAATCTGTCCCCAGATACCACCAGACCTATGGGGGAAAGAGATGTTGATGGGCGTGGATACTTCTTCATCGACAGAGAAACCATGGAGCGGGACATTCGAGAGAATAAGTTCCTGGACTACGGAGAGTTTGAGGGAGAGTTGTACGGTATCAAATTTAGCACAGTCCGCGCCATCATCAAGACTGGACGGGTCTGTGTCATGGCTGTCAGCCCCAGTGTAAGTTCATGAGCAGAAGACTGAAAAGGAGGGTGGGGGATGGGAGGAGGCAATGTTGATCCAAATAACACCTCGACATTGACAGAGCTCATTACTGAGTGCACCTGCATCTGTCACCAAGACTAAGCTTCTGTGTCCCCACAGTCAGTCATATTGTAAGTAGGTGTTCTTTGGGAAAATGTTTTGGGGACGTTCAAGTTGGGTGGGTGCAGGGTGCAGATCTTGAAAATATTGTACAGTTTTAGGTGGAGAATTTTACAAGACCAAGTGTATTGCTGTGTCTGTGATCCATCCATCACTGCAAGTCTACACTCCAGTGTCAGTACAGTCACTGTCAGCCACAGTTAAATTTGTTTCAGGGGGGTGGGCATAAGTCTGGAAGAATTGTTTTTGACATACAAATTGTGAGTTGTCCAAAATCATCTGGGGCATTTTATATTACCATTAAGCCATGATAGAACTGTGGTCTTTTTTCTTTTCTTTTAAATCAGTTTGCTTTTATCCCTGGAAAGATCAGTCCTCAGCAACTCATCAGGGGCAGACAATATTCATTTTCTTCATTTTTGTTGCTGTCTTCTTGTTGAATGTTTGAATTTTTTTCCTTCTTCTTCTTGTGGTGAAAGTGTATGAATGATTTTGTTCATTAACTTGTTGAGTGTATGAATGATTCTTTTCTTCTTCTTGTGGAGTGTCTGAATGATTTTTTCCCCCTTCTTCTTGCAGGGTGTATGAATAATTTTTGTCTCCATCTTCTTGTGGAGTGTATGAAATTAAGAATGATTGACAGAATGTGGTTTTGTGTGAACCTGTCTTAACAGGCACTGAAGGTGATCAAGGCCCCAGATTTCCAGCCATACATCGTGTTCATCGCTGCACCCAGCGTTGAAGCCATGAAGGTCATGTACGAACAATACAAGCTGCAAGAGGGAGCCAGCAACCGACGAGGCAGCAGGGTCAGTCAAACAGCCAAAGAATCCTATTTGTATTGATCAACACAACTGCCAGTGCTTTTCAGCTTTTCTCTCTGTCCAGACCTTGATTCAAACCCATCATCTCTCCATTATTTCTCCAGTACCTTTCCCACCTGGGCACTGCGCCAGCTTTTATTCCTATGTGCTGATTGTTTTTTTTTATCAGGGAGAATGAGAAGAGGGTGATAAGTAAATCTTTTTACTACATAGTTTTTTTAATGAGAGAACTTGAACTTAAAAACTTTATTTGTTAGAGAGAGTGAGGAAGGGGATGATAAGTAAATCTTTTTACCTGAAGATCATGATCAGCATTCTGATGAGTTTTGTGCATGTGTTTTTCAGTCCTCTCGGCCGCATGCGACTGAACTTTTCCAGGTGAGTAAATTCAGTCTTCAGAATACGTGTGGGTGCCTGTGTGTGTGCACATGCACATATATGCACTTAGAATAGTCTCTACTGACAAGAGTTTGCGCTTGATAAATACTTTTATTATTACTATTATTATTAACAGTAGCCATTGTGCAGGGGAGCCAGTTTCTCTCTGTTGTACATTGTAATGGCTGTATTTACTGGCCGCCAATACTGTCTAAGCAGTGTCTAACAATAGAGTGCCATTGTGCATTGGAGCCAATTTCTCTCTGTTGTAAATTGTGATGGCTGTGTTTACTGGCCACCAATACTGTCTAAGCAGTGTCTAACAATAGAGTGCCATTGTGCATTGGAGCCAATTTCTCTCTGTTGTAAATTGTGATGGCTGTGTTTACTGGCCACCAATACTGTCTAAGCAGTGTCTAACAATAGAGTGCCATTGTGCAATGGAGACAATTTCTCTCCGTTATAAATTGTGATGGCTATGTTTACTGGCCGCCAGTACTGTCTAAGCAATGTCTAACAATACAGTGCCAGTGTGCACTGGAGCCAATTTCTCTCTGTTACAAATTGTGATGGTTGTATTTACTAGCCACCAATACTGTCTAAGCAATGTCTAACAATAGAGTGCCATTGTGCAGTGGAGCCAATTTCTCTGTTACAAATTGTGATGGCTGTATTTACTGGCCACCTGTACTGTTTACAGCAGAGTACTGCTGTGCAGGTGGGCCAATATGCTGCTGTGCAGGTGGGCCAATATTTCCTTGTTGTAAATCTCAGTCGCTGTTTTCACAGGAGGAGATTTACATCCAGTCAGTGAAAGAAAGCCGAATGATCGAGAAGCTGTACCGAGCCTACTTCGATGACACCATTGTCAACGATGATTTTGACACCACCTACAACTACTTGAAAGAAACAATGAGCAAGATACACCGCGATGCCAAGTGGATTCCTGTTGAGTGGAGCGAGGTCCTTGATGATCCCAAGAAGAAAAGGCGTTAGATTCTTCAGACTGTTTTCTGAAATTCCTGTTTTGAGACATTGAAAATCTGCAGGTCTTGCTGCCATTGTGTGCTAAAAAAGGATTTCAGACTTTCTGATCTGATTGCATTTGCAATCTCAGGTTTGTTGTCCCTTTGGGATTTTTGTTCTCTCTCTCTCCTTGTTTGTCTCTCTTTCTCTCTGTGTAGGCATTAGATTGCTTTGATGTTTTTTTGTTGTTGAAAAACGTGACTCAGAAATGTTTTATTTGGCACTTTTGGGGGGCGTTTGGGGCTGTTTTGAAGAGAAAAATTGTAATAACTGGATTGATGGGTGCATTTATCCTTGTCTTCTTAATTTTTCTCCCTTTCTATGTTGGCTGAAAGTGCCACAGGGCTGTAATTTTTAGAGCCCACTCCTGATGGATGCTGCTTTGAGTGCAGATTACTCAATACAAGAATACTTTATTAATCTGTGAAAGAAATTCAGTTGTCTGCCTTTACAAATACAAGTAAATAAAAAGTAAGTAAAGTACATATATGCAGTTTCACTCACAATGGTACCTGTCTTGTTCACACTACTCCACTGTTTGTATGTGTTCATCCTTCAGTCTCGCCCTGATTTAATCATACTGGCTGACTTGGCGTAAAGTACCAAGTTATTTACTTACGTATTTCTTCAGTCACTGCATGTGACTGAAAGCTCAAAAAGTACAGGTGGATGGACACTTATTTAACAGAGGGGTGTGCAGACCAGATTATTTGGAGATTTTTTTTTGGGGGGGGGGGGAGGGGCCCATTCTGAAAATTGGTATCACTGTCGTAAAACAAATATACCTCCCTAGAGTTGAACCTCCACTCACTGACATTGGTTTTAAATTCACTTGATCAGATCGTGTAAAGAGTTGAGGTACTGGCCACTGCAAGATCAGATGTTGCCAGGACACCTTTGCTGAGCTATTCACAGCATCGAAACACCAAATAAAAGACAGCATTAATACTCAGTGTTTCCATTGGCTGGAAGATGAAAAGCAGCTGCCTGGATCCCATGAGACAGACAACCAGACAAGAAAATACTGGCAAACATATACATTGCATCAGCATGTTGCTGTTGGTCTTATCAAATTTGGTGACACAGGTGAATGTACATTGAGGGGAAAATGATTCCTTATCAGTTATGGACTGACAATCCCTCTCCTTGGTAGTCCATCATTTCTGATGATGACAAGGCTACATATCTCACTCCCCAGCGAAAAACAAAACAGAACCCTCTACTCTTCTTCACAGTCGTGCTGGCACATTCTTCTTCTGCATTTGAATCTCTTCTCGTGCCATTCAAATCTGAATCCTGCTCGCCCAGACAAAGTCCACTGGCTTCTTCAAATCTTGGAGGAAGCCCCACAGCTTCTGCCCCTGCCCAGCCCTGCCCCCTTGTGGCCACGTTTGGTATCAGCGGGGGCTGTAGGCTGGGCAGCGTGCACATTGCAGGTGTTGTGAAAAGCGCATGAAAAACAGTTTGGCTTTAGAGTCTTCTCAAACTGGGCCCCCAGAATCTGGAATGCTCTCCCACAGACTGACAGAGTGTACTAAAATTCCTCAACAGTTTTTGTGAACGTGTGAAGAACTCACCTGTTGTCAGCTGAGTGCTGAATTGACTGGCATGCCCCCTTTTTATTTCTGCTTTTCACTCTGTTATTTCCTGTGGTCTTTTTCCTCTTCGCAGCATCTCTTTGAGAACATTACTGTGCCTTGAACATGACTTGTACATGGATTCGGAGTGCTCTGCATGCTTACAGTCACCATCATCATTTAGTACAAGTTCTGATGTGGATTTGTATGCCTGTTGGCATTGAGACTGAGCAAGGATTCTCAGATAGTGGTTAAAGGGCCCATAAAGGCAGTTTTTGTTTATAGGCTCTTTAAATTGCTGCAGCTGCCATCCTCCTCCCGCAGGCACCTCTTAAGAAGGGTAGCCTGAAAACTAGGTTTCACTCATCATTTCAGCCACAGGGCATGTTTCAATGGTAAAGGCAACTCTTATTTGTTGCAGTCCATGTGTGAGAACATGTTCTTGGCTCATTCCAAAGAAGACATAGTATTGAACTGTCCATATCATTTCTGTGGTGTCAAGTGCATGTGAGGTTCATACATTCATTGTACTTTTGCGTGGATATGTGGATACCGCATACGCTGCATCATAACTATGCAAAAGTGTGTATTGTATCTGTGCCGTGCTTTGCTGCACTGACCTCTACTTTCAGCAACGAAGAGAAAATGATTCATGCGGTGTAGTGTGACTGACAAAATTTGTAAGTGGCTGCTTGTACTATTCAAACATATCAGTCTGCAGTTAATGGAGGTATTGCCTAGCCTTTGAAGCTAACATTTTTATTTTTTTATTTTTACTTTCTGGGTTTGCTTTGATATGGCCTGAAAGAATGTGGAAAAAAGTATTTTTTGTATTCACTCAGAGTCAGACAAGCAAACAATAATGTAAAAATTATGATTGTTCTTCATCTACAAATATTACATGTAAGTGAATTAAGCCTTACCAGATCTTGCAAAATGATGGGTGTCTCTTTTCAAAACGTCCAGGTTTCTTCCCATTAACATGTAAAAGCTACAAAGTACTGTGCAAGTGAATAATGACTGTTCTTGATTCAGCAGTAATATATTCAGTTAATTAAGCCCTACTGGTTATGCAAGATGATGGATGTCTCCTTTCAGAATGTCATGGTTTCTTTCTGTTAAAATATAAAGATCAAAATTATTCACTGTGCAAGAGAAAGCTGGTTCAGTTCAGGAGATATGTGCCCCCACCTACCCCCTACCCCACACATCCCTCTGTATCCCCTGCCCCCCACCCCCCACCTCCCTTGTGGCTATTACAGAGAAAAAGAATGCCAAAACTCCATACATTTTAAAGCAGCAACTGGCACGGTTTAAGAGAGATTACATGTTGTGACTTTAATGTTGTACAAAACACACTGCAGTGAAAAGCTATTACAGATTATCCATAACTTTCAGTATTCTGTTTTATTGGAAAGTTGTAAATAATATAAACAATTGGGAATGTATTGTGTAAGCTTTGTTTTAGAAAGTAGTTTGCTAGTGGTGTGCGCATGTAATGGAGTGATTTTCACTCACATATCAGTGATTTTTCTTTCTTTTAAAATACCTTTTATTATATTCAATTTTAAAAGTGAGATGAAATTTTGTATCATGTGTAGAGGGCTATTTAAAACAAATCTGGTTATAGTTTTAAATTGCTGATTTTTACAGTGTTTGTGATACTAGTGTACATCTTGAAAGTGATTGGTTGTGAATCCTGAATTAAATGTGCTGGATAATTAACTGGAGTTGGCAGGTCTAGGGACAGCAGATTGGGGAACTCTTGCAACAGCAACAAAAAAGACAAAGTTTGTTGTTGCAAAGCATTTTTGTTTCCTGGACCTTCATGTTGGTAATGACAAAGTATTTTTTTTTTTTTTTTTTTTTTTTAATCTTGTATCTGTGATCATGCTAGACACTTTGAGGGAAAGGACATGATTTTTTTATGATAAGCAGAACTTGCTTTTCTACATAAAATTGTGTGTGTGATTGATTTTTAGGGTTCCTTGATTATTTTTAGGTGGGAAAGATTTTTTTTCTAATGGCATCAAATGGATTCTTCAGTTCCTGTTTGGTGAATTTATTTTTCTCTTTTTTGATATACAGAGCTACAACTACAGAAGTTTCTGAGTCCCTTTGAACATATATAATATATATATATCCTTTCTTTTTTTGCTCTTCTTCTCAAAGTCAACCAGATTCCTTGTGCTTAAATGGCTCAGTTTATTTTTAGTTTCTAGAAGACATGTTTCAGTGTACACACTTCTAGCTTAATTGTAGGGAGGGGGGGAAAGAAAAAAACACTTGTATAATAATGTGGATGTTTACCCCCCCCCCTCCCCCCCCCCCAACAGAAACAAATTTAACCCTCCCCCACCTCTCCCTGAAACTAAAAGAAGACAAAAGTAGCAGTGACTGACTGACTGACTGAATAAAGGATTACAACTATGTGTACCAAATCATTCAAACAGGTGGATCAATGGCAAAAATTAACAAACTTCAGTTCTTCACATCTCTGAGGGCAAAAATTAACAAATCTCAGTTTCTCTGAGAGGAAGAATGGCCACTCACCATCTTGATGTCATTCAGAAACCATACATTGTGGATATAGTCTTGTGGGCTTCCATCATTACGTTAAAACGGTCTCACATTTTGTTCACCAAAACTGTGGATCACATAATCTGGTGTGGATTTTGACCATGGCAGTCCTTTTTAAAATAATGGCAGAAATTAAGTGTATTTCGCATGGAAAATGGCGCAAAATCATGAGGGAGAGAAAATACCCATTTAAAAAAAAAATGTTTTGCATGCCTGATCTTGCTTGTCATGCCTTCTTGAACTGTGGAGAGAGAGAAAAAAGTGGTAATAAGATTCTGTATAAAAAATTTTTTTAACTCTTAAGGAACTCAAGCATTGAGATAATTACATCTAGACACTGTAGGTACACTGTGTCCTTGTTGTTTTGTTGGTTACCTGTGAACTATGATACACTTATTTGTTGGGTACCTGTGAACTATCATTGTAATAATAATAATAATGATAGTAAAATTTCTTATATTTTTGTTAACCATTAAGGAACTTAAGCATTGAGAGAATTACATCTGGACACTGTGGGCACAGTGTGTCATTGTTGTTTTGTTGGTTACCTGTGAACTATGACACACTTATTTGTTGGGTACCTGTGAACTATCAAAGTAATAATGATAATGGAAATTTCCAAAATGCATACCCTGTAGCACAAAGCACTTAACAAATGTGCACACATAATACACATGAAATAGCTAACACGTAATGTACATGTCAACATGCGTTCAAACATAACTTTGTGCAAGATGTACGCACACAGATACGCATACACACTTATTTCCTGCGATGTTTCCCAGAACAAAATGAGCTGGGCATTTAGGCACATCAGGGGAAAAAGGTTTAAAATAATCCAGTGGTCCAAACACATAAACGTTAAAAAGAATTTTAATTTACTGTGACAGTACAAAACATGCATTTTCAGGGTAAGCCCCTTTTTCAAAGCATTTTTGAAGTTCAAACTACAATCGGTGGAACACATACAAGTAAAATCCTTGATTTTGTGTATTTGTTTTGGTCTCTCTTATGTACTGGATAAAATGTATTTTGAGAAGGCTAGCCCCTTTAACCCTGTCTGTGCCAAAGAACATGTTCTGGTGGTGCAACTTTTTCTAAAGACTACTCCACAAGAGAATGTAGCGTATCCAGGAATGTTCTTTTGCATCAGCGTGTCCCATGTAAGAAAAAGCGTGAAACATGCCAGTTCAGGCAAGACATTATGTGGTACCCTTTAAGCAAATGGGACACTTTGCTGAGGATGTCACTGGACACTGATGAGGCAGCAAATGGGTTAATACAAGTGATTCAAGTCTTCCTACTGTAGGCTTTCCTTGTAGCTTTGACTTTGTTTTTCAAGGTAAAGTTGGGTTAGGAAGAAGTAATGTGGATCTTCCCTTGAAAGGGTTTCCACTGTATAGTTGAGGCTTTGTTTTGCTTTTGTTTTTTGCTTTGCAGCATCCATGTCATTGTTGTTTTATTTATTGTGCATTGTTGTGTCTTTGCATTACATGTCAACCAAGCAGTTTTGTGAACACAAACAAATACCACAAATGATCATTTTCTGAAATTATTATTCATGGAAGTTTTACTTTTGGTTAGCTCCAATCACAGAAAAATATGTAGCAACAGATGTGAGACTCTTCTGTTACTTTGCATGAACAAATAAATATCACCAGGCAATTAGCAGGATCATTACATATGTGTTCATGCACACACGCATACACACACACACACTGTAAAAATGTGTATTCTTGCATTGTAATGATTACTGATACATTCCAGTAATATCTGCGACATATCATTATTTGTTGTAACATTGTCAATGTTATTAAGGCATGTGCAACTTCAATAAGCATCTGCTTGTGTGGACAAATGTAAGGTCTTCATGAATATATATATATACCTCCTCCATGTACACATATCAAGACATAATATATGTACAGGCATTTGCTTATAATGCTTTTGTTCAAGTGAGCCATATCTTTTTTATAGGTGCCTACTGTCGTAAACATTTCTTTGATGAAATGCCTGACATTCCATACAGTTGAGTATCTGTTTTATATGTCGTGTTTGTCATTGTTATTGTTATTTCAGTATCGTTCTAATTGACCAAACACCAGGGCATATCTCAGTACTTGATTGTTGGTGATATTTATCCAAATTTATGCCAAGCAGTTGTGTACACAATGTGCTAGAAAATAAATTTTGTTTTCTAATGAACTAACGTGTTGGTTTTTTGATGAATGTATCTGATTGTGCAGAGCTGCAAATAAAATCTGGAATTCTCCCTCTTTCTAATAATAATAATATACATACATTTTCTATAGCGCTATTTCCCATTGAGCGAGCTCGACGCGCTTGTTCACATACATGTACATAATATATACCATTTACATTTACTAACATATCATATACAAACAATCTCATAATACATACCTAATAAATTACACTAATATAAAACGAATACTTGTAAAATGGTGCATAAAAAATTGCTATAAAATAGCTTTGACTTTGTAGCTTTTCTGTATCACACACACATGCAAATGCACACACACATGTGCATGCACGCACACACACACACAGATGCACATAACCACACATGCATGCACACAAACACATGCATTTTATCTTTACACACACATCATATTCTCACAAATATGAAATGGTAAAACTGTTATGCATAAAGTCATCAAGAGTACACAGAACTGTGCCATGGCGAACAACAGCAAATACATGTATGCCAAAACTGCTACTACAACTGAAGAGTGTTAAATTCACCATGAGCTTTACTGGATACCTGTTATAAATAGCACTGACCAAGGGATTCTGGGAGTAGTGGCCTTCGTGGATGACGGGAGTGACAGAAGAGGAACACTTGGACAGGCTTGACCAAGTGCTTCAGAGGATAGATCATAGAGGAACACCGCCTGAAACTGCAGATGTCCAAATGTGAGTTCCTCGGGGACTAGGTGGAGTATCTAGGTGACGTTATTGGCAAGAATGGAGTTCACCCTTTGCCTGAAAGGGTGATATTTGCTAAAGGTTTGGAGACTAAGCATTTCCCCTGTAGGAGTCGTTTAGCATTCCATCTTCTAAGCAAGCCATTTCCTTCTTTCTCTCAGTGTCCTCTCAATGTAGTCTTGTTATGTATCAATTCGTGAAGTACAGTTGCAGCTCTAACATATTACATGTCTGTTCCTCTACTGATCATATTACACATGCGAGTGTCTGTTGTGTAACAATAGAAGAAAAGAAATCAATTCTGTCTCTTGCATATTGT
>OY757552.1:11801421-11816421 GCA_963584105.1 Alviniconcha strummeri
CTCTCTTAAGAAAACTTTATAATGTGAAAATGGTTACACTGCTACTTGTACACGCAATGAAAAGACAAATCTGAATAAGCTCTGAGAAAGCCATTGTAAAATTTGTATTTCACAGACAATTCGTAATGCAGATTATTAATTTCTTTCGATTGCAATGATATTTTGTACACGACCTCTACTTTCGATATTAAATCAGGGGAGGCCCTTCTACTAAATTTGCCGCAACTTAGCAAGTGCTTTCCCTTGTATCAAAGTTCGCGTTCTTTCTTTGCGCATCGGGCAGGTAAATGTCATTCTGCAAAATTAATTGTTTAGGGTTATACTTAGTGCAGTTACTTTTATAGACTGACATTATTATCAAGTAATGTTTGCATTAGCATCAGAACAGAGGTCTCGACAAATGCGTATGAAACAAAGTGGAAATTGTCTAGTTCTTTTTCGACCTTTCGATTTTCATTTTGCGGGTTTCATCAGACAGCTAGGTTCACTGGGTAGTGATAGTGTTGTTCTACAGACGGTCCAAAAGAATCAAAATGTGTATTCACTCTCTTTATGTGTGCGAATGTAGTTTACCATTAACTTGTCCAAAACGGGTGCATAATGTTATAAGTGACGTTGAACGGTCGCCACGATGCCCCAAATCTTGATAAGTTGATGTAATCAGTGGCGCGATGTCGCCTCACTGCACGGCCCACTCCCAAGCTTAGTGAACGTGCATATGAGATGTCGCGTTATCTGAGGTGACATTTAAACGACCTGGGTGTGCGCAGAGGGGCCAAAAGATCAACCCCAACCGGCAAAACTCTTAGCCATCATCTATCCCTGATTTAGCTAATGTCCACATCCTGACGAGGACAGTTAGGAAACTCGCACATGAAAGACGACTAGGTGCCAGGTGGGATCTTCAGCAGCAGATGCTGGCAGATAATTCCAGATTGGAATTATCTCTGGAAAACAACTGGACTTAAAACTGTTCTTTATTCTTGCAGGGGTTATATATTTAAACTATATCATTATCACTTATCAGTATATAAATTATAATCATTATATATATATATGTACATGCTACATAATATCCATAGTCCATGATATACATTATAATAATGTCTAAATTTCAGCAAGTGGTCAGAATCTGCTGTAGTTCTCTTTCCTCTTCAAAGAATCAAATGTTGCTTAAATCCACAGAGACCATAAGGACTATTATGGACAAGGAGCCCAGGATGTCCACATCAACTTTCACACAGCTCCTGAGCTATGGTGTAATTGTATTATGATTGTCATTTATATAAATTATAATATTGTATCAGCAGAACTGCTCATACTCATAGTCACATCCTGTTTTACTTTAAGTCTATTGCCTGCTATTGCACTAGCGTGAACAGATCATTGGTAAGGCCGATAGGGTTAGTGCTTGGATTTTAACATCCTGTCAACCGCCAAAGGTCATCTCAGGATGATTGTCAATGTCATATATATATATGAGTTGATATGTATATAATTAGTATTATAATTTAAATGATCATAAAACTATTTTGTTTCAAACAATGTTTGCTTGCAGTGCATGTGATTGTATTGTCCATGCCTGTTTTGGACTGTTACAAATTATACAATACATATATAATAAAACCTGTACCACTACTACCAGTGTTTGTCAACAAGTCCCAAGAGTTTCAAGGGAGTTAAGTGCTCTTGCTGATCTTAATGCTATATGGCAGGCTGTTCAGACTGTTAAAGAAATGTGCATAAAGGCTGAACTGAGTTCTTGTTTATTGCCAGTATTCTGTGAAAATAAAAATAAAGCCATGAACCTTTAATTTTGACTTTATCTCACACATTGTTCAGAAAAGATACAAAATTAACTTTATCATGACATCCTATGGTGTAATGGTGGGTAAGTTTTACGTTGATCATTTTATGGCAGATCATAATGTTAAGATCATAGTACTTAGTAGCACCAGGAAGGATAACATTAACAATAAGCAGCCAGCTTCCTCTGAATTATGAAGGTCAGTTGAGGTCACTTTATCCTGTCAGTAATGGGTTTACAGTCAGTTGATATTTGTGGCTTTGGAGAAACAACAAAGTTATGGATACAGTGTTGCTGGCCAGAAATAACAGATGAGATTTCCATTGGCCAACATTACCTTCCTTTGCTGCGTCAGCTGATATATTTATTTACTGGTATGCTTATTAAGCATTCTACATTGAATTTTTTTACAAAAAAATTATGACAAAGGTTATCTGTTGGCTAGAGTCCTTATACAGCTTAGAAAAACATTACCATCCGAAGGTCTTGTTTGCCCAGCTGGTAGGGGGAAAAAAGAATATTTTTTTTTTAAAGGGGACTCAAACAGACCTAACTTGTTCTGTTGTTTCTCATTGATGTAAATGATGTAACCATGTTCATTGTGCCTTGATTGTGGTTCTTGAACACATGGGTAATTTCAGCGTCAGATTGCCGCCTGGTTGCAGCCACCATGGCATCAGTATACATTGTATGTGTGTTCAAATTTCAAACCTTTATACTGTGAAGTGACCAGCGCTTCCGTCATGTATGCAACTAACCTTGGTTAGCTGATATGTAGCTAGTATGTTATGCTGCCATTGTTGGATGTTCAGCTTGAGTGATTCTTTGCTGATGCAAAGTTATCCCTCAGTAGGGTATGGTTCCTTTGCGCATCCGTGCAGATCTCTGTGCAGCATAACATATTTGTTTAGTAGAGCGTACACTGTTTCTTGGTTGGTGCAAATAAAAGTTATGTTATACTTACAGCAACTTCTGACTTGTGACTCTTCATCCATGCTTCCGACCTGCTTCCCTTACTCCCCACTCTGCTCCCTTACATATATATGTGATATATATATATACACCCACCCATGTGCAGATGAAATATCTCGTGTTCACACATTCTGTGTTTTTGGTTTGTTTATTTCATGCAATGAACTTTTAATTAATAATAGTAATAATACAGATGACTCATTGTGGTATTATCACAATATCAGTAGTTATGCTATTGCTAATGCTTGGTGTTACATTGTGTATATAATTGTCTCTCAGACTCTATGAGTCGTTGAGAGCCAGTTTGGCCTAGCGGTAAGGCAGTAGGTTGGTAAGCGGAAGGACCTCGGTTTGATACCGCTTCGGCTCTCCTTCTCTTCAAGAGTTATGGTTTGTGGACACAGTCTTGTGACTTTGTTCCTCACAGTTAATGAAACATTAAAATGGCTCTCATCGCTGCCCATCTTAATGCAGGTCATTCTGGTGGTGACAGTGTAGTGATATGTATATAGATACTCTCCCTCATCCCACACCTCCAGACCCCTTCTCCCCGTCCCTGATAAGCCTTGTGGTTTCTGTGGATGTTAAGCACCATGTTACTTACTTACTATCAGTCATCTCGTTTTGTGCATTTCTCTGATGAAAAACACTTCAAATTCAAAATTCCCAAAACCAGTATCAAAACTTTTGATCAGCACTCATTTACGTTTGTGTTCCCTAGTGTCTGGAACTTGGTGCCTGCTGATCTGAGAACTGCTGTCTCACTTGCCTGCTTTAGATCTCAGCTGAAAGATCACCTGTTCCATCTAGCTTTCAACTAATCTTTTTATGTACTTATTATTACAAGAGTCAAGTACAGTAGTAGGCTAGCTGCTCTTTCAGATAAAACACCAACTTACTTACATTCAGATAAAAGGTGACATGTCTGTATATGGGTCATTGAGTGTGGAAGGAAGCATACAAATTATGGATAGAGAGAGGGAGAGGAACCAGGAGAGGAAATGAGAGGGAAAGGAGAGGAACCAGGAGAGAGCCAGGCAGGGTGGGGTGGGGGGGGGGGGGGGGGGGGTGAAAACTGAAAGGGAGTTTTTGAGAGAGTAAATTAGTAATTCACTAAATGACTAATTGTAATGCATATTTGAGTGGGCGATGGGAGACTGATCAGTGCCTGTGTGTGTTTGCTTGAGTGTGTGTAGTTGTATACATGTATAATGATTATATATATATGATTATGGTAAATACTGTACTAAGGTTATGTTTGCTAAAATGTATGTAAATGTGGTTTTTGTCAAGTTGTTCACACAATGCTGTGAGTTTAACATGTGTTAGAGAATAACACTTTATAAGAATGATCTATTATTAGTATTGCATTATCAGTCCATGGCTAGTGTTTGCTGTTTTGCAGATATTCTTCAACCCTACCTCTAGCCATGACTTTGTCCAAGTTTGCCGGCTGCCTGCCTGAGGGCTATGGCTACGTTGTGTTGGTGGGATGTGTGGGAAACACCTTCCTCAACATGTGGTTGGCCATCAATGTTGGCCGTGCTCGCAAACGACTTGATGTTCCAGTAAGAAGAATTTGTGTGTATGTGTGTGAGGAGAGGGGGTGGGGGGTGCATGTGTGCTTGTGTGTGCACTCATGTGGATGTATGTATGTTAATAAAACTTAATTGTTATGTCGTCTTATATGATAATCGTTATATTATGTGTGTTAAAAGAAATTAAGTCCTGCATGCCCTGACGTAAACAGTGAAACAAATGCATAAAAAACAAATCATTCTGGTTCCAAGACATTAAGTGATTTACTAGATATAGCACGGAAGGTAGTAAGTAAGTAATAAGGCATCACCTTGTGTTAGTTGAAAAAGCTGGTTAAGAAACTCTTCACAGTTCAAGACCAGGTTCTGCATGTAACTTGCCCCCATGGTAATTAATACTTGTATGCATCAGTTCCATTGTAATGTTACGCCGTTTTGACTGTGAATTCTTTGTTGCCAGTATCCCGAGATGTACAGCAGCAGCAGCAAGGAGTTTAACTGCATCCAGAGGGCTCACCAGAACACGTAAGTTGTCACTTGCAGTGCTCACCAGGGTATTATTTGACTATATATGCAAGTTATTATCCAAGCTGGTAATTGTAAGCTTTAATAGTCTGTGGAACCCTCTTACGAGTTGCATGTTCTGAAATGTGGATGAAATCATGCCAAAACAGCAGTCTGGCTTCAGGGCTTTATGAGGCAGTGCCCCAAGATGCTGAAATACCTTCTCTCAAACAGTGACACACAGAGATTCTGAGTCTTGATCTACTTTTTTTTTTAAGAGAAAAAAAGACTAAAATTCTGCTTTTTTTTCCAAATCAGTCACTGCACAATTATCTGTGACGTTTTTCTAGCACACAGTCATTTGGGAGATACAGTGGCTGAGACATCTTGGCTTCACATTCATTGGCTAATGTTTCACACAGTAGAGATCCAGGGTTGTTCCTGGGTAGACCCAGGCTCAGCACTGTATCTTCTAGTCTGGCAGGGACACTGGACTTGATATTTAGTCCCTTGGATACAGGTGAAAGTTGTGTTGGATCCATGTGCCTCTGGCCCCAGATGTAGAAGACTCCTAGGCAGTTGGAAATCAAAGAAGAGTAGAGGTTTCCCTGCCTGCCCTGGCAAAAGTAGTAGATAATCCCTATTGCAACACAGTAGTAAACACCGAAACACACATACACTGGTAGCACTGGGTAGTGCTGCTCTTGTAGCTCCTGTAGTCTTACTGTAGTCTTCAACATCAGATGACCCAACTCTTCTGCATGGTACTGATGAAGAATGAAATTTTAAAAAATCACACTTACGCTCACACGTACACACACACACACACACATACACACACACACACACACACACACGCACGCATGCACGCACACACCCACAGGAAAACAAAGATTGTAATACCAGAAACAGATAAGATTGCACTAAAGCATTGTGATGTCGTCAACCTGACATTTCACCCCCACCACCTCTGTGTTTCAGACTGGAAGTTCAGGGCCAATTCCTGGCTATGCTGTTCATTGGCGGATTGCAATACCCAGTGAGTAACACAGCAGTGCATTGGTGAAAGTTGTTCTGTGCTGAATTGTGTAGTTTTAGAGCTCTGCTTGTACAGAATTTCAGCAGTTTGGTTTTTTGTAAAGTCCAGAATGAAATCAAAACAGCGTGCAAGAAAATTAGCAGAGTGGGAAAAACAACTGAACCAAAAAACTGACAAGTGACATGATGTGATTAATTTGTAAAGGTTGGAGGGTGGCTGAATTTTAGGATGGTGTTTTACCAGAGGTAGGGGTGGGGGGTCCTCAGAAGAAGAGAGAACTTTTGACATGGGAAAGTTCTTTTTAAACTGTCTGATGCATTGCAAATCTTGTCCTGTGTGCTTCACTTTACTTTCAGCTGACAGTGGGCTTGCAAACATTCCTTGCTGAGTGCACAGGTCTGTGGTGCCAGTGCATTGTTTCTGGGTGAAATCTGACTTCAAACAGACCAGTCTGAATCTGACCCTAAGACTCTTGAGATAACATGCTTCCTCGACAGCTTTTCACAAACACCTGAAACTTGTCAGGTCTTGGCGGAGTGTTCAACTGGTGCAGTGGCTGAAAAGCTTCCTCAACACCGCAGCCTCCACCTGCCAGGACTGATGCCACAGGTTGTTGTGTAGTGGGTGTGTACAGCAGATGTTCCATTGTCATTCTGCCAGGCTGACATGCGACAGGGGCATGGTTTTCGCTGACCAGTTCTGAATCTGGTAAAGAGGTGATGGTTCAGATGGTACTGACCTGGGTGCAGTGTGCGTCCTTATGAGAACTGACAGGGTGATAAAAAATGTATTTCACATCAGAATGCTAGAATTTGGTGGGGTGCTTTGCCCCATTAATGTGTTTGTAAAATGAGGGTACATATGCCTTTGTTTTTCAATCTCCCATACTTCTACTTGTGTGCTTGTGCAGAAAATCTCCGCAGGAGCAGGTGCGGTGTACCTGATCGCTCGGGTTGTTTACGCCTTGGGCTACTACTCAGGGGGTAAGCTTATTCTCAGCAATTTGTCGCTGGTAGTGCTGTTTTGGGCTTGGGAACTCTCAGTTTTTATTGCTGTTTGAAAGACGCACTGAAAAAGGTCCTTGAAGCACAGTAATAATTGTACATTTGGGGACAGAATTGTGCATGCTTATATGTGTGTGTGTTGGGGGAGGGGAGAGAGAGAGAGAGAAGAAAGAGAGAGAGAGTGTGTATGTGTTAAGTGTCTGTGAGAGAGAGATTGAATATGTGGACGATTTTCTTTCCATATCATTTAATGTCCATGTTTTTGTTGTTTTTGTTTTTTTTAACCCAGTTAAGGCAAAGTAAAATTTTCAGCAGGGGATTAATGAAGTATTAAAAACATAACAAAGCATGTTGAAACTGCTTTTATTATGTGGCAGCACTTCAGTTCAAGATCAGTCAGTAAAATACCTTTTAACAGTACTGTAATCAGTAATGTAAAAAAGTATAATAAAGTAATGTAAAATACATTGTTGAATATGACTTGATTTATTTATAACTTTGATACATGGCTAATTGTAATGTTTTGTCTATTTGTTAATGTGCTGTATGAATGGAATGTCACCAAGACAAATTCCTGCAGTACGTTTAAAGGTCACTGGCGATTAGATATCCTTGTACTTATATAACTTAAGCACACCATACAAAAACAACAGTGTAGGTGGCAAGACTGTTGAGCACATGTCGTGTCACCACTTGACTTGATTTTAAGCATTAACCTTTTGTTTGTCAAGACCCTAGCAAGCGCCGGTGGGGAGCCTTTGGCCACCTGGCGGAGCTGTGCCTTCTGGGGAATGCCATTTCCTTTGGTGCACACCTGCTGAAGTGGGTGTGAGACCAGAACACAATCCTGTGCACAGGGTATGGATCTGCTTTATTGTTTTCCTTTTTTTTTTTAATATCTTGTCACCTTCCAGGTTTATTGGTGTGAAGGCATATGATTTTTGCAAGATTCAAGTTCTGATCTTACCAAAAGCATTTTGTTTCCACAAAATGCATAACAGTTAAGAGGGGGAATTTTATGTGTGGAAATGAACACAACTAGAGTTGGTGTTCGAGAGATGCCCCCCCCCCAAATTGCATGTTGTGTTTTGTTCTTTTAGCCTTTTATGTGTTTGGATATTCACATCAGCTGCGGACAAATGAATCAAAGTTGAGGACTGTCAATTAGTGGTCATGCTGTAACAGTACTTAAAAACAGGTCAGCTGATGGTGGTGGTAGTTCAAAAGAACTTTCTGGTGGAGCAACTCCAGAGGAACAGTCCTTATAATTTACATGGCTGTGGGTGATAGCACTATAATTGTAATACATTCCTAGTGCACTGATATCTCTGTAATGTACGTGTGTGAGGCTCAAAGCAAGGTGTGGTGTTTATACTGAGACCTGTACAGGGGAACTGCAGCATTTAGTTTTTTGAATTGTAAAACCTTCAGCTTTCAACAGTTCTCTTTGGCTTGTGGAAGGGAGTTTAACTATTGTGCAAATGTTCAAGCAAAAATAGAAATCTTGGTGTAATGCATGTAGTAAACTGGCTTCTCCTTTGTGTATCCCCGTCATTATTTCAGAAAATGGATACTTTTGCCATTTGGGAGGCAAAGTGGCCTAGGGGTCTCACCCTGACATTTGTGAGCTAGTGTTCTGCACAGCAGTGGTCCCATGTTCAATCCTGGCTTGACTTGTGATCAGTGCTTTACTCTGTCTTGAGGGGATACCAGACTAAATTTCTGGTCCTTTAGATGATACACTGCAAACATTGCAAGGACTGGGCAGCACTGATTTTGCAGCTGATGTAGCCTTGACCTTGTTAATGTGACCCAGATTTCCTGCAGTAATTAATTAAAGGTGTTGAATGAAATAAGCTAGTCCAGAAGTAAATGTTGGGGAAGCTGATGTGATTTTGTTCATCATTTCTCAGGTCTTGTTAATGTTGTACTGTTGCAGATGCATAGGATGGAGTGTGGATTTTTTTTCTTCTGTCCAACACAGCTGATAGCAAGATTTCATTCATCATGTGTGCACCATCATTTCTGATGTACATTTATTTCACTCTGCTTTTAGTGTGAGAAGGTTGTGTGTGTTTGATGTTGCATTGTGAAAAGGAGTGGCACAAATTTTGGATGTATAACCAAGCTTTTGTAACAATATACCTATTGGCTGGAACAAGAGAAGATAGATTACAGTAATAGGTCCCATTAATAAATAATTTTTTTTTGTTTCTTTCTAGCTCCTTCTCTGTTTCTTTCTGTCTCTCTCTCCATTTTTCTCTAGACTCTGTTGGTCCCCCCCCCCCCCCACCCCCCAAGTGTCTATGGGGCTGTTGGCTTGTGTTAATAAACCAATTTAGATTTTTCTCTTTTGCCAGTTAGGGCTGATTTTTGTTGGGTTTTTAAAAATTCAAAAATAGTGAAATTTGTTTACACAAAGTTGATAAAGAAATGATCCTGTGCAGTTAACTGTGTTTTGCAATTGTGCGTTGAGCAGACAGCCATAATCAAAGGTTCAAATTGCACAAAGTTAGCGTAAGCTGTCATTTTGTGACTAGTCTTACTTCTGTTGAGATCACTTATTTACTGGAGTAATTGTTTATATATATATGTGTGTGTGTATGTGTTGTAAAGTGCCATATTTGGCTTGATATGCATCATGTATTATGCATTAAGCATACTGCTACATTTATCCTTTTTTGGTAGTAGTTGCATTCAAAGTCATAGTACTGTGTTAGCAAGTCATGAACTGCAGTGAAAAAGAAAGAGAAAAAAAAGAGAAGAAGAAGCAACAACAAAAAAAAGGAGGTAAAGGAAAGAATTACCAGTCTTTCATATCTTGTGTGATGTTTTGATATAGTTTTTTGTTTTGTTTCATATGGTTAGATTGTTGTGTATTTTGAGTCGATTTTGAAAGCCCTTTTTGTAGGGACGGTCTGTGACCGTATCTCTTTTGCCACATGCACTGTTTTAACAGTCACTGAATCAGGCTAAATTTGTTAATTCTTTCTTAAGTTCAAATAGACAGTCCTAACTTGTCAGTAGATCTGTTGAGAAAAGGAAAACTTAAAATTCAGGTTGCAGCCGGCTTTGGTAGCACATCTGTGACACTGTTTTCTTTCTGCGCTGACATAAAATGTTGTGATCCCAAAATGCGTTTGTTTCTACATCCACGAAAGTGTGTGTGTGTGTGTGTGTGTGAGAGAGAGAAAGAGAGAGCTGTCGAGTGATCTTTTATTGTACCCCCATACCTCTCCTGTAACGAAGTTGGGGGGTAAACTGGATTCACATGTCTGTCCTGCCTGTGTTTCCGTGTGTCCAGGCTTTGCCCAGAAAATACATCTTCTGAGCTGCTCACCCTTGTGTAACCAAATTTGTTACAGTGGTGCATCATCTTGAAGCAGGGTGTCATTTGGAAATCTTGGGTTGCTATCTGTAAGGTCAAGGTCACGGTGAGGACTTGTATATATATAATAAATATATGACTGTGTCAGCTATACCTTCTGAACTCCTGATTTCCTTGGAACCAAACCTAGTTTGATGGTAGATCATCATACACCAAGGTGTCAAGTGAAAATACTATATAGCTGTGTTTGAGGTCAAGGTCACAGCAGACATTTAAAATTTGAATTAATGTTAATCAGGAAGATATGAAACACTGGATCTTTTGTAGCCAAACTTGGTGTGGTGATACATTCATCATACACTGGAGGGTTGTGCAAAAAAATCTAGTAGCTATGTTCACGGTCAAGGTCGCTGTGATGGTAGATCACCATAAGCTAAAATGGCACATGAAAATATTGGATTGCTGTGTTAAGTTCACAGCACACATTCAAATTTCACTTAATGTTTTGGTTGATATCTGAAGCACAACTATTTGAGCCAAACATGGTATGGTGGTACACCGTCATAATTCAGAGTGTCACGCGCACGCATGCTTGCGAACACACACACACACACATTTTCATCTAGTTCGTATGGGTCCACCGACCATCAACGTCGCGTCTGCCATTAATACCTGCACAAGCCACCAAGGCACGGTGCTGTCCTCAGTGTGTATGAAACACTTGGAACAGTACGACACTGAATCAACGACGTGTCGCTGAACTCAGAGTGAAATGATTCAAGGAAAAAACACACAGCTTCTTTGTGAAATCGATCATGATGCTGTCAGAACCTTCGTGGCAGTTTTGCACTGGGCTGCGATCAACAGCCCGCCCCAGAACCTTTTTATTTTTAAAAAATGTATTTTATTCGAAAAGTTTTTGGAAACTCTCCACCTTTGTGATGTACTGCTGTCCAGAAAAATTAATGTTACGATAACGGCAAGTGGTCACTGTCGCCTTCGGCCAATTGGTCGGCCATTACGACAGCAGACGACAGCAGCTCTGCCGAACCGGATGGACACTGATGCGCACTCTCTGATACCTCCCCCCCCCCCCCCCCCCCCAAATGGCACTTAGGCCTACCTTCCCTGTTAACACTTGCGGCCTCACCATCAATGCAAGCAGTTGTAACAGTAAGTATCGCTGTGAAATTTGCTGTCTTGTAGTCCAACCAGCGACACAGAAAACCGCCGGGCTGCCGGGTCTGTCGCGGGCTGTTTGCCGGGGCGGCGAAGCCGGTGATGATGATGAAGTGATGCTTAATGTCCTCCGATGTCGGCTGACATATAAGGGACAAGCTGAGACCAATGCCGAAGCATGATTCAATAAATCCTTACGTCCACGGAAGCCAGAAGGCTCGTTAGGACGGACAGCCCAGGACGGCCACCTCGACTCTCACTGAGAGCTCCTGAACTTCTATGCCGATGCCGGATATCTGGCAGGGCAAATAAACTGAAACGGCAGTCACTCAAGAGACATTCAAACCGGACCGTGCTACACTGTGACGTTTATGGGCGGAGCTTTCTCCTGACGACACAGTGACTCTGTGATTGTTGTGCCACAGAAACCTCTTAAGGCGCCGGGTTTATGAGGAACGGCAATCCGGCCTATTGACCATTATCGTTTTGGGACGGGCAACTGAAACTGCATGTAATTAAAACTTAGGGTGTTTTTATAATTTTCAGTGTCAGAGGTTCGCCATCACTGTGTGGGTGGCGCTATCTCTCCTCGCAACATGACGTTAACATAAATATGAACAAACAGCCACCAGCCGTGGGTTCGGTTCAGAGAAGAAAGTAAATCAGTAACCCTAACCCTAACATAAATATGAACAAACAGCCACCAGCCGTGGGTTCGGTTCAGAGAAGAAAGTAAATTTATGTTGTGTTCATAGCCAAGGGGAATAACCCTTATTGCTAACGGAGATCCACGGTTGCTCATAGGTACTGTTGGTTCGACATACCGTCACGGTACAGCTCACTGACTCGTCAGAGGAATCGCTTTCACACAAGTCCAGCAGCGCTAACGGCGAAGCGGTGCGGATGCAGCTCTCCGACGTCTGCGTTCTGCAGGCACTAGGAGTAAAATGCCAGTGTCCCCCCCCCCCCCCCTCTCTCTCTCTCTCTCTCTCTCTCCCGGGCCATTCATCCGGTTCATTTAAAAAACAACAACGACCTACCTGCTGTTAGTTTCGGCTAACAAACTTTCATTTTCCGGATGTGACTTTACCCACGTTTTTACTGACTTACAGTATCATGCTGTTTGCAATACAGGGTTTAGATTTCTTTTCTTCTTTTAAGTTTTTCTTTGTTTCTTTTTTCTTTTCTTTTTAGTATGTATGGCCCATTGTGTTTTGACAAAATGTGTTTCGCTGTGCACCGTCGCACGGTGGTTGGCTGGGTGTTAAACAATCAGTTATCTGTCTATCCCGGCCTTTCAGTGTTGACTGCACAATCAGTGAAGGCATTCTCTTTCAGACTGATATAATTCTCTGTGAGGCTAACATGTCTTTAAATGTTGAGCCAGTTTTGGGATGAAAAGACCGTGTCCAGTCTTAAATAAAAATTGATTCTTCACTATGCTCACACTCTGCATCGCCGAGTGTGCCTGAAATGGTGGCACAAATCTTGAATTCTCTCCCTTTTGCTCCGCATCACAGCCCTGCCTTCACTACTGGCCTTAAAACTTACCTTTTCTGACTAATAGTCTCTTTTCCATGTCCTTATCGGCTGCGCGCGCGTGTGCGTGCGTGTGTGCGCGAGTGAGCGTGTGTGTGTGCGTGTGTGTGTGTGTGTGTGTGTGTGTGTGTGTGTGTGTGTGTGTATGTGTGTGTGTGTGTGTGTGTGTGTGTGCGCGCGCGCGCGCGCGCGTGCATTTGGTGTGGGTGTATGGATGCGTGTCGGGGGGGGGGCGGTCTGTAATGTCTGAGCATCATTGTATGCATGCACAGCACTGTAGCTGTCCTATTTATTGCATGATTTTGTTGGTCACGGTGTTGTTGATAAAGTACAGCGCCGTAAGCTCATACTTTGTCATCGGGCATGGCGCTGTCTAGTATAACAGTTATTATTATTGCAAGATTAGCACGGCGTTTCCCTCTTTCAACGAAAATCGGCGCCATCGATGATGATGAGTTGATGCTTAATGTCCTCAGATGTCAGTTGACATATTAGGGACAAGTTGTGACCACTGCCGAAGCACGGTTCAATAATTCTTTACCGCGTCCACGGAAACCAGAAGGCTCGTTAGGATGGACAGCCCAGGACGTCCACCTCGACTCTCACGCAGCTCCTCAACTATGAGCGGCGCCATCTCACCTTTACGGCGACTTAGCTGCGGATCGCCCCGCTTGGTGGCGCTGGGCATATTTGGGTCTTTGACAAAGCTCAAGTCATCTGCAAATGATCTCCCCTACACTAGCCAGGTGGCGCTGGGCCTATTTGGGCAGCGCAATGCTCAAGCCAGAAAAGTCGCTATGCGCTCGGCTTCGTCTTTCGGAAGTTTTCCCCACCTCTGCCCTTTGAAACGCTACCAATGTTGGCCTGATGGACAATGCCCTAGGATTTTCTCACCCATCTCAGTCTGGTTCAGCCAAACCCAAAACAGTGTGTCAGTGTTGATCTCGTCGGTGATTGGATTACAAGGTCATCCCTAACTTGACATCACGCCTGAAGATAAGGCAACGGGAGCAGGGCTACAGTGACCTGCGAACTCGGTGTACCTGGGCCAAGGTATGCAGTCATGGTTACCTGCGCGACCAGGATGTTTGGCTCGATGTCGTCTCGGCTCGGTTCCACAGGCTACTGCTGCTGCTATAACTACATACACAGTGCTGTTGCTATAACTACATAAACAGTGCTGCTGCTGCTGCTACAACTACATACACAGTGCTGCTGCTGCTGCTGCTGCTATAACTACATACACAGTGCTGCTGCTGCTGCTGCTATAACTACATACACATTGATGCTGCTATAACTACATACACAGTGCTGCTGCTGCTGCTGCTGCTATAACTACATACACAGTGCTGCTGCTGCTGCTGCTATAACTACATACACATTGATGCTGCTATAACTACATACACAGTGCTGCTGCTGCTGCTGCTATAACTACATACACAGTGCTGCTGCTATAACTACATACACAGTGCTGCTGCTATAACTACATACACAGTGCTGCTGCTGCTATAACTACATACACAGTGCTGCTACTATAACTACATACACATTGCTGCTGCTATAATTACATACACAGTGCTGCTCCTACTGCAACAACTACCATTATTACTACTACTGCTGTAACTACATACACAGTGCTGCTACTATAACTACATACACAGTGCTGCTGCTATAACTACATACACAGTGCTGCTGCTATAACTACATACACAGTGCTGCTCCTACTGCAACAACTACTACTACTGTTACTATAACTACATACACAGTGCTGCTGCTATAACTACATGCACAGTGCTGCTGCTATAACTACATGCACAGTGCTGCTGCTATAACTACATACACAGTGCTGCTCCTACTGCAACAACTACCACTACTGTTACTATAACTACATGCACAGTGCTGCTGCTATAACTACATACACAGTGCTGCTCCTACTGCAACAACTACCACTACTATTACTGCTACTATAACTACATACACAGTGCTGCTGCTATAAATACATGCACAGTGCTGCTGCTACTGCAATAACTACCACTACTACTACTGCTGCTATAACTACAAACACAGTGCTGCTACTATAACTACATACA
>OY757552.1:11818271-11836453 GCA_963584105.1 Alviniconcha strummeri
ATCACTGTTCAGAGTATGTGTGACTGTGTGTGTGTGTGTGTGTGTGTGTGTGTGTGTGTGTGTGTGTGTGTGTGTGTGTGTGTGTGTGTGGTGTGATTCTGTGAATGTGTGTTTGTGTATGTTTGTATCACTGTTTCAGTGTATGTGTGACTATGTGTGTGTGTGTGATTCTGTGAGTGTATTTGTGTGAGTTTGTATCACTGCATCAGTATATGTGTGACTGTGTGTGTGTGTGTGTGATTCTGTGAATGTGTTTGTTTGAGTTTTTATCACTGTATCAGTATATACTATATGTGTGGCTGTGTGAGTGTGTTGTGTGTGTATGTGTGTGTGTGTGTGTGTGTGTGTGTGTGTGTGTGTGTGTGTGTGTGTGTGCGTGCATGCACATACATGTGTGTGTGTTATCTGCGAGATACGTGCAGACTCTGATGTCAAGGGTTTCATTGTTGACAGGCTGTGGACAGACTGAACCTGAAGGTGGGCAACCTGTGTGACCTGATGACCAATGAGCCATTCACACGCAAGGATGTTATCACCATTCAGGTAATGGCAGGACTATGGGTGTGTCAACCACAAATGCCATTTCAAGATCCAGAATGACACGAGGATAAGTATTATACCATGAAGTCAAAAGAACACCAGATTAAAATCTAGCCTCTTGGCCAGTCGGTTGAACATTCTATGACTCTTGTATTTGTAAACCCAAAGGGCAGAAAGCACAGACAAATGTTCTGGTCCTTTCATGTTTGTGTTAACAGTCCTGTGGTGTGTGTGTGTGTGTGGTGGGTGTACATTTCGTTGGTGGTTGACCAAAAAATAGCACAAAATATTTTTCCCCTTTGGTATTTTCACTGTTTCCTCATAAAATGAACATTGTGAATCTACTGGTCAGATTGATTTTTACATTGGACATCCCTAAATTAGTCCAAATACCCTGTTTACGATTGCTATATTATTTTGCAAAGACACCTGGTATGTGTCTCTGGTTGTTTATGTGTTGTTTTGTAGCTTGAAAAAAAGCTTACCCTGAAAATTTGTATGTTGTGTTTTGTTATAATATTTAACCTTTTCTCTCCCCCCGCCCCCTTTTTAAAAAAACCTTTTATGTGTTTTGGTCATCACTTTTATGTGTTTGGCACAATGGCCATTACTTCTAAAATCAACAACAAAAAATGCAAAATATTTTTCTGGAATGATGAAAGAGTTCTGTAAATTTATTTTAGTTGGCAATTTAATTACCGTAGTTCTGCGAGGTACCATAGATAGGAAACAGGTTTTGGGGGTACTTCGATTGGAGAGTGGTACAAATAAGTTCAAATCATTTGGCAAATTCTGTAAATTTCTTTTAGTTGATAATTTAATTATCGTAGATGTGGGAAGTATGATAAGAAACAGTTTTTTTTGGTACTTCTGTTGAAGAGCTATACAAATAAATGTATGCCATTTGGCAAATCACCAATGATTTACATGGCCTGACTTGTTTTTCTGCAGGATCCTACCGACCTGGACAAGTTCAACATTCAGGCTTTCTACTACATCAGAAAGAATCTCAAATTAGCTGATGAAGGTAAGAGTGGGGCACGACTAGTGGTTTACCCTTGTTTTTTTTATTTCAGACTTGCCCTGTTTTTTGTTTTTCCAGCCCATGTATGCATATGCTGTGGAACACCTTCCTCTGTGACTGGTTATGTGGAGGATCCACTGTAGTTTTAAGGAGAAGCTGCTTTCTTATTGGGAGGATTGACTATGTCTTTAAGGAAAAGTAATGGCCCTAGCCTCTTTGTTGTAGAGAGGATCGCCTATGACCTTAACGAGAAGCGGTTGTGATGGCCCCAGCTGCTTTGTTATAGAGCGGATCGCCTATGACCTTAACGAGAAGCGGTTGTGATGACCCCAGCTGCTTTGTTATAGAGAGGATCGCCTATGACCTTAACGAGAAGCGGTTGTGATGGCCCCAGCTGCTTTGTTATAGAGAGGATCGCCTATGACCTTAACGAGAAGTGGTTGTGATGGCCCCAGCTGCTTTTTTATAGAGAGGATCGCCTATGACCTTAACGAGAAGTGGTTGTGATGGCCCCAGCTGCTTTGTTATAGAGAGGATCGCCTATGACCTTAACGAGAAGTGGTTGTGATGGCCCCAGCTGCTTTGTTATAGAGAGGATCGCCTATGACCTTAACGAGAAGTGGTTGTGATGGCCCCAGCTGCTTTTTTATAGAGAGGATCGCCTATGACCTTAACGAGAAGTGGTTGTGATGGCCCCAGCTGCTTTGTTATAGAGAGGATCGCCTATGACCTTAACGAGAAGTGGTTGTGATGGCCCCAGCTGCTTTTTTATAGAGAGGATCGCCTATGACCTTAACGAGAAGTGGTTGTGATGGCCCCAGCTGCTTTGTTATAGAGAGGATCGCCTATGACCTTAACGAGAAGTGGTTGTGATGGCCCCAGCTGCTTTGTTATAGAGAGGATCGCCTATGACCTTAACGAGAAGTGGTTGTGATGGCCCCAGCTGCTTTGTTATAGAGAGGATCGCCTATGACCTTAACGAGAAGTGGTTGTGATGGCCCCAGCTGCTTTGTTATAGAGAGGATCGCCTATGACCTTAACGAGAAGTGGTTGTGATGGCCCCAGCTGCTTTGTTATAGAGAGGATCGCCTATGACCTTAACGAGAAGTGGTTGTGATGGCCCCAGCTGCTTTGTTATAGAGAGGATCGACTATGACTTAAAGGAAAAATGATGGCCCCAGCTACTTTGTTATAGGGAAGATCAGCTATGACTTTCAGGAGAAGCAGCTGTGGTGACCCTAGCTGATTTTAAAATATTTTTTATAGAGAGGATTGACAATGACTTTGAGGAGAAGCAGTTGTGATGGCCCCGGCTGCATTGTTACAGAGAAGATCAACTATGACCGTAAGGAGAAGTAGTGGTGGCAGGGATGTTCTACTGCACCTTCGCCATCATTGTTTATGGCGTTTCCTTTCCCCAGAGGAAGAGCAGGCAAAGAAGGACCCTCGCTACAACCTGAAGTTGATCAACAATGAGGCCAAGTCAGCACTGGAGGAACTGGACAGGGAATACACACCTTCGCCCTACCTGGTGGGTCTACCTCACTGTAGCATGTCATGATGATAGTTAGCATACCACACAGGGTCACCTTGGAAAAAACAGCGATAATGAAATCCAGACATATAAAAGGTTAAAAAGAGCACTGTCTATCATAACAAAACGTGCACATTTTTAGTTTTTTCATGTTGTGTCACTGGGTGTTGTATGGCTCATATAACTGATTTTATATGGTGCCTCATCTTGTAACAGTCCTTGGGTGCTGACAGAGACCTGTAGCTGCGTGCATTCATCACATTCACATGCGCACACACACACACACACACACACACACACACACACACACACACACACACACACACACACACACACACACACACACACACACCACCACCACCACCACCTCCTCCACCACCACCACCACCAACAACAACAATTGCATGAAAACACATGCACACACGGTATTGCATGCACATGCACGTAACCCCTTTCCCCTTCCCCCCCCCCCCTCAAATATATGCATTACTGAATGTGTTGCTGATGGATGCTGTTGTTTTCTGTACTGTCAGGGTCAGAAGGAAGCGAGGCCACAGAAGGCTGACAAGTTCAACGCTGTGAGTTTTTTGCTTATGGTTTTATTCTTAGCAAACTGCTGCACAGATGCTGGGTACAAGCACGCAGACATGGGATGGAGGGCGGGGGTCTGTGCTTGCAGCTGGGAACGGACAGGAAGGGATGGCAATGTCCACTTTTAGCCCCATCAGTTCGTGGACCACAAGTGGTATGAGAATGCGTGTGTGTGTTGGTGGAATGAACTTAAAGTATCCACTATGTTGGCATACATAGCAATTTATTCCGCACTCTGCCAGTGCTACACTGACAGAAGCACACATGCATCCTCTGAAACCATTTGAGGACAGTGAACTGACGGGACTAAAAGTGGATATTGCCGCAGGGACTGGGTTTGGTTGTACGGCTGTTGTGTTCTGCATCTGTGCTGGCTGTTGATTCCCAGATTTTTCCCTTTGGTGTTGCATGCTTACAGGCTGTTGCTGATTCACTTGTTGCCGCCAGTGTCCGTATGGGTTGTTGCATTCGTGTTGATCAGGGATGTTAGTTTCCTGTGATTTCATGGATTTTCTCAAAGTTCAGGCTTCGGTGAAACCGTGCTCTTTGATTCCTCAAAAACAGACATTGCAGAGAAGAGCTGTTTTTAACTTTATTTCTTCTTTTAACTGTTGGGAATGTTTTTGGTGTTAAATAAATTTTTAAGTGTTGAAAAAGACTAACCATACTTAGCCATTTTGTCTCCTGAGTGCTCACCATTACTCATTTTGTTCAGATTTGTTGGTGGTGTGGGGGGTGGGTGGCTGTGCTGCTGGGCCCCCCTGGTTGTTCAGAAAGAAGTGGTTTTAGCCGCTAATGTCCCTGTGTGATGATCTTGCAGGCTGGCTACTCAACAGGACATGTGGCCGCCTCCTTCACCTCCACCACCCTGGACCCCGAGACTCATCACCAGGCCGGTCAGTTCTCTCCCCTCTTCCTCACCCACCTCTCTAGAAGGGGGTGGTTTAGTGGTGCTGTGATGATTTTGAGGAGTGCGCTGCGCATGAACAGTGAAAATTACCAGCTGGGAAAAAAAGGGCAACTGTTAGTCTGAAGAACACTTCATACAGTGGAACCTCTCCTGTAAGAGTACCCTAGGAGCAGAGGCAAAGCTGGTCTTAAAAGAATGGGTGGTCAAGGATTCTTTTACATGAAAATGTGAAGGGAAAGGTTTCTGAAAAAAGTGGTCTTAGAAGAGGGGTGGTCTCTCATCATGATGGTCTTTTGTCTGGGGTTTTAAGGTCCTATATTCTGCCTCCAAGATGTGTCTGACTGACCGGCTGCAGTGTTGATTTCTGAGGATGTGCTACAATATGAGAGTGTGAAGAAGAAAGGCTATGTTCACATGGTGATCATTTGTGGTGATGTTCTGCACTGTGAAAAAATGAGGAAGAAAGGCTAGGTGCAGGCAATGTCCGTTAGCAGCATTGAGCATTGAGGATGGTCCATGCTGCAAGACTATAAAGAAGAAAGGCTACCTGTTGTGAAAAAAAAGAAGGAAGAAAAAAAAACAGAGAAGAAGAACTACACTTGGATGCTGACCTTTTGATGTTAAACGTGAAAATGAGCTAGATGTGGATGCTGACCTTTTGATGTTAAAAGTGAAAATGAGCTAGATGTGGATGCTGACCTTTTGATGTTAAAAGTGAAAATGAGCTAGATGTGGATGCTGACCTTTCGATATTAAAAGTGAAAAAGAGCTATACATGGATGCTGACCTTTTGATGTTAGAAGTGAAAAAGAGCTAGACATGGATGCTGACCTTTTGATGTTAAAAGTGAAAAAGAGCTAGATATGGATGCTGGCCTTTTGATGTTAAATATGAAAAGGAACTAGATGTGGATGATGACCTTTTGATGTTAAAAAGTAAAGAAGAGCTAGATGTGGATTATGACCTGTTGCTGTTTATTCACAGCGTTGATTGATGAGGATGTGCTGCGCTACGAGAGAGTGAAGAAGAAGGGCTACGTGCGCATGGTGACCAACAAGGGGCCCCTGAACATCCAGCTGCACTGCGACATGGTGCCCAAGACCTGTGAGAACTTCGTCAAGCTGTGTGCCAGGGGCTACTACAACGGCACCATCTTCCACCGCTCCATCAGAAACTTCATTGTGAGTGTGGGCGGATGTGAACTCTTTTGACGGCCAGAGGTTCAGGGATGCTTTGATCCTTTCTTATGCTAGGTTTTGTAAATACACAGATGTGCAAATTCTGACTTTCGAGCATTGGTAATTTTTGCAGGTTCTGGTATATTTGTAGATTTGTTTAGTCTTTTTAACAAAAATTGCTGGGGGTGGGTTTGGTGGGGGGTTGTTTTGGTCATTATGGAAATAAAAGAGCATGTTTCTTTCTGTATGTATTCTTTCTTAATGACTGTATCCTACATATATTTTTTCTTTTATTCCCCATATGCTTGTGTCATGATTCTATGCTTTGTGTAGTCATTACCATTCTGTTTTTGTTGTTGTTGTTTTTTTGTACATGCCTAGGGTTCTTAGTGTTTAATATGTGTGCTGTAAAAATGTCAGTTCTTTTTGGTCATCTTCTTCTGAAAATCAGATACTCACACAGACAAAAATTAAATGACAGGTAGGTGTAGCAAGTATGCAAATTTCTGGGTCAGCAAAATAGTGCTGCTGCTGACAGCACTAATGTATGTAGTCTTTTACCAATCATGATTTGATGAACAGAAACTAACCTGTGACAGTGTAAGTGTCCTGCCAGACTTGAAAAGGAAAAAGGTACAGCACTGAGCAAAGGTCAAGCCCAGAACCAACGGCAGGTGAAACATTAGCCTGTCATAGTGTAGGTGTCAGACTGAGAAACCCATGGCCAGTTTGCATCCTGTCTTTCTGCTGTGGATTGTGTTTGCTAACAGAGTTGTGTTCATTTTTGCAGATTCAAGGAGGGGACCCTGAGGGCACGGGTCGAGGTGAGCTTTCTTTTATCTTTTAATTGATTGCTATTGTTTTTTAAGTGTAATATCTGGGTTTGTTGTTGTCGATGGGTTTGTTGTTGTTGTTGTGTTGATGTTGTTGTTGTTTTTGGGGGGTCTTTGGGATTTTCTGCTATCGTTTCTTCAATTCTTGTTGTATTTTTTTAATTTCTTTAAATGCTGTTCTGTGAGTGCATGTGTTGACACATGTAACTGGTAGGGTTGACTGTTTCGGATGTGTGTGTGCCTTCCAGACTCTAAGATAAAGTACTCTGTGTTTTATGTGTATTTATGTTCATGTATTATTATACTGTATGTTATTTTACTTGTATCTTTTATGCAGTCATAAGGCAAATTTCTGTGTTGCTCATAGACAATAAATATTCTGTATTCTGTTTATTTAATTAATTTCATCTTTTCTTTTTGGGGGGAAGAGGGGGGAGCAAGGGTAGGTGATACCGGCATTGCCCTGTTTTATTCGGGTGCATCACCTGTCCAATCTTCCGGTAGACATACACACAGAATGACAGATACAAGTGTTTCCAGAAGTGTTGTTGTGTTAGTTATCTAGGCGTTCTTCTCTGTGCAGGCGGAGAGTCGGCCTGGGGCGAAGCTTTCAAAGACGAGCTCAAACCCAACTTGACGCACGCCGGTCGTGGTGTGCTCAGCATGGCCAACAGTGGCCCCAACACCAACAAGTCACAGTTGTGAGTGCTGGTCAATGTAATGTAATGTAACTGCCATCAAACATGTAACAGATTGTTTTTACACTTCACCATACTGATGTCCAATGTTTTTACACTTAACCATACTGATGGCCAGTGTTTTTACACTTAACCATACTGATGGCCAGTGTTTTTAGACTTAACCATACTGATGTCCAATGTTTTTACACTTAACCATACAGGATGATATCTATTTTGCTGCTCCTGTTTAATAATAATAATAATGATGAACTGTTTATATAGCGTGAACCTCTAACATAAAAATAGAGCTTGGCATACTGTACAAAATTCAAATATAAACTACATCCATGCTGAGACACCTCAAGTGGAAAACAATAATAACTACAAGTCATTCAGATGATAAGAAGCTAAACAGGCGTGTAATGGTGCCAAAATATTTAGTTGTAGTAGGCTTCTTGTCGATGCTGACCACTATGTGTTTGCATGTAACTCTTCTTTTTTTTTCCCTTTCTTTTTGTGACATTTGTGCTATTGTTTTCAGCTTTTTCACCTTCCGATCTGCCCGACATTTGGATGGAAAACATGCAGTGTTTGGGAGGTTTGTATTCAGTGTGTATGTGTGCGCATGTGTATGTGTGTGTGTGTGTGTGTGGCATGTTTTTATTCTTTTCATGTGGGGTACAGAACTCAGGATGTACAACATGTGGAGTTGATATAGTGTGGGTGTGTGGGTGGGGGGGGGGGGGGGGAGGGAGGGGGGAATGGATGACTGCTCTTTCTCATCAGTTCCAGCATAGATCCATGTGAGATGTTCAGGCGTGTGCAGTAGAGTCATTTCAACATGAATCTGTCAGAATACAATGCTGTACAGAATACAAATGCCTCTCTCTCAGGCTTGTAGGTGGGCTGGAGACACTGGATGCCATGGAGAAGGTGGAAGTGGACAAAAAGGATAAACCAAAGGTATGATGGGTGGGCAGGAGGAGGGGGGGGATGGGGGGGGGAATTACTTGATTGATCTGGTGAATGACTTGTTCATTAAATCTGAGTTCTGTTTGGTTGGTTGGTTGGTTTTGTTTATAACTATAAATTTAGACCCCCCCCCCCCCCCACACACACACACAATCACCCTGATATAACCACACTGGTTGACTGGGGGTAAACACCAATTTACTTACTTACTTACCCCCCCCCCCCACACACACACACACACAGAGCAACTACCACCACCACCACCACCAGAACACACAAAACGAAGCCAGGCACAACAAGCTTTTTCATTGGTGTGTGTCTTGTATCAAATAGCGTTCAAATGCAAAAAAGAGCAGTGTCATAGTCATACTGTGAAAAGTTTGTATGTGGGAAAAACCTGACAGCAAAAGGTTGTTTTGAGAAAGTGAGAAAAGATCGTGACTGAGAGCTTCACCATGTTTGTCAGTTTCTGTGTGCCTTTGTGTGCAGGAAAAGATTGTGATTGAGAGCTTCACGGTGTTTGTCAGTTTCTGTATGCCTTTGTGTGCAGGAAAGGATCGTGATTGAGAGCTTCACGGTGTTTGTCAATTTCTGTGTGCAGGAAAAGATTGTGATTGAGAGCTACACCATGTTTGTCAGTTTCTGTGTGCCTTTGTGTGCAAGAAAAGATTGTGATTGAGAGCTGCACCGTGTTTCTCAGTTTCTGTGTGCCTTTGTGTGCAGGAAAAGATTGTGATTGAGAGCTGCACCGTGTTTGTCAATCCCTATGAAGAGGCAGATGAGCAGGTGGGTGGTCGATCGATTTCTTTTCATTTCATAGATTTCTTTTCATTTCATAGAATGCCCCAACTGAAATGTCACTTTAGTAGAGTCAGCTTTCTTGTCTATGACCAAGTTGAATCACATTTATATATCAAGAGAGAGATGATGCAGACACACACACATACACGCATGCATGCATGCACATGCACACACACACACACACACACACACACGCACACAGATTATTCTTTGTCTCTCTAGCACGCAAAGACGTCACTTTCTGTCTCTGTCTCTGCCTTTCTCTCCCTCTCTCTCTCTCTTGCTCTCTGTCTTTGTCTATGGCTCCTACTCGTCTGAAAGAACTGTTAAATATGGTGTGCCACAAGGGTCAGTCTGTACAACCTGTACTCTTCTGCATCTATATTAATGAACTACCTCTGTATTTACCATCAGATTCTGCAGAATGTCATATGCTCATGGATGACAGCACACTGCATACAACAGGAAAAAGCGTTGTGCAAATTTAATAAACGCTACAGTATTTCAGTGTGGTGTAACACTAATCACATGCTCATTAATCCTATGAAAACAAAGTCAGTGGTAACTTCTACACAACAAAAGCACCAGCTCTCAGACTTATCATTGAGGCTGTCATTGGATGGTCAGAATATTGAAAATGTATCTGAACATCACCTACTAGGCTCATTGTTGACAACAAATTTTGATGGCAAGTGCAGATCAAACACATTCGCAAAAACATGTCAAAAAAACTCCTTCTGCTTTCTCAACTGCAACACTCACATAAAACCTCTCGTCGATTATGCATTAGTAGTGTGGGATATGCATCAGTAGTGTCTCGCATCAATTATGCATCGGTAGTGTGGGATATGCATCAGTAGTGTCTCACATCAATTATGCATCAGTAGTGTGGGATGACTGTGGTGAAGTACACTTGAACTCCATACATCGAAGGGCAGGCAAATTGATCCTTCCCTATCTACAGAGCAAAAGATGAGTGCACTTGGAATTTTAAACCTACCGCAACAGCTCACTTACAATAAAGGAATATTTATGGCTAAAGTTCTTAATAATACTTCCCCAAACTACCTGGCACAACTCTTCATTAGTCACCAGTCCCACTACACTAACTCCAGGAATAACCTCTGTGTGCCAAGGCCAAGGCTTGACTTGTTTAAAACTAGCTTATCCTTCGCTGGAGCATCCCTCTAGAACTCCCTGCCTCAAAGTATAAAATTCTGTACTTCTCTTCCTTGTTTCAAACGTAATCTGCACAGATATATGTCTGAGAATAACCTTTCATCAAATTTGGACAGATTTGTTTGAATCACATGATTGCCTAAAAATTTGATTGTTGTCTGCATGTATGTCCATGGAAGAAATTTAATTCCAATGTTTCTGCACATTTGTGGAACTGCATTAACCAGTTGCTTATTTGTTTTTATAATATCTGTAGTCATGCTTATTTGTGTTTGTAGTATAGCTAGGACTGGCTGTTAGATAGGTCCAAATGGACCTAATGCTACTGTCTTTGAGTATTAAAGTTTTTGAGTTTGATTTCTCTCTCTCTCTCTCTGTCTGTGACACATGCACACAATCACACACAAATCACACACACACAGAACATGCACTGCACGCATGATAAAAACCAGAGGTCAGGTGGAAACAAGAGATTTATGTGTCAGGTAAACACGCACAAGGTAAACAAGACGTATTTGTAAGTCGGTGAGTTGGCAGGTTCATTGACCTGAAGAAACAAGGTTAACATGGTTTTAATGCTGCAGGGTGGATCAGGGTATCAGGTAGCACGCTAACGTCTGGTGGGTCTGTCAGCTTGTTGATCTCTGACAAATGAGTTGTGACGTGAAAAAGAGGTGTGTGTGTGTGTGTGTGTGTGTGTGTGTGTGTGTGTGTGTGTGTGTGTGAGTGTGTGTGTGTGTGTGTGTTGTGTGTGTGTGTGTGTGCATGAGTGTGCGTACATGTGTACATGTATGCATGTATGTGCAGGCTTGAGTGCGAGTGAGCAGGCGTGTGTGTGTGTGTGAGAGAGAGAGAGGGAGAGGGAGGGAGAGAGACAGGGAGACAGAGAGAGCCATATTCAAAACTTAGTCTGTGTAAGTAATGTTTGTAATTTCCATCCTGTTGTTTGTGCAAGGTCTGTTTCAGCTTGTCACAGCGGCTTGTACAGGCTGACTCCTCTGCCATAACTGTTACTGTTTCAGCTTTTACCCAGTGTCTGTGCCATGACTGTATCAGCTTGTACATGCTGTCTGTGTCCTGGCTGTTTCAGTTTCAGGACTATCAGCTTGTACACGCTGTGTGTGCCATGACTGTTTCAGCTTATATATGCAGTGTGCCAGGACCGTTTCAGCTTGTACATTTCTGTGCCAAGACTGTTTCAGCTTGTACATGCAGTCTATGCCAGGACTGTTTCGGCTTGTACATTTCTGTGCCAAGACTGTTTCAGCTTGTACATGCAGTCTATGCCAGGACTGTTTCGGCTTGTACATGGCTGTGCCAGGACTGTTTCAGCTTGTACATTGTCTGTACCAAGACTTTCAGCTTGTACAGGCTGTCTGTGCCAGACTGTTTCAGCTTGTACATGATATCTGTGCCAGGACTGTACACACCTTCTGTGCCAGGACTGTTTTAGCTTGTACATGCTGTCTGCCATAATTGTTTCAGCTTGTACATGCCGACTCTGCCGTAACTGTTTCAGCTTGTACATGCTGACTCTGCCATAACTGTTTCAGCTTGTACATGCTCACTCTGCCATAACTGTTTCAGCTTGCCAAGGAGCGAGAGGAGGAGAAGGAGAGGGAGCGGGCAGAGGAAGAAGCTGCAAAACGAAAGAAACGGGAATCCAAAGTGGACACAGGTCCACGTGTCTTCAAGCAAGGGATCGGCAAATACATCAACACAACAGCTGTGTGAGTTGGGCTTTTTTTCTCTCTCTCTCCATTTATTACCTCCCTGTAACATAGTGTGTGCATGTGTGTGTGTGTGCGTGCGTGCATGGGAGGGTGGGGGGGAGTTGCTTATATTGTTTTGTTGGTTCGTTGGTAGGGTTGATTCTACCTTACTGTACATTATCTCCAGTGTCTCTTATGCATCCCCTTTGTTGACCAAAGAAATAACAGAAGTTGCTTTGGAGTCGCAGTATTCTGTAATACCACACCCTAGCTGTGGAACAGAATTCTGCATGTGTGTTTGCATGTGGGACTATAATTATATATGTGTGAGTGTGTGTGTGTGTGTGTGTGTGTGTGTGTGTGTGTGTGTGTGTGTGTGTGTGTGTGTGTGTGTGTGTGTGTGCTCATCTTGATTACTATCTATTTACATGTGTTCTGCCATGCCTGTTTCTCCCCATTTCTTTTTCATCCGAGGCTTATTGTCCGCTTTTGTTACAACTACAGTCATGACAACGACATCACAACACTCACTTGCTCTCACACTTGCTCAGTTTTCTATGCTGTACACAGGAAGAGAGCTGCAGATGACACACAGCCAGACTCCACAGATGAAGCAAAGAAAAGAAAGACCATGACAGAAGGCTCCTCATACAAGCTGAAGGACTTCAGTGCATGGTGATCACGGCACCCGCAGCTTCTTCCTGTCCCCCCTGGATGGAGGTGGGGGGGAGGTGGGGGGGTCTGCCTTGAACAGGCACAGGTGCTGGAAGCTTTGAGTTTGATGATGATGACAATGACCATGAACTGGTAGGGCTTACTATTCTGGGAGTGTGCCAAGGCCTTGTGAAAAAAGCTGTGATCCAGGCATGGTCATGTTAAAGGGACATAGCATGAATGACACTGTAAACTGGTGCACAGTTGTATGGTGTCCACTGAACAGGTGCCAAGACAGCAGCAGTTTCAGGTGGCACCAGCCATGTAACAAACAGCACTGTAAATACATCACTGCAGTGGGTATTCAAAAAGGTGCTTTACAAGGCTACAGTCACTCATTCACAATCACACAACAAATCGCAGTGAGTCTGCTCTAGAGCAGATAATAGCGCCATGTAAAAGTGATCAACAACAGTGTGTGTGTGTGTTTGTGTGTGTGTGTTCATGTGCATGCACACACGTGTGTATTTTCAGGGGCAGGAAGGCAGTTGAAAAATTTCACCATGTAACTATAAACCACATTTCCCCAAAGGGAAAAATCTCATCTGATTGACCTGTACATGTCCACTACGTTGAATTTTTTGTTTGTTTTGTTTTTCCTTCTCTTTTTTTTTTTCTTGGGGGGTGAGGGGATGGCAGAGGATGTGGGTTGGTGGCAATTGTCAGTGAAGATCACTTCTTTTAATTTTGATTTATAGTGCTGGAGGAACTCAGGTGTGATTATTTTCATCAGCTGATTGCAGTGGACATAGAAAGAAAAAAGGAGAGGGAATGTGGAGACATGAGAGACGGAGAGAAAAAGCTGTATTGTTACTACATGGCAGATGTTTTTTTGTATAGTGTACAGATTAAAGTGCTTAATCTCATTGTTTATGCTCTGTTCTTTGCTGTCAATGTATGCTTGAAAATCTGCTCACAAACACACTCATATGCCTGAACACAGACTGACAGAAAAACAACACATATGTTTTGGGGGGTTTATTTACTGAATTCAGCTGATATTATGCACTCATCCTTTTAATCATATATATAATATATGTGATTTATACTAGTATTCGGTATGGATTCATGGCACAAACTGAATATACATCACCAACATAAAGACATTGTTCCTTTTTCCTTCTTCATTCCATAGTGCCCTTTCAGGAACATGCTTGTTGGTGGGGGTTATTTGTTTTGCTATTGTTTTTGTTTTTTGAACACATGAACGGTATTGAATTTTTAAAAATAACACATTTGATGAAAAGACAAAGCAACAACATGAAGTTATTTTTTGAATGCAGCTCTTAAATTGCATTTTTTTTTTTTTTTTTTTAAATGATCTGCTTCAAAGCTTCACTGCTGGGGCTTGTATCTGGACAAGTTTGTTCACACGATTTATCATACATGCAATCAGGGGTTTTAAGGAGAGAGAGAGAGAGAAAAAAAGAAAAGAAAAAAAAGAAAGAAAAAAATTGAAGTACAAGCCTGAGGTTTGAAAGATATTGATGAGTTAAGTAGTACTGCTAAGTTTCTGAAGTAGTGTTTGTTCATCTTGAGGTGACACCATACTGTTGATAAGATGTTAAAATATAAGAACTAAATGTCTATATGTCTCCCTCTCTGTATTCAGCCATTATCAGTTGTTTTCAGTTCTGCTTTTTCCTCCATATAAAATGTACTAATAACAGTTTTTGTACGTAACGCTACTTTTGTCACTAGAATAGTTCTTAAATCTCTGTTGACCAGTTGGGAAGAAAATGTAGAGAAGAAGAGAGACAGAGAAGAAGTCAACAGTACATGCGTGCAGACGCACTCATACTATCCTGCTGCATGATAGAGAGAGAGCAAAGAAAGACGTAAAAAGTTCTGAGGTCAAATAGCTCCCCCCTCACCCCACCCCACTAACACCCACCCCTCCGCGCTCTAACACAAAGTCTATGGTCCATTCCTGGAACGCAGAAGAAAAAGTACTCTCCACTACAAAAATCAAAAGCTACGGGTTTGCACATGTGCATTCGTTGTGAAACAACCCTCTTCCTCCTCCCTGCATCTCTTTCCCCACAGTCCCCCCCCCCCCCCCCAATCTCTTTTCCCTCCTCCCGCATCCCTTTTCCACACAGTCCACTTGCCTCAGTCCCATCTGTTTCCCCACAGTCCCCTCCTAATCCCCCCCCCCCCCCCCCCATCTCTTTTTCCCCCAGTCCACTTGCACCAGTCCCATCTCTTTCCCCACAGTCTACTCCTCATCCCCCTACCTGCATCCTTTTCCCCATAGTCCCCTTCTTTTATCCCTTTCTCCGCATTGCCCTCCCTGTATCCCTTTTCCTACAGTCCCCTCATCCCCATTCCCCACAGTCCCCTCCTCACTCCCATCCCTGTATCCCTTTCCCCACAGTCCCCTCTTCATTCCCATCCCTGTCTAATCTGTATCCCTTTCCCCACAGTCCCCTCTCCTCATCCCCATCCCCTACAACTGAAACATCTTCCTGCGAACAGTTACAGTAAATGATGGCATGTGCCTGTGGACAGCTATATGCTTGCCTTTTCACGATCAAAATCTGATCAGAAAAGCGTACAGAATGTGTAGCTGTGGATCATACACGAATACGGTAATGATAAAAACATTAAACAGTATCGTCATAGTCAACATAAAGCTGATTCAGATTATGTGACTGACGAATGAAGGATGATTACTGAGTATCGACGGATAAATACTAACAATCCGTAATTGACGAAATGATTATGAGCTACACGATAAACAAGCTGATTTTCATACAACGTTGTATTTCAGTGGACACAGCTCGAGCTACATAGTTATAACCATTTCATGAAAACAAAACTTCCAGGACATTAACTGAAATAACGCTCAACAAGTAATGTTTCCATAAAAATCACGACACTGGTCTACAATGGGCCTACAAACGGCAATGGTAGTAGACATTATACCCTTTCTACCCTCCGCGCAACTAGCGAAACGGAGAAAGCGGTCACATCGCCGCTCATCTTAAAGGGATTAGCCATCTCAAAAAAATGCCGGAATCTCCGCCCATCTTAAAGGAACTTGCCCTCTCAAAACACATTTTGTCCAAGAAGGCTAGTTTATTTTATTTTTTATTACTAATTTTTTATATCTTTTTTTTTTTTTTTTTTTTTAGGAAAGGAAAATCGAGGGTTCTATTTAAAATGCCCCTTTTGATTTGATTTTCAATTTACCATCTTCTTGCTGACGCAAATTCAAGAAGGACAAAATCCTCGACTGTTTTGATTTCTGTCTCTACCAGTTTCGGAACGCTGTTTCCTTCATTGCAGAATCGTCCTAGCTGTGACCGTGTGTGGTTAGTAGTTTCGCCCTGATATAACCGTAATGGTTCACTGGGCGTAAAACACCAAGTTACTTACGTGCCGTTAGTAACGAGCACAGAGATTTTGGTTCCTTCTCTCCCCGATTTCCTGGAATCTTCACAAACAATTCAGCGTTGAGACAGTCTAACAAACACGACAAACTATACAACATCAGTCGGGATATATATATATATATGTGTGAACAAGACAAGACAAACTGTACAAACAAGACAAACTGTACATCAGTCGGGATATATATATATATGAACAACTGAGAATGCAAAAAGGGGGGGGGAAAAAAGAACAACAACGTGAGAGCCTGTTCAGCCCAGTACCTCTAGTATGTCGGTTCGAGTCCGCTACCGGCTCTACTTTCTCTTCAAAACTTGTGTTCCGTGGACATTTTCTTGTGACTTTGCCCCTCAGAACTAACGAAACATTAAAACAACTCAAACCGCTGCCCATTTTCATGCAGAATCATTACGGGTGATGACAATGTAGTGTTAGGTACAGTTTTCCCTGCCACCCCTCGCCCCCCAACCCCCGCCACCCCCAAAACTCCACCCCACACCTCCAAGGATCTCGGTCCCCTCCAAGTACCTCTCCGGAGGAAACTTAGCGATAAACAAGTGTAACAACAATAAACTGCTCCTACTTTAAAACTCACAAAAACAAACAAAAAACTCACACGATACTTGGTGATCAAATAACCCAAACATTAATAATAATCTGTGCGTCTGTCAGCGGTCTGTTGAGAACAACCACTCGGGAAGAGGGCCGGAGGGGGTGGGGGTGGGGGCGGTGGCTGCACCAATCCATACAAACAAAACATTGTAAAAAGCAACATATTTCATTACTCAAACTATAAAAAGGGATTAAATAGTTTCGAATAATAAAACAGCGGGAATGCTTTTCCCACCACGATCTGAATACGTTTTCCAGGACGCACGCAGCCAATGGCACAATAAGTTCAACATGTACATTGCTGACCACGTTACAACAGTCCTCAAATCGTCTGCAATGGTTTGATACAAAAATGCTGCTATCGTTCCAACTTGCATTACTATGCAAACCTTTAAAGCCTCTTAAACGAGTAAACAACAGCAGAAAAACAAAGAAAAGAAAAAAGAAGAAAAGAAAAAAAAGGGGGTGGGGGTGGGGGTGCTGTTCATAAACTTGCGTGGTTTGTAAAAGTGAACGTTTTCCACACAAAAAATCCATTAAAATTATCTTCTTGGTGGCAAGACTTTGCGTTTATTACGTGTTCATTATGATCAACAGGTCCAAACAGATCAAAAAACGTGCATAAACAATTTTTTTTTTGTAGGTTTGTCAACAGGTAAAAAGCTATGGGAAGAATCCATCGTTTGTTTTTAGTCTTGTTCACATCACAAATTCACAGTCATGCAGCTCTTTCCGTTAGTTCACACTGCGTAATTTCCGTAAATCTTACGACACTATTTCTGAAATTCGGATTACATATTACTGCATAATGATACAATTACTGTTTGATCAGATAACAAAGTCGTGTAATTTTCTGCATAATTTCTGTAATTAGATAATTGACGTAAATTTATATAGCACATTACCTATTACTGCATATATTACTACTGTGTGGTCAGGTGAGTGAAAACTTGAAGGTAATACAGAACATAGACGGTATTATAGGATACCGTAGATGAGACGAAAGATTTGGTCTTGGATTTCGTTGAAGCGGAATGATCAAAACAGTCTGAGAATTAGTATCAGTGTAAAACCTGCAGAAGCAGAGAAACGTAATAACGATCGGTGTGTGTGTGTGTGTGTGTGTGTGTGTGTGTGTGTGTGTGTGTGTGTGTGTGTGTGTGTGTGTGTGTATGTGTGTGTGCGCGTGCGTGTGTGTGTGTGTGTATGTGTGTGTGTATGTGCGTGTATGTGCATGCATGCGTATGTGCGTATATGCGCGTGTGTGTGTGTGTGTGCATGCGTGTGCATGTGTGTGCGTGTGTGTGTGTTCTTGCAAACTCTCTCTCTCTTGTCACAGCTTCAGGCCCAAGCAAGTTATACAAAGAGCAGGCCAGCTAAAATGTACAGACATAAAAACACAGTACGATTATCAGCCCTAGAATGCCGGGCCAGAAGAAGAATATTTTGGATACCACACTACACATAAATACACAATAAACATTAAACAATCACACTGTGTACTGT
>OY757552.1:11851359-11856359 GCA_963584105.1 Alviniconcha strummeri
AATAATACTCTTCTGCGTCACTCACGAAGGGAGACCGGGGTTGTCTCTCCTGTCTGGAATTTCAGGGCTGTTATTTGACTCATTTTCCTATCTCCTCTCTCGTTTTTCTGCCTAGTCCTCTCCGCGTTCTTTCTGTCTTGTCATTTTCTGCAAATGGTCCATTCTCCTGACCTTTTTCCGAAAAATTCTGAAACATTTTTATTTTATTTTTAAGAATTAGGCTTTTTTGTATGGCTCTTGTTGAGCAGCTAGGCGATGGTAGCTGGTGTATGCGGCTTGCTGCCATATGGCACTTGTATTTGCCATTATGCATTTATATATATTTTATAATTGTTTCTGTCCATTCCTTTTTTAACATTTTTTTTAAAATGTGGTATTGATAGATTAGATGGAATTGTCGACGACAGCAGCGTGTGCTACCTATAATATGTTCTCTTTTAACATGGGTAAAATTGAAGGGACTAACTCTTCGAAAATTTGCGTTTGATGTTTGTGTTTGTACCAGAACTGGGCGTTGCCAAGGTAACCTATAAATATCAAAAAGAAAACGCGACAAAGCTTGGGGGCGGGGATAGCTCAGTGGTTAGAGAGCCGGACTCGTGATTGAAAGGTCGCGGGTTCGAATCCCTGCTGGAACGGCGGGAGAATTTTCTTCTCCAGGGTCGACTTTCTGTGCTGACTCTTATTTCGGTATCCGTTCCACCCCCGTGTTACCACAGTAGCACGTAAAAAATCCCGGTCATTCTGCCAAAAGTGCAGGTGTCAGGTTACAGCTAAACACGCATACACCTTACGTATGTGGCTTTTATTGAACCGTGCTTCGGCATTGGTCACAACTTGTCCCTAATATGTCAAATGACATCTGAGGACATTAAGCATCAACTCATCATCATCAGCGACAAAGCTGGAAAGTTTGTCTGAATCGGTGAGATAAACATATCCTGGAAGACGTAAAATTCGGATCAAAAACAGCTAATATCCACTGAGCTAACGGGGATCAGACTGAGTTAATCGGAAGTACGAATCAAGCAAGCTAGCGATTCGTCCCAGCGCCCCGCCGTTAGTCAAGGTCGGGAACGGTGCCATAGTGGGGCGATGAGCGCATGCAGGACTGTGCTAAACAGGCGGTCTGGACCCCGCTAGTTCAGTGGATGCTTGGCTATTTCTGATCAACGCTGCTCAACAGCGGTCCCTGGCCCCGCCTTCCTGCGGCCACACCACTGGCTTACATACACAGGGGGAACGACCTACTTTCCCCACTGTCCTCACCATTAGCAGCTAGCTGTGTGTGTGTGTGTGTGTGTGTGTGTGTGTGTGTGTGTGTGTGTGTGTGTGTGTGTGTGTGTGTGTGTGAATAAATATCAGTGGAGAAGACGGAATCCTCCACCCCAACACCATCCCACCCCTATCCATACACATTCACACACACACACACACACGCACGCACGCACGCACGCACGCACGCACGCACACACACACAGTAAATCAAACAGGGACGTTAGTGTGCATTAATTTAGAAGTTAAAATTAGCGAGGAAACGTATTACTATGAATAAATCTCTAGCTAGCCTGTCGAACTGGCCCTATACAGAGGACCAGCGAGTTGCCCAGCCTTTCGGCTTGGTAACTGCATCAGACACATTCACGCTGCAACCATTGTTCGTTTCTGAAGCCTCTTACCAAACAGACTCAAAAAGTGACTAGCCCTGTCTACACCATACATAATGAACAGAACCAACTGAATTCACAAGTTCCAACGTTTGGGAAGAAAGGAGCTAAACGTCCGAGACTTGCAAGGGACGTTTTGCTGCTGACCTTCAGGAACTCCTTAATAATAATTTTTTATATATATTTATAATGCCCCTGTCCCACTCCTAAAAACGAGTTCCAAGCACCTTACAGCTTTACATATCAAACTCGTAATACATACGTAATAATAATAATGTACATTTATCACGCGCTCATCAACGCCCTGAGCGCTCACATAATACATATTAACCTAGATATGATATTCTATATACATGCAGAGCACAGTCCTATCAAAAACAATTTACGTAAAGTATTATACGGAAACACACACACAGACACACACACTCTCTATCTCTATCTCTCTCTCTCTCTCTCTCTCTCTCTCTCTCTCTCTCTCTCTCTCTCTCTCTCTCACACACACACACACACATACACATACACACACACACATACATACATACACACACACACACACACACACACACACACACACACACACACTCACACACACTCACACACACACACACACACACACACACACACACACACACACACACACACACACACCGCAATGAATTCGAATGTGCATGACACTGATCAGTATCATACATCATACATGCGCGCGCGCACACACACACGGACACACACACACACACACGCACGCACGCACGCACGCACACACACACACGCACGCACGCACGCACGCACACACACACACACACACACACACACACACACACACACACACACACACACACACACACACGTTGACAATGACTGTAGCAGAAACTGGGTATTGATATTAGTTGGGGCGAAATTACTATGAGAAGAGGAAGGTTTTCAGTTTGGCTTTAAAAGATGACAGGTTTGATAGGTAAGAAATACATGCATTAAAAACAGGATCTAGGTAATACAACTGAATCTGACAGGACAAAAATAACGTACATTAATGTCCAGTAAATTCTGCATGTTGTGTTTGTGTGGCTGGCTGAATCAATTTCGAGTCGATGAAGTGAGGGAAGGCGGAGGCTACTTACTATACAGGCTTCAAAGGTCGCGTTTCTCACGTGATTGTTTCTCAAAAATAGTGACATCACGTGCACCTGTCTTGCAAACATGTACCTTCAGGTAAATGAAGCAACAACAACAACAACAAAAGACAAACAAAACAAAACAAAAACAGCGCACTGGCTGAACCAGTAACCAGCTCGACAGGCTATAAACAGTTTTATTCTACAGAGACTAGCAGTGGAAAGGAATCGGTCTGCACGCATCTCTATGTCCACACGCTTATGGAAACTACTGTTATGCACCACTGTTCCGGCCGAACCCGGACAGTTAGCTACTGAGTAACTGGATTTTATGGTCCTGTGAACTGCACAGTCATCTGAGGGAGGAGGAACAAACACCACTGTAAGTCAATACATACTCAAAACCTTTCTCTTGTATAAAACTGGACCCAGGTTTGATATCTACAGACCCCGCTCAAACACAACTTGAATACAACACGGGAAAGTCCCACAACAAAACAGAAAGGTTACACTCCCGAACCAAGCAAGAGGAAAATCAGAACCACTAAGGCCCGAGCCAACTGATCCATCAAAATCTTTTCTCATGTCTCGATAAACCATGCTAAAGCAGGATCGACAGACCCTCTCTAAACACAAATACACACTCGAAATTCTTCAATGGTAAAAATTATCCTGCACAAACTGGTGAAAGACAAATATCTCTTTTGGAAAGGCAAACATAAAATAATTTTCCACACAGACACTTTTTAAATACCTATAAAGACCCCGCCTAAAAGCGTTTGTCTACCAAACAGTAAGATCAAAGTTGTTCCAAAGTAACTCTTCGCAGTTGGTACACGCAGGGGGGTCCTTCTTTCAACAAAAAGGATCGGGTCACATATAAATGGCCAATATGTAGTCGTGCTAGAACAGCAGTCTCTTCTGTTTGGGGGACAGAGTGGAAGACATTTATTTATCTTTGGAGTGATCTTATAGAATTTGTGTTCAGGATAATCATCGCAGTCGCCTTGCCCGAGTTCAGCGATACATTTGTTCAGACGGGATTTCAGATTAACGAATGGATGCGTTGATCCGAGATATCGCTATCAAAAGCATCCTCAGCAACAGAATCGGCCGCCGAATTGCCTCTGATGCCCTGGGACCCAAACAAATATGATTTCCATTTTGTCTCCTATTAAATTCAAATACACTCCATGATTTTAGTTACAGCTCAAAATGGGGTGGTCATAAACATTATTCCATATTATTTATAGCTTTAAGAAATTCAACCGAACCAGACGGAATCAGGAATGACTTCTCCTGCAAATGCTAAACATGTCTGGGCCGATCAGTCAATCAATCAATCAGTGTCTTATTTTATGTCTGTCCACTGCAAGGTAATATTAGACCACGACGACCACCACCACCCCATACCCCCCTCCCCCCACCCCCATCACCCCCCAAAGAAGAAAGAAATATAAGTTATACTAACTTAGCCACAGGACTATGAACAATCTCTTTAACTACAGAGGTTATAACATCAGTATTATACAAAGTATCCCTTACATTGTCTGGGACGAAAGGATGGCACTGGGGAGTTGAGCAATGCATACAGCGTTATTTGTCATCCGGAGGGCGACTAATGTGTGACTTTAGGCTGTTTGTCGAAAATACCTTAGGAACAGCAGGACGAGAAATCGAGGGGGAAACTGCATGCTGTGTGTATACTCTGCTCCAATCGGTAGGGCCCGTGCTGCTTCCTCCTTTGGTTCGCTTCCCCGTTTAGCTTCTATGTCATAAAGGGCGAAACTCAATTTAGCTTGAGGTTATCTACAGTTCGCTTCGTCTAAATGTCACCTTCTTGTGTGACTTAGTGCTAAACATCAAGTATCTCTGCCTGTCTGTCTGCTTGCCTGTCTGCCTCAGTGTTTGTCTGTCTGTCTGTCTATCGTCTTTTAATGTGACGTTTTCCTGTTGACGGGGCGTCAAAATCCTAAATCTCTCTCTCTCTGAAGGGACTTTTTTTTTTCTTTTTCTTTTTTTTAATCATATGTATTTATATACATGTATGTCCATGAACGGAATTTAATTCCGCTGTTTCTACACACTTGTAGGAACTCTGTGTAACTGCATTAATCAGTTGCTTATTCGTGGTTATAATGTCTGTTTGTAGTATAGTCGTGTTTAATAAATTTTGTTTTTGTAGAATAGCAAGAACTGGCTGTTACACAGATCCAGTTGG
>OY757552.1:11861359-11880092 GCA_963584105.1 Alviniconcha strummeri
GTAGTGGTTGGAGGAAGGGTGTAAACCAATGCCTGGAGATGGCAGTAGTCGTGTCAAACGTGTACGGCGTAGAGAGTAGAGAGAGAGAGAGGTGGTGGCAGACACACACTTTCTCCCTCTCTCTGTCTCTGTCTGTCTGTCTGTCTGTCTGTCTCTCTCTCTGTCTCTCTATCTCACACACACACACACACACACACACACACACACACACACACACACACACACACACACACACACACACACACATACACACACACACACAAACTGGCCGCAGTTCATGTCAGGACAGCGTTGGTAGCGTAACAGGTGGCACCACGACACCTATACAAAAACGCTTTAAAAATCAGACAACCCAAAGCTAAAAAATTAAAATAACGAGCTCCGGGTATCCAGTGACGGGTTCACAAACCAGGTAAAGGTGGCTACACGCCCTAGTGTCGGGTGGGATCTTCGCACCTGCACATTGACACTGGTCCCCTCGACGTATTGAGAGGAAAGAGGCGTGGCTTACAGTTCACGACACGGAACCCTCTCTCTCCCCGGTAAAGAAGGCTACAAAACCTAGCTACGGAGCAGGATCTTGGGTCCCTCCCCCACCCCCACCCTCCGCTCCCCTTCTCCGTCAACAAGTCAACGCCTAACAACATTATGATGTACCCTTGATGTTCTTGCCGTTGTCAGTGTGCTCTGACACAGCCCAAGCCAAGGCCTAACAACATTATGATGTACCCTTGGTGTTCTTGCCGTTGTCAATGTGCTCTGACACAGCCCAAGCCAAGGCCTAACAACATTATGATGTACTCTTGATGTTCTTGCCGTTGTCAATATGCTGTGACACCATCAAAGCATAACATTATGATGTACCGTTGGTGTCCTTGCCGTTGTCAGTATGCTGTGAGACTGTCAAGCATAACATCATGTACCGTTGGTGTCCTTGCCGTTGTCAGTATGCTGTGACACTGTCAAGCTTAACATCATGTACCGTTGGTGTCCTTGCCGTTGTCAATATGCTGTGACACTATCAAGCATAACATCATGTACCGTTGGTGTCCTTGCCGTTGTCAATATGCTGTGACACTGTCAAGCATAACATCATGTACCCTTGGTGTCCTTGCCGTTGTCAATATGCTGTGACACTATCAAGCATAACATCATGTACCGTTGGTGTCCTTGCCGTTGTCAATATGCTGTGACACTATCAAGCGTAACATCATGTACCGTTGGTGTTCTTGCCGTTGTCAATGTGCTGCGACACAGCCCAAGCCAAGGCCTAACAACATTATCATGTACCCTTGGTGTTCTTGCCGTTGTCATTTTCCCGTGACACCATCAAAGCATAACAACATTATAATGTACCCTTGGCGCACTTGCTGTTGTCTACGTGTTGTAACATAGCCCAAGCCAAGGAATAACAAGAGTAATGTACCCTTGGTGTCGGTGTTCTTGCTGTTGTCAGTGTGTTGTAAGACAGCCCAAGCCAAAGCATAGCTACATTATCGGTGTTCTTGCTGTTGTCAATGTGCCCAAGTCAAGGAATGATAGCATAATACTGTACCTTTGGTGTTGTTTCTGCTGTCAGTGTGTTGTGATGTAGCCCAAACCAAACAATATTCTAATGTACCCTTGGTGTTCTTGCCGTTGTTAATGTACTGCGACACAGCCCAAGCCAGTGTACAACTACATAATAACGCACCTTGGTGTTCTTGCTGTTGTCTGCATAAGTGTCTACGAGTACTATGCAGCAGGGTGGTCATTCGACTGCAGGCAAGCTAAGCTACTACTGCCCACTGGCAGTATATATTGTTGCTGATCTTTTAGTCCTACACGCTTTGAGCTGATTGGAAACAACTGGATGAAATCAGTTATTAGTAGTGGTATTGCTGTTGGGTTTGTTGTTTTTGTTGTTGTTGCTAGTGTTGTGGTCTGATCATCATTAAATTTATGATTAAAAAAAGATTAATTGAATATACTGAAAAAGGGCATAAAAAGCAGACGGGAAAAAAGAGAGTTTTCTCCTCTAAAACAAAACAAAAACAAAGTCGTTAGCGGACTAACAAACAGACGGACGGACGGGACAGACCAAATCTTTTCTTCGTAATCAATGCGTAGGCACCCGTCAGTCCCGTAAGGACTAAGGAGTTGCGCAGCTGGTGGTCGAGTTAGAACAGCGCCTGTTGTAGCTGCAGCGGAGTCCTATGTCGGAGTGTCAGTTTCTCTCGCATTCTGCACTGCAGCATGTCGAGTCTGGCTTGTCTGTTACCCTACCCTACCTCTGAGCACTTGAAACTCCAAGCACTGGTATACGACATCCTTCCTCCAGGGAGGTGCCGGAAAGCGAGGCTCGAAGTGTGCCCTCTGAGGTGAAGCCACAGTCTATGGCGATCCACTAGCGTCAGAACGACTGTATTGTAATAATGTCCATGTCAGTGTGCCGATGACCATAATTACCATCGTAAATAAATGATATTTATAATATATCCTCTTAACTCACAATGTTGACGGCGAAATTAATAGTTTCCACGGCACATCGGTTAGCTGTCTTTTGCAGCTGTATAGCCGCACAGGAGACAATTTGGCACAGATAACTAGTTCCCGGATATTACAGTCCCATCAACCACACAGTGTCACCTCAGGTCGAATTTGGCACATATTGATCAAAAGCCACGAATGATAATTACGATGACATAATGGTAGGCCTGTGTGGTTTTATGTTAGTTTGTCGTTCTGACTTTCAAGAGTGTACGACAAGGTGTGAATGTTTGCATGGGTTTACAAAATCATCCAACTTTCCTTGTGCACCTATTTGTAGAATTTTCAGTTGTTACGAATAATAATAAATAATGACCATTACAGCATTGTAATTGACTGGGTGTAAAAAGAAAAGAAAAAAAAAAGCCATTACTTACTTTAATCGTTATAATGCTTTTGACGTTTCATAGATTACAAGCGGCTCAGCGACGCGGGCTCTGACCCAATGACGTCCTTTTGGCGCTGTCGAGTCACCATACAAATCCCTTGCCGTGCAAGCCTCACGTGAGACTGGGCGCTCGTCAATACTCATCCGGCTGGAAGGACAGGGGCGGGGCGGGGGGGAGGGGGGAGGGGAGCCTCTTCGGTCGATATGTAGGTCAGTAGGGTCGCCGTGAACTCTGCCTTTACTCAGCGGGAAAATAGAGCTCAGGTCGACGACCTACAGCGTCCTACAGTGGCCTGCTTGTCGCGGCGGGAAAGAAAACGCTGTACTCCCCTTCGGTGAACCTAAGAATTAGTTTGTAAATTAATCTAATCAGTTAGCGTGGGCCTCCCAGACATCCGCGTCGCCAGCCGCTGATTGCCACGTCTGTGTTGTGACGTTGTCAACCGCCTTTTTAGTGCTGCTGATAACGATGGGCGAGCGCTTGTCACCCTGCCGAGGAAAACCCCGACATGATTTGATACTCTCTCTCTCTCTCTCTCGTGTGTGTGTGTGTGTGTGTGTGTGTGTGTGTGTGTGTGTGTGTGTGTGTGTGTGTGAAATTGTGTCCACAGTTTGTGCACCCTAAAAAAAATTATATATATATAAAAACGCCCCTGAAGAGGCGTCTTGATTTTTGACATCTAACGCCAAGTCCAACGCGACGGTCGTTTTAAGGTGACATGCAATTCATAAAAAACATAAGTGAAACCCGATTCACTGTTAATGTCACATGTCACTCTATGGGAGAAGATTACAGAGAGAGTTGAATGACCCTCTAAAGCAGATTAACGGCAGATGTCCTTGCAGTAGGGTGGGTTTTTTGTGTGTGTTTTTTGGGTTTTTTTCCTTCTTCGTATTTGTACCTCTAGTCTGGCTGGTTCTGGACGGAATATCTAGTCTAGATGAGGACGAAAATCGCGTTGGATCCCCGGCTCTTAGTCGCGCACGTATAACATCCCTAGCCAGTTAGAAATCGAAGACGTTTCAAGCAAAATGGATAGACATCCCCCGTGACAGGCAGCTTCGTTCTTCTGCAGACGCACGGATACTGCGTATCCCCCATGTCAGGACAAAAACCTCTGGCAAACGCTTTTTCTCCTACCGTGTTCCAAAGTAATCGAGTTTAATTCGCTCCCTCCTGACATCCGTCACATTCAACCCTTCCATGTCTACAAAACTGTGAGAAAAAAAAACCAAAAAAAACCCTCACCTCTGCAAACAACAAGTGATTTTAAATTCTGCCTTTTTAACTGCATTCTCCGCCCCCCACCTCCACCCCCCTCCTTACCTTCCCTCACTCCTCGTTACATTCCTTCTCTGTGTGAGTATGTGTGTGCGCGCGTGCGCTCGCGTGCGGGTGTGGCGTGCGAGGAATACAATATTATGACTATATATTTATTATGTTTTAGGTTTTAATTGATACATTCTTGTTGATCTTGTAAAGCACGGTGTGCTCATCCCTGTCGGTGAGATATGGCGCTTTGGAAATTACCGCTATTATTATTATTATTATATGGCTTTGTGCGTTTGTTTTAGTTATCTGTTGTCATTTCACGAATTTGTTGTTGTTATTATTATTATTAATCCAGAGGAGAAAAGCTGGGTCTTGAAGGCAGACTTAAAAGATGCTACGGAAGAAGAGTGTCGGAGAGCAGGGTAAATGCAGAAAAATGTCCAAATATGTATGTATACTTGCAGGCTGCACGTGGTCGTGCTATCAATATCAATTTTTGTGCAGTAAAAATGCTTTTGTAATGTACATAATGTACATTTCCGCCACACATGCCGGCCTTGTTCATGACGTCAGTCACTGACAGGGTCAAAATGGCAGCGTTCACGTGCTGCGTCTTTGCGACTTTCTGACTTTCACTTTTTAACAAACTAGACTGGGAATTTTCAGAACTCTTGGGCTGAAAACGCAGAAAATGCAAAATTGTCATCTACGTGCTTCCTTTGCTTGTTCCAACGAAACTGACATAAAATAAGTACTTTTCTTTTGCTCCCAGTTTTTAGTCCCCACGGTGCATCCATACTGGGTCGTTCTTTAGCAATAAAGAGCAGAAAAACTGGGCTCATGACGCATTTGATACTTATGCCACACGTGTCGGTTTTCTTTATGACGTCACTCATATAGACTGCCGGATACAAAATGGCGGCACTTACTGCAGTGTTTTCTCGACTTTCAAACGTCAGTTGTGTCACAAACGGGACCAGAAATTGAGGGGTGGACCCCTGCTGTGTGTATTTCTGTTAATATCAAATATGGACCGTGATGCTTCTTCGGTTCGTGTCCTTATAATCCTGCCTGTCTGCTGATTTACACCCGTTTCGCTGCAGCAGCTTTCGTCTGCTTCCATGTTCCAATGAGGCTGATAAAAAGCACAATCTTGAATATTGTTGTCTTTCTTGCTGCTTATGAATCAACACACAGGGGAGCTAATTAGCGCTCGAAAGACGTCACAATGCAACAACAAAGATCGGAGTCGCCCATGGTGACTCTCACCTGGCATGCGAGTAAATACAAGGTACATAAATTCCACCAGAGGTGCTTTAATGAGGAAAGGTGAGCGCCAGTTTTTCTACACGCGTACTTTGTTTTTAATCTTGTTGTGCATCGCCCTCTTCTTGCCCTGTTGTGTCAGTTGCACATCGGAGATAACCGACATTGCATATTAATAATCTCGCCTGGCATGTTGATAAACTCATGAGATATGTGGCCAACACTTGTAAAACAGCATCCAGTGAAGAATATGGCGAATCAGTTCTACTCGCTGATCAATCAGTTGACACAATCTTACTGATCAGACTCCTCCAAAGATGGAATGTGGCCCATAAAGCAGGACACACACACACACACGCGCACGCACAAACAACAACAACAAACAAACAAAAACAACAACAAACGGTCAAACGGTCATACACGCAAACCTCTTATCGTATGGAATGCATTTGTCAATGTACAGTTGCATATATACCGGGTGCCCCCCTGAGTGTTCAGTTGGGGAAAACTACAACAACTAATCAGATGAGTTAGTGTATTTTTATTTTTTTATTTTTATTTATGCGTCTTGCGCATTCGTGTCTCTTTTTGGAAGACTTGCACACACACACACACACACACACACACACACACACACACACACACACACACACACACACACACACACAACCACACTCACTACACATACATACCCACCAGCGTACAACACTCACGGGAACCAAACGAAAACAAAACAACAACAACAACAGCAACAACAACAAAAATCGCGTACCTTCGATCGTCAAACAGCAGTCACAAGCTGTATCAGCGGAACCACCACAGTGTGTCAACTCACCAACACTGAAATCGTTCCCAACACGCCAGCTGGGCTCAGACTGAGCAGCGTTTCCGTCAACCCTTGACGACATCCGAGTCAAGCTTGAACGGAAGCCACAATCAAGCGGCACAGCAGGTCAGAACGACGCTCAGGAAGAAAAACGGAATGACTGAGCGAGCACCTGAGTTCAACGACCGAGGTCTTGCGATGCCGACACAGTCGAAGTTCTTCTGCGGCTCGCCCAAAATATCTTATGATTATATACCTTCGTCGGGATGCAGGGCTGTCGATGCGTCTGGTCGTTTGTGGGGACCACGACACCACTAGAAATCGGAGTTATTGTGATGACAGTTGAATGTCAGTCTTTTTTCTTCGCAGACGCTGTCATGAGTCTAATTTTGTTCTGGCGTGGGTTTGGTGTCCGAAGTGACGGCAGTCCCTTGCAGCTGTTTGGGTCATACACCCAGTCTACTGTCACGCTGACCCGTCTTTTCCATCAGCTGACTGCCACCGACCTTTCGATTCTACTTCTCTTTTTTTTCTTCTCTTTTTTTCTCTCTCTCTTTTTTTTTTTTTTTCTTTTCTTTTTTCTTCTTTCTTCTTTTCGTTCTTCTGTTTGTTTTTAATCTTCTCCTTCTTCTTCTTCTTCTTCTGTCCCCCCCCCCCCATCTCCCCTTCTGCCTGTTCTTCTAATTCCATTTTTTCTTCTCTTCTCTCCCCCCCCCCCCCCTTTCCCTCTCCATTTTTTTCGTCGTCGTCTTTATTCTGCTTCTTCTTCGCCTTCATCTTCTTCTTTGAATTCTTCTTCTTCTCTTTCCTCTTCCCTTTTCTTCTTCTTTTTCGTTTCTTCTGATTCTTCTCGTACTTCTTCCACTCTTTGTTCTTGAGACTAGTATTAAGTAAGTGCAATAAAAGCACTACAGGAGTGTTTAGCCTACCATACCTTGAAACATCAAGATCCCAACGGCCACGATTACGAACTTATTTGTACGTCACGGGCGTTAAAAGGAAAGCACACATCAATCTGTTAAAACTCGGATTACTCGACATGTAAGATGCTTACGATTGTATTAAACAAAACAAACAAAACTGAAGAAAAAAACGATTGTATTAAACAAACAATTACCGTTGTGCTACGATGTAGGAGACAAGATGAAACTTGTTAAAATGGCAATCATTCGATAAACGTATTTTAACCGTTTCAAAAGCAGTTCTGGTTAAATACGGTAGAAGAGAGTAGGAGCTTTAGCGCACGCTTCATACAGCAGTTACAAAAAATAAAAACAATTTGCTTTTCAATGCTTCCCCCGGAAGCAGACTTGGCGGTTTATTTGCGCGTCATTCAAACCCATACAATGCTCACACAATCAGGGCCCATAATGAAATATTTCAACCCTCATTCATGCACGAGGGAAGCGCATGCGATTTGGCTGACATTTGAATGGTGACTTTATTTCCCCTACACGTAACCGACCCAGTGATCCACTCGCCACCGTCCCACTTACCATTTGACACAGTTTCCAACAACCCAAAGCGAGTGATTGGGCATAATCTTGCCTTTCGCGTAGGTTTTCAGGGCACTAAATGGCCCACAGGACTGCAAATACTCTAGCAGCTTCCTGACAAACTGCAATACGATAGGCAACGGGACACGAGTGGCTGTGGGAGCTAGGACTTCGGCCTGTGACCTACTTGGGCCTAATGCCACCGACCTATTAGGATCCACGCCAGTCGGTCCGTGGCTGTCGCACCCCCGAATAAAGCTGAACAGGCCAACGTCTTCCCGTTGAATCGGTAACAATATCAATTTCAATGTGCACATATTGAAGGGGGACAAAAAACAACAACAAAAACAACTTTTTTTTTGCAAATGGTGACCTTTCCGTATGGCCGACACTGAATGCTTTTTCTCCTCCTTAAAATGTAGGCTACGGTCGGGGATGGAGTTCTTCTGCCGCTTAACACCAACAGTGCAGTCGTTGGTTACATGAACTGTTCATTTTTTAAATACCGTTATAATATTGGGTGTAGGGGTAGGCGGTCAGCAGCTTGATCAATTGTCCACTGTCCAGCTGAATGTTCAGGAGCCATTGACCACTAGCGTTGCAAAGTAGCAATACGATACATACCAGCACAGCAGGTATCTGAACAATGTACCAAGAAACACGGGAATGGTCAGCACGATCTGCTTAAAGTTTCTAAAACAATAATTAGCACTTTGAAAAGCGTCTAAAGTTTAACAGCTAACTTTGAGGTTCACGCACTTAGTAAACGCATCGGCTGTCTCAAATATAGGCAGCTATGCAACAAAGTCATTGAAAGCATTATCGGTGCTAGCGTCAGCGTATTTAGCAATCATTCTCAGTAGAAACAGCATGGGGGGGGGGGGACTTGCTGACAAAATTTAATGCCTCTTTAACTATTCCCATCACGATTACGACATTGATAGTAGGTCAAGATCACCAACACGGATAGGATAGCTTTTTTTGTTTGTTGTTGTTATTGCTGTTTTGTTTGTTTAAAAAAAAAATGTTTTAATGCATATGCTGAAGTACGAAACACGTCAGTAAAATCTCTTAAATACAAACCAAAGTCACAAACTGCAATATGACAATAATGATATACGTGATCATACTTTGTAACTTGTTTTTTATGCCCAGTCAACCAATACGGTTATATCATGGAGCACATAATCATGCACGGGTATGGAACATTAGTGTAATGTCTCAACTCGACCTGATGACAAAATGCCAAAGTAAGACCTTTTTTATATTTCAGCGTGCAGCTGCGATGTTGAAATAAGGTCACGGTTGTTGAAACCAGTATGAACTGGTAACGTCCAAAAAGGGACTGTCATCGTGCAAAGCTGTCATGAATACAGTCCACAGAAAGGCCAGTGGTTCAATTCTGTTGCCGTCAGCTACATGTGCAGAACAATTACACTGATTATTCGACTCACGTTTTCCATGGGTGCTAAAAAGATAATATAAATGCTTTTGATAATGCTTTTGATTATGTTATGATTTCAAAGAAATACATATACATTACTTGTATGTTAAGGCCTCAATTTGATCTAAGAATGCAATCAACTTTGGTGTACTCATGTCCTTGAATATATTAACATTTCGTCTTGGTGTACATGAAAATACTTTTTCATCAATGTGCAAAATGATGTTCCAGAGGCTTTTGTTCTCATCAAAGAGGTCAGTCTCTATTCCATAACCACAGTTTAAGGTACCTGTTGCAAACATGCAACTCCCAAAACAACACAGATCGTCACAGGCATACAATGCAATCGGTTGGCACTTGGAGAAAATCCAATGAAGAACTGACCGTCTATCCACACAAAAGGAATATAAATGTATCAAAACGTGGACGGTTGGGATGAAATCATGTATATCACTACTGAACTGTGACAGCCACCCACTTTTTCAAATGATCACAGCAATAATTGCAAATATCCATACATATATTGCAAAAAGTCAAGTTTAAAAATTTGCGGTAGGCTAACAAATTAAGTAACAGCAGCAACACTGTGACGATCTCACTCTCCAATAAGTCATCTGGAACGAGTCAGCAGACAAGTTCACTGATAGAGTAAGTAACTTGTTTGTTTGTTTTTACGCCCAGTCAACCAGGTCAATGAAGGAGGGAGATTTTTTATTATATACGTATATACAGGTAAACGGAAAAATAGGCATTTTAATTTTAAAAGAGTCCCGAAAAAAGAGGCAACCGCTGCTAACCAACTTTCCGCTTCGTTGGCATTGCCGAAGTGTGCAGAGGAGACGTCGATTATATCAAGTAAGAAAAAGAAAAGAGAAGAAAAAGAAAAGAAAAAATATTCAGGTTACTTATGTTCTCCAAAGGCGAAGAGTCTATGTCAGTGGGTTTGCACTGTGGTGTGTGCGCAATCTAAGAAATGACACACCATGTGGGAATGACGCAGGGAAGTAAACACTTCATGTTGTAGCTACATTTACCCCACCCACCTCCCTCTAAAAAGTCGAAAAAGCTTTATATGGTGTTATTGTTGTGTGTGTTTGCTTGCGTGCGTGTTGCGTGCGTGCGTGTGTGTGTATGCGTGCGTACGTGTGTGCGTGCGTGCGCGCACGCGGTGTGGGGGTGGGGGTGGGGGGGGGTACGTGTACGTGCGTGTGTGTATGTGTGCAAGAGAGAGACAGACCGAGACAGAAAGAAAGACCGATGGAGACGGAGACTGGCAGACGGACTACAGAGAAGGAAGGTGGCGAGAGGAAACAGAAGGGGGGGGGGGGCAGACGGGGAAGGGGGGGGGGAGCGTACAGTTTGCGGATTACTATTTCTTTTTTCTTTTTCTTTACACAGGACAAAATCGCATGAACTTTTTAACTCTTTATTTGCGGTCGGGGGGTGCGGTGGGAGGTGGGTTGGCTAGGACATCGTCATCTTGTAATTTGCAGGTACCTAGTGACCCGTTCTACATAACCTGCTGTCAGCATTTCACAATTTACAGTTTGTTTTTCAGCAACTCTATACCCAACACTTATCTATCGTGACACGGATGACGCACGTTATATATATATGCCCTACAGTATTATACAGCATTCAGCAAAATGCTACGACTCGCGTTACAGAACAGGATCAATAACGGCATTGACTTTGTCCCTGATTGAGCCAATTACCTTAGAAGAATCGAAGAAGAAGAAGAAAAGAAAAGGGGAAGGGGGGGAGCCGTTCTTTTTGCGTGAATGTCTTTGAAGGATGCTTTTGGTGGGGTATGCGTGTGCCCAAAATAAACTATGACTCAAGCAAAATGCAAGAGGCTATTTCTTCGCTGTAGCATCTGTGTATAGACTTTTACAACAGCCTGCACAAAGTCTATGCTTTTTAGAGTAGTGTGCGGTTGTTTATTTTAAAGCTCTAGTTTAGTTTAAATTATGTCACACATCACGATTTTACAAAATACTACGCTTCAGACCCTGTCATCGTCTGAACTGTCTGGAGGAGATTGTTTTGTACAGAAAAAGGAAAGTGTTTGACAATGTGTACATACTATGAATGTCTAAAGAAAAGAAATTGAAAAGCTAACAGCCCTTCGTTATATCGCTCGACATACGTCTTTCCGAAATTGTAAACAAAAGGACTTTTAGATTTTTACTGCTGTTACTTTCCCAACTCTGTATGCATCAGTGTATGTCAAGCTTTTGCGATACCAGCACAGCCTATACGGTTGTATATATATACATGCTTGTGCGATGGTGTGAGATCATATATAGTTGTGGCCTCACCCTCACCCTGAACAAGACAATCCTACAGCCTCTGGTCTCACCTTCACACTGAACAAGACAATCCTACAGCCTCTGGTCTCACCCTCACCCTGAATAAGACAATTCTACAGCCTCTGGTCCCACCCTCAATCTCGACAAGACAATCATACAGCCTCTGGTCTCACCTTCACCCTGAATAAGACAATCCTACAGCCTCTGGTCCCACCCTCAACCTCGACAAGACAATCATACAGTCTCTGGTCTCACCCTCACCACGACAACCCTACAGCCTCTGGTCCCACCCTCACTCTGAACAAGACAATTCTACAGCCTGTGGTCTCACCCTCAGCCTGAACAAGACAATCCTACAGCCCGTGGTCTCACCGTCAACCTGAACAAGACAATCCTACAACCTCTGGTCTCACCCTCAACCTGAACAAGACAACCCTATAACCTCTGGTCTCACCCTCAACCTGAACAAGACAACCCTACAACCTCTGGTCTCACCCTCAACCTGAACAAGACAACCCTACAACCTCTGGTCTTACCCTCATCCTGAACAAGACAGAGGTGCTGTACCAGCCTCCTCTACGAGAATCTTACTTTCTGCTTCAGTCATCACCGATGGCACCAACTTCAATGCGATGGAACACCTGCTTTACACCTTACACCTGACTTATCTGGCAAGAGCCGTCCCCTAATGACGCCACTATCAGTAAGGTTCTAGCCAGCAAGCAGCTCCTTTGGAAGACTGTCAAAGAGAGCGTGAAGGAATTGTTCACTTCGCCTCTGGAAGACTGTCAGAGGGAGTTTGCCGGAATCATTCACTTCGCCTCTGGAAGACTGTCAAAGAGAGTGTGCCGGAATACTTACTTCGCCTCTGAAAGACTGTCATTCACTTCGCCTCTGGAAGATTGTCAAAGAGAGTGTGCCGGAATCGTTCACTTCGCCTCTGGATGTCTGTCAAAGAGAGCGTACCAGAATACTTTACTTCGCCTCTGAAAGACTGTCATTCACTTCGCCTCTGGAAGACTGTCAAAGAGAGTGTGTCGGAATCATTTACTTCGCCTCTGGAAGACTGTCATTCATTCGCCTCTGGAAGACTGTCAAAGGGAGTGTGTCGGAATCATTTACTTCGCCTCTGGAAGACTGTCATTCATTCGCCTCTGGAAGACTGTCAAAGGGAGTGTGCCGGAATCATTTACTTCGCCTCTGGAAGACTGTCATTCACTTCGCCTCTGGAAGACTGTCAAAGAGAGTGTGCCGGAATCATTTACTTCGCCTCTGGAAGACTGTCATTCACTCCGCCCCTGGAAGACTGTCAAAGAGAGTGTGCCGGAATCATTTACTTCGCCTCTGGAAGACTGTCATTCACTCCGCCTCTGGAAGACTGTCAAAGAGAGTGTGCCGGAATCATTTACTTCGCCTCTGGAAGACTGTCATTCACTTCGCCTCTGGAAGACTGTCAAAGAGAGTGTGCCGGAATCATTTACTTCGCCTCTGGAAGACTGTCATTCACTCCGCCCCTGGAAGACTGTCAAAGAGAGTGTGCCGGAATCATTTACTTCGCCTCTGGAAGACTGTCATTCACTCCGCCCCTGGAAGACTGTCAAAGAGAGTGTGCCGGAATCATTTACTTCGCCTCTGGAAGACTGTCATTCACTTCGCCTCTGGAAGACTGTCAAAGGGAGTGTGCCGGAATTATTCACTTCGCCTCTCCAGGAAGACCCAGGTTACTTAACTGTCGTCGTTCCGGCCTCATCTGTAAGGTGCGGAGACTTGGGTCCTCTACCGGAGGCAGATGAAACTGCTTGAACGATTTTAACAGTGCTGCGTGAGCTTCATCCTTGGCAAGAGTCAGATTCCAAGCACTGACAATCCTTCCTCCAACCACTGCCATAATTGGTTACAGCACAAGACTCCGAAAACTGTCGGCTAACTGAGTTTTTCGTTGACGCCCAAATGGCAGTAAGTTTGTAGCCGACAACTCTAACGGGTGGTGTTTTTGTTTTTGTTTTTTGTTTGTTTGTTTTGGGGGAGGGGGGCATAACCGCCAACATTGCGTACGCTAGAACAAATAAAGCACAAATCGAGAGGGAACGCATGTTTACGTGCGTGCTTGGACGCTATGTTACTTCCACGGTCTTATTTTTACCCGGCCAAACCTTTCGGAGGGGGTTGACAACGACGGTGGACAGATGCGCGGAGACAGAGTGCCGTTCAATGGCGTAACCAGTGACGGCAGAGTTTGGAGGATGGTGCCAGAAAGTGAAGCTTGGAGTGTGGGAAAGACTGTGTATCCAACGAAGAAGTGTCCAAGAGAGCCGGCCTGACCAGCATAGACTATAGATTATTTCAGGGTCAGTTACGCTGGGCTTTCCAAGTCGCAAAGCCGAAAGACATACGCATGCCCAAAGCAGTCTTCTTTAAGAAGAAAAGAAAAGCACGATCAAAGACCAGTTGAAGAGTCAGCCTTAATAGGCCGGAATAAACCATCAGTCAAAAGAACTGAACAATAACAAATTTTACGGGCTGTAAAAACTAGAATTTTCTGACCGGACTTCAAAAACATGTATTTAGCATCTTTCCATAGTAACCTTTGCTTTTGCTTTTTAAATTACCCGGTATACCTACGGCTTGCACTGTTTGCTCCTTTGTTATAAAGAAAAGAAGGAGAAAAAAATGCCTAGGGTGGCAACAACCTCTACTGACCTAGTTTCGAGTTCGTTGGCATCCGGGCTTGTGGCTCGGCGAGTGCTTGTCGGCAAAATTCCTTCGCTGACTTGCGCAACGCGAGGATCCATTCGCTAACTAGTCGGGCGTTTCCAGAGGTGAACGGTCTTCGTTTATCAGCTATTGCCGTGCTCAGCCAAAAATCTCATGCGTGCTTCTTTTGCTTCTCTTCTGCCCCCCCCCCCCCCTCTCTATCTCCTTCGTTTCTCCTTCCTCTTCTTTTCTTCATCTCCCTCCTCCTGCTCTTTTTGTCCGCATTATCTTCATTATTTTATTTCTGTTTCTTTTCTCTTCTTCTTGGCACATGTTTGGTTGGACGAGGGGGGGGGGGGGGGGGGGGGGCGGGTTTACACGGGCACCAAAAAATTGTAGTCTGCACTGGGAATAAGCTGGCACAGTTCAACGAACTCAGGGTATTGATCTGAACAGCGCTGTGTGCCATTTTGCCCCGTTCGTTTTGGCTTGACTAGGCAGTGCTCTGTGTGTGTGTGTGTGTGTGTGTGTGTGTGTGTGTGTGTGTGTGTGTGTGTGTGTGTGTGTGTGTGTGTGTGTGTGTGTGTGTGTGTGTGTGTGTGTGTGTGTGTGTGTGCGTTGCGTGTGTGCGTGTGTCTGTGTGTGTCTAGTGACAATGCTTGTGTGCGTGTGTGTGTGTGTGTGTGTGTGTGTGTGTGTGTGTGTGTGTGTGTGTGTGTGTGTGTGTGTGTGTGTGTGTGTGTGTGTGTGTGCATGCGTTGCGTGTGTGCGTGTGTGTGTGTGTCTAGTGACAATGCTTGTGTGCGTGTGTGTGTGTGTGTGTGTGTGTGTGTGTGTGTGTGCGCGCGCTTGCGCTTGCGCTTGCGTGTGCGTGTGTGTGTACGTGCTTTTATTTCGTTTTTTTTTTTTTGCTTGGTTGTTGGTTGGTTGGTTATTGTTTCCTTGATCAACACCACGGGTGCGAAGACGAGATTGGGTGGAGGAGTGAAGATAAAGCATAGAAAGGTATCGGGGTATTAGTTCCTGAAGACAGTGAGGGGCTGTTAGTCAGGCAGCCGTACACGAGAGACAGGTTAGAGACAAGAAAGTTACAATGACTAGCTTGCTGTGACTTTGACTTGTTTTAAGCATGAAACGCAGATCAAGTCTGGTCCCTTACAATGTCAATCCTTCATGGTAGCGGGGATATCTCAGTGATAGAGCGCCGCACTCGTGATCGAAAGGTCGCGGGTTCGAGTCTCGGCAGGAGCTGCAGGAGAATTGTCTTCTTTAGGGTCAACCTTCTGTGTTGACTCTTATTTCGGTATTCGTTCCACCCCCGTGTTACTGCAGTAGCATGTAAGAGATCCCGGTCATTCTGCCAAAAGTGCGGGTTGCTGGTTACATCTAAGCACACATGCACATTGTGCACTTAGCTTCAAATAAAGTGACACTGTAAACTTGTGCATAGCTGTATGGTGTACACAGAATGTGCGCCGAGACGGCAGCAGTTTCACATGGCACCAGCCATATAACAACCAAATAGCGCTATCAGTCGATGGATATTTATAAGCACGCCATGAAATGTTACAGTCATTCATTCAGAGTCATACGCGACAAGAGTCTGCTTGAGAGAAGAGAATGGCGCTACATAAAAGCGATCAATTAATTAATAACTGCCACTGACGCATACAATACGATTTGGTGTCAGACGACGTCTAGGTTATCGTGACTTTGTTTCAATCAACCGCTTCGAGGACAAAGTAGCCTAGGTAAAGGCAGCTTCCTTACGAACCAGTGCCAATGGCTGCAGCTGACTAACACTGGTGATCATTTTTACTGCATGCGGGTGACGACAGAGTTACTAGATGTGACGTGGTCTTGTTCCCACCCCCACCCCCCAAAAAATAAAAAAAATAAAAATAAAAAATAAAAATAACAACACCTAGTTTCAAGAGAGATAGAGATAGAGAGACGTACACACATACTGACAGATAGAGATATAGAGATTGACGTATAGATACACAGATGGAGAAAGGGGTACACAAGCACATGTATATATAGATAGAGACAGAGGCGTTCAAACACTCATTCAGAGAAAGAGAGCGAGAGACGTACAGATATAGAGCTACAGAGAAATAAAAGGACATACACAGAGACGGGGGGGGGGGGGGGGGGGGGGGGCAGACAGACAGACATACAAAAGAGAGACAGAGAGAGACAAGCAGAGAGACAGAGACAAAGAGACAGAGACACACACACAGAGATAGACACACACAGAGAGACAGAGACACAGAGAACAAACTATTCACAAACAAGAACAACCAAACCAAATAAAACGAAAAGCAAAAACGTCATTGTCCTTCAGGCAATAAAACCACTTTGTTCCGGCGACCGGAAAATGTCAGAATGACTTGCTCGAAGCTTGCCGCCGTGTGGAACCCTGCCATTCAAAATTGATGTGACAGCTGAGCATGTAATAAAACTATGCTTTACAGTGTTGCCCCACAGAGCTCATTCCAGATTTGGCATCATTTGGAATCATTAGGCCCAAAGGTGACAATAGTATCTCACACAGTTCTGTAATTTTAAATCTGCGGGAACATTTGATGTGCTGGGCTATTAGATCTACATACGCACAAATTATTACCTAATCTGCCATCTGTGCAGATTTTTACTGTACTTTTGGCAGGGATGGTTATTATGATGAGCGACAATTCAGCCAGACCATTAAAAATCTGCAGTTTTCAATATAAGGGAGACAACTGACTGAAGAATCTGCATGCGACACCCCGCACCACTGACAAAATAACACGCACTTTTTCCAACTGGGAAGAAAGAATCGACTGCTGCCAACAATATGAAGCTTGCCACAACATTTACTGTTTTGCTTCTGATTATCTGGGGTATGTTGATTTATCTTTGTATGAAGTTGCCACAACATTAAATTTACAGCTTTGCTTTCGAGTATTTGGGTATGTTGAGTAATCGTTTAAATGCACTAGCCTTTTCAAAACGTTGAACAGATGAAACTGAACAACAAATAAAACGAACAAAAATCTAGGGTTTTAAAGTGCTCATCGATTTCACATTCAGCTTTTTGTTTTTTGTTTTGTTTTTTAATTGGTTTTGTTAGTGACGGATAACGGGACGCATAACAACGACAAATGTCCTACTTAGCCGGTGTTGTGTGTACCTCCTCTGCCGCTGGGCTTCAGACGGAGATGTCGCTGGACCAGCTCTGACACTTGACGGGGTTTTCTACAGTCAGTGACCACGACTTGTCACTAATGAACGTCGTTGTAATCACGGAATATTTCAGAACAAAAGCCTCGACCTTAAGTCTTAACTGTAATCTCTTTTTTCTTGTTGGCGAAAGCTAGGTCGGTCTAGTCTTCTTTGACAAAACGGGATTCATTTGAAAGAATGTTGTTTTAACTGAATTTGAGTCATTATTAGATGAAGGGCTTTATGTGCGTATGTGTGTGTGTGTGTGTGTGTGTGTGTGTGAGAGAGAGAGAGAGAGAGAGAGAGAGAGAGAGAGAGAGAGAGAGAGAGAGAGAGAGAGAGATAAGATAAGATAAGATAATACTTTATTACACAGGGATAAAGATTTAAGCACGTGTCGGCTTTTTTGCAAATCTGTCCCTGATGACAAACACAGCAACACTCAATACATCAACAACAACAAAATTCACTTAAATACTCTAGAGAAAAAACGACTTAAAAACAAAACAAACTAATTTCTGTCTAAAACATCACATCATACGAATAGAGCAATAATAAAGCAAACAAACTATTTTTTTTAGGAGAGAGAGAGAGAGAATTACAAAAAAACATATTAACGAATAAAAGAAAGCGACAGAATAATGACTATTTCACTATCTTCGTATAAGACAAGATCACATCTAACAGGATTGGAAGCTAAGCGATGATGCATTATACACACCTAACCAAAATCAAAGCACATCACATACACCCACAATCATATATGCAAACATTAAATTTGAGGGGGGAAAAAAGAGAGAAAAAAGATGACCAGGAGGAAAACAAAGGTAAATATTTCATGAAAATACCACACACGCACGCACGCACACACACACACACACACACACACACACACACACACACACACACACACACACACACACACACACACACACACACACACACACGCACACACACACAAAAGAAATCTAAAACTTTACAAGAGCAAGGAAGGGAAAACAATAACAACATTCTATACATTTCGTGTCAAGCTGTCTGACGCGCGAGAAGAAAAAGAAAGAAAAAGCAAAAAAGAAAGAAGTAAAACGAAGTATTCAAGGTGGCTTAGCAAGTGCCTGAAATGCTTTCCTTTTGAATGTTTTTAATTCCATGGGGTATCTGAGATGATGAGGTAAACTATTCCACGCTAAGGAGCCTGAAAAAGAGAAACTCGTTTTAAAGATATCAAACCTTGTTCTGGGCAAAATCTGTTTCAGATGGAATCATGAGATCTTTCAGATACTGCGGGGCTTTGCCGT
>OY757552.1:11880292-11902792 GCA_963584105.1 Alviniconcha strummeri
GACAACATCTGCTCACAGGCACATGACGTGATTAGTTATCGTGACACAGTCTTGATAGTGGCTATTGTGACTGACTAAAGTCGGAACGTTACTGACTTAATTCCAGATCAACTTGATTCAGCGTAACTCCCAATGAAGAAAGTCAGCCTACAACTAGAAAGAAAAATGGCCGGACAGACTGATATAGCTAGGTCAGTGAAAATGTCAGTTCAGTTTTGATTCTGGTGTCCAAAACTGATTGTCCTAAAATTCCTTGATTTTGTAACACGTATACAATGCCAAATGCAGGCTGTGGCCTAGCTCAGGGTAAAGATTTATCAGTTATGACGGTTGAATCAGTTCTCATACGATAGAAAATATTTGCACCATCTGTGCCCCGTGTTTGGTGGGTCTGTATGGAAAGGCTATTCGCATTGCATAGTGTAAATAGACTCCCCAGATCTAGCTGGCTATTCAGTAGCACTTTGTCCTGTCCGATATTCTAAGTTAACAATCTCAGTTTAGTTGTGGTTTTGAATCTGCTTCATAAGAAAAATATTTTATGACTAGTGAGTATGAGGGCACATGCGTGGGTTCCAAACTGTCAATATTTCTAGATTTTAATTTTAAATCAACCAATCGGAAATATGACAACACTTTGCTGCTGAGCACCGTGGGCGGGCCACATAGTGCCGACTTTCTTCACGCTGACAAGCTGAAGGGCAGTTCCAGATACAAAATAAAAGCTCTCAACTGACGTAACGGCACATTAACATTCCATCATACATGACTTATGACTAGACTGCATCAGATGCAATCAAATGAGGCAAATTATAACCATTTGAATGATAAATTAGACACAAGTTATCACGGTATTCCCGGCCGGGCCGCATGGCCGGTCAACACGCATCACATGGTGAGAACAAAATCCGTGAAAAAAATTGATTGCTAGCATTCAGAAACACGTTCCAAACATAAAAAAAGAATGCTGATTTTAATTAATAGAGAGAGGGAGAGTGTGTGTGTGGAGTGTCAGTGTGTGTGTGTGTGTGTGTGTCAGTGTGTGTGTGTGTGTGTGTGTGTGTGTCACTGAGTGTGTCGAGTCAGTCAGGTGTGTGTGTGTGTGTGTGTGTGTCAGTGTGTGTGTGTGTGTGTGTGTGTGTGTGTGTGTGTGTGTGTGTGTCACTGTGTGTGTGTGTGTGTGTGTGTGTGTGTGTGTGTGTGTGTGTGTGTGTGTGTGTGTGAGTGAGTGAGTGTGTGTGTGTGTGTGTGTGTGTGTGTGTGTGTGTGTGTGTGTGTGTGTGTGTGTGTGTGTGTGTGATGCACTGAATTAAAAATATGTACACTTATATAGTAAAGAATATGTATGAGCACTTGGCTCTGTTCGGGTTTGATGCTCTAAGTACCCAGTAGTAGTAGCAGTAGTAGTATATATAGTACATATATATTTCGGAGTTGTGTAGTCGTTTTTGCTGTTGTTGCCGTTCTGTTGTTGCTTTGTTTTTTGGTGTGTGTGTGTGTGTGTGTGTGTGTGTGTGTGTGTGTGTGTGTGTGTGTGTGTGTGCTGTTGTCGTTGCTGTTGTCGTTGTCGTTGTCGTCGTCGTTGTTGGGTTTGAATTGGAAAGTGCTGATAGTCCGAGGCCAGTGTACAGCTGCGATTACAGCTATCGGCAAGGTCAAGGACATACTGACATGCGAAGCAGGCGATCGGCGTTTCGTAAACGTTCAGAAACGTGCAAGTCCTGCGGCAGTATCCTACCACCTTTCACCAGTGGTTTGACAGTATGGCCGTTGAAAAGTTTTTTGATCGTATAATCGAAAATCCGTCATGGATTTTCATTGGACTTGCAGTCTACACTGGAATCTACTTGCTAACTCGGCTGTTTAGCAGACAGAAGCCTGGAAGGAATCCATTTGCAACTGATCACAGAAAACACAGAGAGGCACCCGTGACAGACCCACAGGCCAGGGACACCATCCTGAAACAGAGTGAGAATTATACCTTGTGACCTGAAACAGAGTGAGAATTATACCTTGTGACAATATCAGCGTTATAAATTATTGGGGTAAAAGATGCGGTCGGAAATTCCTGGGATATTGTGCTGTAAACGCGTTTTACTTTTAGATCACAAATGTCAAATTTTAGAATCATTCAAATAGGTTCACAGATATATAATAGCTCTATCATCTAGCGAGAAAAAGAAGAAAAAAAGAAAGAAGTGTGGACCACAAAAAAACAAAAAACAAACCCCCCAAAAAGGGGGGGGGGGGGGGGGGGTCATATTTGTGTCATATCAGCACGGAGGAAGCGTGCACATCGTTGCTCAGAGTCTAGGGTCATAGGTCAAACATCATAGCCTCTGAAATTAGTCGGTGCAAGACAGACGAGCGAGTATGATAAAACTTACATTTCATTGCAGATTTTGGCTTCAACGTAACCCCTTTAAATCAGAATGATTCTGCTCAGTGATGATATTTGTGACCCGCAAAAAATGGTAATTGGTAGATACTGACCTCATTTAATGATTGTGATGATATTTGTGACCCAAAATAACTTTTAAAACAGTCCAGGAATTTCCGACCGTCTCCTTGGATTTTACCTAAAACATTTCCAACTTCCTCCATGTTGGACATTACCAAGTTTTCTTATCAACGGCCGCTGGACATGGGATCTTAATGGTATTATTATTAGCCTTCTTTAGTCTTAATAAACTCAGTTCCAGGGCAAATATAAAAAATTTGTGCATGTTTGAATTACAAAATGAAAAAAGGTCATTTTTTTCTGTAACATCTTTTAATCTGCTGGCTAATTTTGCTTTTTAGTTTTACCTAATCAGGGCCACTTATGCAACTTATAGCACTTTCTGAACTGAAAATATATAACTAGGAGTAAACCCCAAAGATCACCCCTTTTCTACTAATTCTAGAAGTATAAAACTACAATATATCCTCAAAAGTTCATCCCACAGAGATAATTTTTACAGTAGAGAAATCAGCAACAAAAATGAAAACCATGACTTTCTTCTGTCTAATTTCATGAGGAAGGGAATACAGACAGAAAAAGAGTAATGTCCAGATGTTTTTCTCTAAGCATGTGGAATGCATAGTATTCGTGAGTCAGAGGAGGAGCTGCCATGATGGAGAGTTCATGTGAAGAAGATCAGACAGATAAACAGGGGTTGTTTCTGACAAAAAGGAGTTGACAGAAAGCTACTAACTTGTGTGTTTTTCTCAGTATGTGCTGGGATAGGCAGCCAGTGAAGAGTTCTGAGTAGGGGTGAAACATGCTCTTGTTTACAAGCTTTTAGCATGAGTTGCAGGTGATGTTTTTAACATTTTGTAGTTTCTCAAGAAGGTGTTCAGAACAGCATGAAAGGAGTAAGTTGCAGTAGTCTAACCTAGAGAGGACAAAAGCAGATAATACCATATGCATTATTTTTGAGGAAAATGTCCTCAAATCAGATTGTAATTTGTATGCCCCAGTCATTTGTCCTGTCACAATACCAGTGACAGTGTCACTTTGTAGGACAACCCTCTTATCACAACATTTGTTACAACTAATACAATTACAAGGGTTTATATCTCACACTTTATATCTTACGCTGGCTGTGGAACCTGTACATAGCATGCATGATAACACCCATTAACAGGTCAAATTGATTACTCTGTGGTGGGCACAATAGCACTTGAGGAACTTTACATATTTAAACTGGTTGTACTCTCTGGAGACTGAAGTATGAGAGTTGGTAGCACAGATCAAGAGTACACACTCTTGAAAGCCGTACTAGGTTAAAAGCATCATTGAATGTGGTCACTGAATGGATGGGTGACTGTTATGCACTAGGCTTTGACCCCCCCCCCCCCCCCCCCCCCTCCATCCCTGCCTCCAAGATTTCTCTGGAGTCCAGACTGTGCAGACTTTAGTCTGGAAGAGACCATAATTTTTGTAAACTGGGGACCCCTGTGTGTGTATCATGTTAAAAATCCTGTAATCCAGGTTGTGGTTTGGTGGGTTATGGAAACACTAAAAGAACCCAGCAAGCACAAAATATATTGACAATAGTAAGTCAGTAATAGTCAAAACTGACCACTGGTCATTAATGGAAGAAGAAGTTGTTATTACCAATGAGAACAACCACAAGAAGTGAAGAACAGAGACCAGGCAAAGCTGTATAGCTTTATTAAGTGAAATATCTTCTACAACTCTCAAACAGAGATGATTGCTAGCATTCTAAAATAAGATCCAAATGCGTAAACAGTTAAATAGAATGTTAATTTTAATAGAACAGTACAAAACAATTAAATTTGGGGGGGTAAGCCCCATTTTCAAAGCCTGAAAATAACAAAAAATCTGAAACAAAAATGACTGCTAGCATTTTGTAGCTTGACAAAGGGGATTACCCTGAAAATTTGTAAGTTGTGTTTTTGTCCTAATAAATATTGTTCCTTTGAACCTTTTATGTGTTTGGATCCACAAAATGACAGCTAAATGGTGATAAGTGAAAATATTGTGTAATGGAGCGGAGTGGTCAAAGGACAAGACACAGGCAGCGGAGTCAATAAAGTGGAGACCACAGCAGGCGTATGGCAGCAATCAGTTTTTACTTGTTCAGCCGCAGACAGTTTTCAGCACACCCAAAATCCTCACGCTCACGCATAGATAAGAGAACGGTGCGGGCCACAGGGAACACACGCTATCGCTACAGTAAAAACGGCCCTCTGGACCACAAAATGGCTGACAATTGTGTTTCCCTGGCCCGCACAAATACACTTTCCTCTACAATAACTAAACTAATTAAAACATCAAAAACATCAAATAAAAGCTACAGTTACCATCTTTTAAACCGTATAAACAAAATGTACACACATGACTTATTTTATTTACACAAAGAGTGGGAAGCGTGGCTTGCGCCTGTCTATATACAGATTCGTACAACTAAATCACAACTAACACAATGTACAAAATATAAATGTCACTAAAACTTACATCGGAATAAAGAGCACGCTCCCACGGTTAAAATGGTACATAACAATTACAATACAACGCTCTGTAAGAGAAGCAAGACAAACTCAAAGACTAGCATTAAAACAATCGGTGCGAACTTTCGCCTGGGGCGCATAACCTTAGTCGCAGCAGCGCTGATAGTGAGATTAAGTAGTCTATGAATACAACTTAGCTTCTACAGTACACAATACTTAGTAAGTTAATTTCAACCCAAAATAAACACTAAACATGAAGTCAGCTAAGCAAAATACTATACGACAACGCATTGATCGACACAGAATTACTTTAATCGAATCAAAACAACATTTCACTACCATTTACTAGTACTAAACAAAGCGCGCCATGCAGACGACGGCTATAAAAGAGTGGACCTAGAGAGGCATCGGCTACTAATTAAGCTCGATCCGGTGTCTGAATAAACGTTAAATAAACATTCTAAGATGCCAAAATATATTACTCATAGCTTAGTGCATAAAAAGGACTAGATAGACAAAGAGTAGGTAAACAAACAAGCGGTCAAAATGTTAAGGGAGAAAAACAGATTTGAAAAAGGCGCGCACTGGCGGCTATCGCCGGTCGGCTGTGTGAAGGCCATGTGGCGTTACGCCACACGCCGCGCTTCAAAACAAAAGCGTCGTCTGCTCCGGTTCCCGGGTTACTAAAGTACAGTAATGAAATTGCATTGATCCGTTAAGCGTGGCGGGATTATTGTAAAACGTACAAAGAGCACTTGCTCACATCTGTATTCAAGATTTGGTTGCAGTTTTTTTTAATGCCTGGAGTTTGGTGGTACAGCATCATAAACTAAAGTGTCCAGCAAAAATATTTGCTGTGTTCAAGGTGAAGGTCACATTGAACATTAAAAATTTCAATTAATGTTTGTCTGAACAGTATCTGCTGAACTGCTGAACCTTTTGTAACCAAGCCTGGTATGGTGAGACATCATCATAAACTGGGGTGTCATGCAAAATAAATGGCTTGCTGTCTTCAAGGTCAAGGTCACATGGCTCATTGAATCAAAATATGACTGTTTCTGTTATATCTGCTGAACTTCTGATACTTTTGCTACCAAGCTTTGGTTGATGGTACATCATAAGCCAGATTCTCTTGTGAAGAGACTGTTTCACTGTGTTTAAGGTAAGTGTCTCAGCAAAAGGTTCAGAATTTCATTGACTGTCCAGATGATTTCTTCTGAATTGTTATAACGTTTTGTAGCCAAACATAGTATGGTGACCATCATCATGATACAGAGTGTCTTGTGAAAAGATCCAAACACAAAAAGGTTCAAACGAATGCTTATAAATTATTCTTATTTCAACACGGAGACACAGTTCTTGTTTTAGAATGCTAGCAGTCTTTCTGCTTCAGATTTTTGTCTTGTGAAAAGATTGTTTTGCTATCATCAAAGTCCCAGTGGGAGCTCATATAATTAAAATATGATCATTTCTACTAAGTCTATACTTGAGAGCTAATGATTCTTTACCAACCAAACTCATAAGCTAGAGTGTCTTGTGAACATATTTTATTGCTGTGTTCAAGGTGAAGCCAAGGTCCAATGATGGTTCAAAACTTGATCGTATGTTTATCAGTCTATCGTTTCTGTACCATTGCTATCTTTGCAACCACATTAGTGTGGACATGTATGATTACGAATAACACACCTAGTCCTAGTACGAACAAAGCAGAATATAATAATTAATATACTGACAATAACTGAGGTACAGTATCTAGGCACTCAACAGGAGGTATTTTGCCATGCAAAGTGACAAACCTTGCTTATGGTAAAACCGTTTGAGAAGTGGGTTTTCACCTGGGTTCTGCAACAGTAATAGGTGCATCTAAAATGTAAGCTTAAGTTTTCAAAGTGATGTGCTGTGGCAACTTTTGCCTGCTCACTTTCCCTTGGGGGAAAACAAGTGACATGGATTTCCTGTGCCTGCAAGCCAAACAGTAACAGACACAACCAGGACTGTTGAAAGAAAAATGTGTAACTTTCTGTTTGCAGGGTTCAAGGTGGGCAAAGTTCCGGAAGACCTTGATGTGATTGTGATTGGGAGTGGTGCTGGTGGCCTTGTGGCGGCGTTGTTGTTGGCCAGGGCGGGCAAGAGAGTGCTGGTACTGGAGCAGCATGATCAGGCTGGTGGCTGCTGCCATACTTTTGTGGAAAAGGGATACGAGTTTGATACAGGTAGCTCTGCAGTCTCAGTCTCTGTCCTCAGTTTCTCTCTCACTCTCATTGTTTGTCTCTCTGATACTCTCTCTCTCTCTGCCCAAGCTTGACTGTGTTTCTCTTTCTGTCTCATTCTATTATTCTATTTCTCTCTATCTCTCTCTCTCTGTTTGTCCTTCTCTTTCCCTCACCATGAAAAACTCTGCAATGTTTAAATCACTATTTAGTATTTATCAGATTGTCCTCTTTTTTTTAAATCTAATAGTAGTACACATAGGAACTTATTGTTGTGTATCCTGTGTTGTGTGTGTGTGTGTGTGTGTGTGTGTGTGTGTGTGTGTGTGTGTGTGTGTGTGTGTGTGTGTGTGTGTGAACTGACTTGCACATTTTAGCATTGGAGGCATGTGTGTGTGTGTGTGTGTGTGTGTGTGAGAGAGAGAGAGAGAGAGAGAGATTGATAGTCAGTGCACTACATTATTAATTGTTTATTTTGCTTTGTGACTGTAATTTAAATTTCCTGTGTTTACTAAGGAAGAGTAAGTATACTTGATTCTTGTATGTGTGTGTGTGTGTGTGTGTGCGCGCGCGTGTGTGTGTGCATGCGTGTGTGTTCCCACATGCTTGGTATACATGTACATGTGCAAATGTGTGTGGTTGGGGGGGGGGGGGGGGGGGGAGGGGGGCAGTGGATATGTGGAATTTATAACTTATATTTATGTACAACATTAATTTCCTATAATAATTTTGATCTTACCTTGGATTTGCATCTCAAATAGATGTGTCCCTTGCCATACCTACCCCTTCACATTTCCACATCATTCATATTTCTTCATTTTCTACATCTGCTTTTGTGTCAATCTCTATCAACATTGCACAGTTTTGTTTGCCAGTTAATCCAGCACTGAATGAATGTTTCAATCAGAACCAAGCAGAAATAAGTACTTGAAGATTAGGATGTATTGCTGTGGGCCATCTCTACAGGGGTACAGGATTAGAACTGATGGGGGTTATCTCCCATTAAATGTGTTAAGTAAATGGGGTATTAAAATACAATTAGAGGTGCATAAATTAGCTCTCGACCCTTCCACACATAATTCCTAGTTGATTCCCAAAATGCAATTCCTTAGAATGTAAACCAGTAGTGTTGCCAGATAGCTTCTGCAGATGTCAGTCAAACAAGTCAGTGGCTGTGACTAGTGTCAGGCTCTATGGGATGCTGTAAAACTGATTTTCCTCAGTTAAACAAGTCTTGCTTGTCTGTTGTATACTTCTCAAGCTTGTTCTTTAAATGTGCTTTTATGATGTGTGGCACACACATTTTCCATTTAAGGTCCAGTGGAACAGAGATCTGCTTGGCTTGACTTCACTGTCTCATGTGATCTCTCTCTCTCTTTCTCTCTCTCTCATGGTCAGTGAAAAAGTTTTAACTTTATTAAAAAAAAAAAATGATCAAGAGCAAATTAGTGTTATCCATCACCCTTTCACTTCCACCCAAAGTACCGATGTTCCAGTAGCAGCCCCCAGTTTTCCAGCTGAGTTTTTCCGGCTGCTGTCTGTGGCAGGAGTTGTTTGTCACTTCTGTAACGTGTGGGGCTTTCTCTTCACCAGGCATTCACTACATCGGTGACATGAACAACACGCGGAGTCGTATGCTTCTGGATCAGCTGACCGGTGGACAGTTGGACTGGGCCCCAATGGATGATAAGTTTGATGAAGTCAGTTTGTTTGTTGACAGTGTTGAAGTTTTGTTCAGCCTCTGTGAATCAGCTCAACTCGTAAAGAAAGGGGATGGTGGTGTTATTTTTTGGTGATTGTTGTAGAGGTGTTTGGGGTATATTTTAGGGGAAGAGGTAGGGTGGAAAGGGTGGGAAGTCTGTTCTTCACTACCTACAGCTAGTGTGATGGGGTGGAAAGTATGTTCCTCATAAGCTAGTGTGGTAGGGTGGGAAGTCTGTTCTTCACAACCTACAGGTCGTTCAATAGGGTGGGAAGTCTGTTCTTCACAACTACAGGTCGTTCAATAGGGTGGGAAGTCTGTTCTTCACAACCTACAGGTAATTCAATAGGGTGGGAAGTCTGTTCTTCACAACCTACAGCTATTGCAGTAGCTAGTGTGGTAGGTGGGAAGTCAGTTCGTCACAACCTACAGCTGGTGTGGTAGGGTGGGAAGTCTGTTCTTCACAACCTACAGGTAGTGCAGTAGGGTGGGAAGTCTGTTCTTCACAACCTGCAGCTATTGCAGTAGTAGTGCGGTAGGTGGGAAGTCTGTTCTTCACAACCTACAGCTAGTGCGTTTTGGGGTGGGAAGTCTGTTCTTCACAGCCTACAGCTAGTGTGGTAGAGTGGGAAGTCTCTTCTTCACAACCTACAGCTAGTGCGTTTTGGGGTGGGAAGTCTGTTCCTCACTATCTACAGCTAAGTGTTTTTGTGTTTTTTTCCATGTGTGTGTGTGTGTGTGTGTGTGTGTGTGTGTGTGTGTGTGTGCATTTCATTATTTACATTTGTTTTGGGGTTCTTTTGAGGGGAGGTGGTGGCAGTAATGAATTGATTTGTTTGTTCTTTGTTGTTTTCCCAGTAAGAACTAAAGTGCTATCAGTGACTTCATTTTCAGAATTCTAGGATCAAATAAACATTTTTGCATACTGCATTTGTGTAAATGTACATGCATATGTATATGTGTGTGTGTCTTTCTCTCTCTCTGTATGTCTATCTGCCTGTCTGTTCAGTAGATTATACTTTGACAAGTGAATATTGTTTGTTTACTTCTGCTTTTGTTCCTTCCTTGTATTCTTTTACTTGATTGCCCCCCCCCCCCCCCCCCCCCCGCCAAGTCTTTTACTTATAGTTCTTCTTTTCTTTTTTTAATTTAAAGTCCAAGTACACAAAGTTTAAGATTATTGCATTTTGCTGCAGGTGGCTATTGGAAGCCCAGAGAAGGCAAGGCGCTTCGGTATGCAGAGTGGCCGGAAAAAATATTTTGACAACCTGATCAGGTTCTTTCCGGAGGAGGAGGCTGCCATCAAAAAATATGAACAACTCATCATTGTGAGTACATCTGCAGTTATCCATGCTTGTTTTTTGTGTAGGTTGGTATGTATATGGGTCATTGAAAACTGGTCAAATTTGTGACATAGACTACGATAGAGGGTAAAAATTAAGAGTGTGAAGTTTTTAATGCTATTATGTGGAAATGAAAGCTTGTCATCTCTTGTGTACATAAATATAAGACATATATTGACAGGGTGACAGGAACTTGGTTAATTGTGCATTATGTTATGTCATAGGTCAGTGTCTCACGTGTTACAGAAGACGCCAGAAATGTGTGAATAGAGTTGGCTCATTGGCCAGTTTGACTTCCGCAGTGTCTTACCCTGTCTTGTGATGATGTACCATCAAACTGATTCGGATTGCAAAAGTTTCAGTATTTCTGAAGATCTAGTAGAAACGATTGTGGCTTTGACCTTGAACATCGCAAAATGATAATTCTGAATGATTCTCTGGCTGATGGTGATGCATCACCATACTAAGTTTGACGGATCAGAGATATTGTCTGGGCAAACATTCGCTGAAGTTCAGAACCTTCACTGTGACCTTGACCTTGAATACAGCAAAGCAACCTCCAGCTTATGAACATGCACTGTCAAACTAAGCTGGTTGCCAAAAAACTCAGCAGTTCAGAACATATAATAGAAATAGTCATATTTGATTGTATGAACCGAAATTCAGTTACTGTGACCTTGACGCTCTGGCTTATAATGATGTCTCATCATGCTGGGTTTGGTTACAAATGGTTTAGCGATGCATAAGATATCATCCAAACTAACATTAACTGAAACTTTTAACCTTGGCTGTGACATTGACCTTGAACACAGCAATCCAACATTTTCACTGGACACTTCTTTGCTTATGATGATCTACACTCAAATTGAGTTTGGTTGCAAAAGACTCACTGGTTTAGAACTAATAAAAGATACAGTAGAAACTGTCATATTTTGATTATATAAGCCCACCCTGTGACCTTGACCTTGAAGATAGAATCCCATTTTTTTTTTTGCATGACATTCCGGCTCATGCTGGTGTACCACAATACCAAGTTTGGTTACAAAAGATTGCAAACAAACACTCAACCGAGTGGGAACAAATATGTGTCACAAGCGTTACATCCCTCATGCCTGAAGACACCACAGTGCTTACCCTTTTCTAGTAGAATAATACACCACACACAACGCAAAAAGAGGTTAAACATTGCTGCTGCGAGTCAGCTGATGTGGACTGGTATGTTAAGGTAGGTCGAAAGTCAATGGTACAAGCAGAAATAATTATTTTGTGTGCTCGCATGTTACACCATTGTAAGACACCACATCAACCACCCCTGAAGAAATGACTGTAATCTATTTCGTATCTACTCTTTTGTCAGCAAACAAGCATTAAAAATAAGGTGAAATGTGGTTATCTGCTAAGCTGATGAAAAAAAGACAGTTTTTTAGTTTTCGTTGTGAACAAGTCACAATATCGTGATACACACTCAGAAAACACCATTGGTAACGTGCGAGACACTGATTATCTTTCCTTTGTTTGGAGCTGTTAATAGCAAGCAGCACACAAAAAATAAATTTGTATGTAAGAACTGGCCTCCTTCTTTCTCATGAAACCTGTTTTTATTCAATCATGAATGATTCCAAGGAAATATCTGCGATCAGCTAACCTTCCCAAAGCCATGTTACAAATGGCGCAAGAAATAATGATGCATTTAAACATTGTGGCATTTCCCTTGTTTCTCCAAACACATTACATCAGAAATATAGTGGTAGTTTCAAAAGTTTCATGTTTTAGTTTAATTTTTATTTCATCGGGAAACCTCCTTCTTTGGTCCAGTTTTCAGGAGAATGGCCAATATATTTGTTCTTACTAATGGACTTGGATACACAAGGTATGTAGGTGGAGGGGGGTGGGGGGTGCATGTGAGTTACTTTTTGTGTGCAAAAAGTAGTGTTACTTTTTGTGTTGCTGTAAACTGGTAGGTGTGTGTGTTTCTCTGTGTATGAGTGCATATGTACTTTTAGGAGTGTTAGATTTTAGTGCGTGCATGTGTTAGTGTTGGGGTAGCAGGGTGGAGGTGCCCTGCACTATTATTGTGGCTGCTTGCTTTTGCAAAGAAAGGCAGTTGGAAAATCCTGCATGGCCAATCCAAATTATGCAACTGCTGCCTCTTGTTGCCAGGATGCTGACCACAGCTTCAATGGCATCATCATACTGAAAGTGCTGCCAAAGCTTCTGGTGGCCTTCCTGATGAAGACGGGTCTGTACCGTCTTTTCTTCTCCTGCTTCAAGTACACGTCCGTCACTCTGCAACAGACTCTGGATGGCCTCACCGACAACCAGGACCTGAAAACTGTGCTCTCATACATCTGTGGGGACTATGGTGTGTACAGCTATAAGATTTTAGAGTCGGCAACCTCCTCAGTATATGGATTCATTGAACAGCAAAAGATGGAGGACAGAAGCTTGCTTTTGATTCAGAACTTGTCTTTAAAGCCTAGTCTAACTAAGCATGTGCAGGAAATAGCTCCTACAAAGTGATCAGGTACACTTGGTTAAATTTGTTGTCAGCTGGCCCAGACTTTCTGCCCGACAACAGACATTATGCAGCTGTGTTTCTTATTTCACGTTAACTCATCCATGGTGTAATCATCTGTGTGTAACACAAGAGCCAAGGCTGCATTACTGTTGTTGATCTTCTTTTTTTTTAATTTAGCTCTATTCCCTGCTCTCAAGTAGGTTTGCTGCACTCATGTTGCATGTGATTCTAAATGAGTGACTAGCTTTTTATAGCATGTTTGAATATCCACCAAAGTGGTGTACTTACAGTGCTGTTTGGTTGTTACATGGCTGATGCCACTTGATATTGCTGCCATCTTGGCGCGTTCCATGTACCATGCAGCATGTCACACCACTTCATGCAAAACCACATATATAGGGTGTATGCGTGTTCAGCTGTAACCTGCCACCTGCACTTTTGGCAGAATTACTGGGATCTTTGACATGCTACTGGGGTATCATAAACATCACACTCTTCTGGTAAATTTCAGTTATGGTTGCTCAGAGGTCACCCAGTATAGATTCATCACTGTTGTTGACTTCATCTGAGCAGAAATAAGTGTACCATTGCAGGTAGCTGCCCTCTTTGCTGACAGATGCCAATATTCCTTTTTGCAGGCGTCTTTCCAAAGGATGTGCCATTTATTCTGCATGCCCTCTTGATCCGCCACTACTGGAACGGTGCCTACTACCCAGTGGGCGGGCCTTCAGAAATCACCTACCACATGACACGTATAATTGAACGCCATGGCGGCCGAGTGCTTGTGCAGGCGCCTGTGACTGATATTCTGTGTGATGATAGCAGGAAAGCCATTGGTGAGTGTGTAGGTGGACAAAGGCTGTCTATGGAATGTGTGTGCATTTTGCCAGGTTTTCTGTGTGGTTTGATTTGTTCCATTTCTTTGCTTGAACTTCATTGGTTAACTACCTAATTGTGCAGAGCAAGAGGAAGTTTGTGTGTGTGTGTGTGTGTACGTGCGCATGCGTGTGTGTATGTGTGTGTTGTTGTTGTTGTTTTCAAATTGTAGAGTGAGAGGCTTAAATTACATGTAACTGTTTTATGACCTAGTGAAGTGCAGTGACTCCTGCCATTTGGGTAGCTGCATTCTGCCCTCAAAAGTATTTCTTGATGGTTGAAGGAACTGGCATTACCTTTTTGACTTGTTGTTTGAAAAATTGTGTAACTGCAGTGGGTACAAAAGATTGCTTGTAAATGGTATCTGTCATGTTTTGTGTAGTTCCAGCACATTCATTTAGCTTTACACTTCTGTACCAAATCACTGTTCTTGGACAGATTTCAAGGTCACAGGGGCATCAGAAAGGGAGTGTTGTATTTTCTAAGTTCTCTGTTCAAGTTCAAACGTGGGTTGTTCTATGCCTGAATAAGATTGTGAACAAACAGATTTTTTCATGACTCTGGTATGCATGTTTCAGGAATTTATGTGCTGAATTAAACATGGCAACTTTACAGGTTAATAACCTCCATTGAGCATTACTGTTTCTTACCAGTTCTGGTAACTGTGGTTGAATTTCAAAGTCTTGGCAACGTCAAAAACAAGAAATGGCAGGTTGTTGTGCAGTTAAGTTCAAATTGTGTATGATTGTTATAGATATGGGCATGATAATGCACCTCATGGTAAGCTAGTATGGATTTTCCACACACAAAAATTGTTCTACATGTATAATATGCCATGGCCATATTTTCATTTTGACCTTGTTGACAGGTGTGCGAGTGTCCAGAAGTTCAGGAAACGTGGACCTGTTTGCCAAGAAAATCGTCTCTGATGCCGGCATCATCAACACCTTCAAGAAGCTGCTTCCCACAGATGTGGCCAAAAAGTCCTGTGAGTGCACTGGAGTTCTTGTTGAATGCAATCCACTCGCAGATCAGGCAAAACTTAAGATAACACAGATGGCACAATTTGCTGATTGGCATTGTTGTTGTTCTGGCTGGTATAGGTTGTCCACATCCTGAAATATTGTGTTGCAAAATTGGGGGGGGGGGGGGGGGGGGGTTATATATTTCTGAGGTATGTTTACCTAAGATCTTCCCCCTTGTGTTCATGAGCCCAGTGTTGCATGTTCCTTACATTATTGTAATTCTGAGGCCAGTGTTGTAGGTATCTACCCCATTGTGATCATGAGGCCAATGTTTCAGGTATCTACCCCATAATAGACAAGGTGGGCCCCAGCATGTCTTTCCTCACTGCCTTCATAGGTGTGGAGGGCAGCAAGGATGACCTCAAAGTGCCATCAGGCAACACGTGGTACTACTCCTGGTCAGTGCTTTTATTTTTAACTCAGGTCTAGTTTTTCTCCATCTCCCTTACACTTAAGCATGCACCACGCACTTGATCTGGAGTATTCTGCTTTGGCTTGATTTGTGCTGCCTTTTTTGTTTGTTTTTTCTTCCTCTTTTGTTGATTTTATGTGGGGGTGGGGTGGGGATGAGGGTTGATTTCTGATGAACAGCATACAGCCATGGCTCAGTGTTTTAGCACGCCAGCTCCAGTGGCCATTGGTTTGGGTCCCTGTCAAGACTGGGTGAAGGAGCACCTGTGCTCTCTCATCAAATGCCCATCTCACCTTGTGTGCACAGCATGCACTAAGCCTGTTGTGCATGTTAAAGATTACATGGCTGCCTTTCAATAAGAGAAGGCCTAACAGCCAGTGGCATGGATCCACACAGAGAAGGCATAATAGCAGCGGGATAAGCAGAAATGATGATTGTGGGTACTCCTAATGGCAGAAGGAGAAAGGAGGTCATAGGTGTACATGAAATAATTCAGTGGTATAGAATGGGTGTAAATGAGAGGTACAAAATGGATTAGAAAAAGCAAACAGTTATGTTGAATTTCCAACAGTGACCACACGGTGATGGTTTTCAACTTGATAACCCTTTTTTTTTACTTTGAACTTCCAGCAATGACATCAACAAGGCAATGTCCGACTATCTGGCCCTGCCGCTGGAGGATGTGGCATCTTCCCCTGCACCCCTGTGTTACATCTCCTTCCCCTCGGCCAAAGACCCCACCTGGGATGACAGACATCCAGGTAGGTGAATGCCACACAGACTAGCAGCAGAGTCCCTGGTAGGTGAATGCCACACTGACTAGCAACACACTCCCTGGTAGGTGAATGCCACACTGACTAGCAACACACTCCCTGGTAGGTGAATGCCACACTGACTAGCAGCAGACTCCCTGGTAGGTGAACGCCACACTGACTAGCAACACTCCCTGGTAGGTGAATGCCACACTGACTAGCCACAGGCTCCCTGGTAGGTGAATGCCAAACTGACTAGCAACACACTCCCCAGTAGGTGAATGCCACATTGACTACCAGTAGACTGGTAGGTGAATGCCATACTGACTAGCAGCAGACTCCCTGGTAGGTGAATGCCACACTTACTAGCAACACACTCCCTAGTAGGTGAATGCCACACTGACTACCAGTAGACACTGTGGTGGATGAATGCCACATTGACTATCAGCAGACTCCCTGGTAAGTGAATGCCACACTGACCAGCAACAGACACTATGGTATGTGAACCGCAGACTCACAAGCACATCATTATTAGATCGTCTTTCAGTTACACTAAAATACAAACTGTAAGTGGATTTGAATGTCTTGTCAAACCCACAGGGTCAGTTATTACAAACAGTTAGTAATTGGAGTTTAATGTCCTGTCAACCAGGCTGACATCAGAATAAAAGTACAAACAAGTTAGTTCTATTTTAATGTTCTGCCCACCGTATAGTATGTCACCTCAGGACAAGACAGTCCTAACAAAGCATTACACGGAAAGTGCAAACATAAAGCAATGCTTGTTGAGTCCCAGCTGAAACTGAGTAGAAACAGCATTATGAGCTGAGTCTTTGTTGTTCCTACAAGACTTTGGTGGTGTGAAGTGACTGAACAGCATGCCTCACTACTGACAGGCAAGACGGCTGTGATAATCATCACGCTGGCTCGCTGGGACTGGTTTGAGCAGTGGCAGGATGGCCGCCTTCGTCACCGTGGTGAGGAATATGAAAGCATCAAGAACAGCATTGGGGAACAGATGTGGAAGGTCTGCTGTCACCTCTTCCCCCAGCTGGACGGCAAGGTCAGTCAGAGTGTGTGTGTGTGTGATATATATATATGTGTGTTTGTGTGTGTGGGTGTGTTGGTTGGTTGCATGGTTGGTGATGTGTTGAAGCTGGAGTTTTTTTATGTTTTTGTTTTGTTTTTGGTCTTCATTGTGATTACAGCTTTTTGATTTGTTGATCTTACATTTGTTGGCATTAATTTGGTTTCAGTCCAACCTTTTTCTTTATTATTTAGTTTGGAAACACATGAAAATGTGTGTGGAGTGCAGTTCTTTAGAAAGAAGGCTGATACTTATTAAGCAGACTTGAACAGTTTAAATTTTTCCCAGAAAAAGTACTTCTTGGTCTTGGTTCATTCATCATCACTATCACACCTATACATCAGCAGTACGACTGATTATAACATTCACGTCGATCATAAAATGAAAAATTACTTCTTTGTTTTGGTCACCTTTGCATGTTTTTACTTTCTCCATATCAGTTTCCTCTGTTTCATTCTTGTTCGTCAGTGTTGGCTCTGTGTTGGTCGTCGTAGATACCAAATTTGGTTGTAATCATACTCTGAGCACCTTGTTTTAATTTGGGGGATAAAAATCTGGGTGTGTGCTTTCTGTTTAAAAGTGTGGAACTGATAAAATCATGTTTGTAGACATTTCACACTCACATATTAACAAACCCCTCATTAATCACAACCATTCTTTTTAAACAGTTTTTGCATGTTTTTTCATGGTTAGAATAGAGGGCTTTTCTTGCCTACTGCTACATACTGTGTATGTAAGTTGTGGTTCTTTTTGCAGAGAGATTACATGGAGGTGGGAACCCCAGTGTCAAACAAATATTACCTGGGAGCCCCTAGTGGGGAGATGTATGGCCTGGACCAAGGCAAAAACCGATTCAGCCCAGAGGCCATCACCACCCTGCGACCTGACACGGACATCCCTGGACTCTACCTTACTGGTAATCTTCATCCACATCTCAGCTGTTGCAGAGAAGAAGTTGTTTTGACAAGAAATCAGTGACTTTGGTCAGCAGTCATGTTGCACACATGCATGCACTTAAGCATGAATATTTATTGCAAGTATTTGCTTAACGCATATTCTAGTACTGGTTATAATAATAGAAGCACCCACATGCTTCATTTTGAAAATGAACCAGGAGCCTGGCTGAGGCTTGTACCTTTTAAACACCAACATTGGCCATGTAAACCATGGATGTCTATCAGGGTATTTCCTGTTGATGCTCACACGCAAATCGTGCCTGTAGTCATATAATTTATGTATTACACGCTGTTGCAAAGTTGTACTTAGTTTTGTGTAGATTCCGTGTTGTAATGGGGGTGATGGGTTGGATGTACATAGTAGGTACTACACATCAGTGTATATAATTATGGATGCTGGATGGATTCCTTGTCCTGATGGTTGATTGCTGGTTGTCCTGCAGGTCAAGATGTGCTGCTGTGTGGCTTCACCTCGGTCCTGTATGCTGGAATGATCTGCGCCTCACAGATCCTCCACCGCAACCTCTTGAGTGATTTCGAAAAAATCCGCAAGGCCATCAGGGAGGAACAGTCTTCCAAGAAGGCAGACTAAGAAAGGGGCAGTTGTCGAGGTGTAAACCCCCACCCCCCACTGAAAGAAAAAAGTCACTCTGGATGGCTGAAATGAAATGAGCTTATTGCCACATATTTACCTCTTGTTACTAATATTCAGCTGTATTAGCTGGTGTACACTATTACATTTATATCTGATGATGTTTGCTGTTTACATGATGTTGGGAGTTCATTTCCTTTTTACCTGACATTGATCTCCGTGGCAAAGTGTGCGCTACTCAGGGTTCCCAATTTTCCTTCATCCTGAGGAGGGAAGGTTTCCATCCCATTTTGGGTTCTTAAGAGCCACTGGGCTTAAGCAGTGCATGTAGTACGTGTATCATTACCCAGGTTTGTATTCCAGTTTTACATATATATATAAATCAAGTTTTGTCTGTTTTGTGTGTAGTTTTGTTTGTTTTTTGTTATTCTGTGTGTGTGTGTGTGTGTGTGTGTGTGTGTGTGTGTGTGTGTGTGTGTGTGTGTGTGTGTGTGGATTCAGTACCAAAAGAGATTATGAGCAAATAATCCACAAGAATTATTGTTGGCATTGTGAAAAGCAGGAGCAGACAACACAGCAGACCCCTTGAGTGAAACACCATTCTCATGAGGGATTGCCCGTCTTTTAGCACTGCTGGTTTTAAACCCATGTTTTCAATTAGATGAAGGCTGTACCGCTCTTAGGACCATGCTTTTTGAACACTTCTGTTCACATTGTGATGTAAAGTACGTAAGCCATTTCCTTCTTTTAAGACTACTTTTCCATAATTTGCAAAACATCATATCTCTAACAACCAAGTTACCTGCCCTCTAGCAACATTTCATTGCAGTACAATTATCCTGCCTTCATCTTCAGGACTAATAACCTCAACAACAACAACAAAAAAGAAAAACAAAACAATATATATATATGAATATTCTAATTCGGTTCACATCACCCCTGATAAAAGACCACCCCAAACTTGTGTGAGTGTGGTTGCACACTTTTGTGTGTGTGTGTGCACATGTGTGTACCTGCCGTCAGTTGTGTGCGAAAGGTTGAGTTTTGGTATGAATTTCACTGTGTGTGTTTGTGTGTGTGTTATCCTGTTGTTTTGGTATGAAAGTCACTGTGTTTGTGTGTGTGTGTTAGCCTGCCTTCCATTTTCTGAGGGTTTATTGTGTTGGTAAGAAAGTCACTCTGTGTATGTGCATGTTAGCTTTTATCATTTGACAAAGGTTGCCCCAGTGTGCGCTATGGGCATGGTTTCCACTTCCCCATGGATGTTGCTTGGAGCACTCTACAAACTAACAATGATCAGCAGTGACATCTTTGTATCTTGGGCTTTGACTGTGTCAAGTTGGCATCAGAACCAGCTTTTTCCATCACATGTTGTCTCTTCAAATGTCACAAAAAGAAAAGAGATTGTTTGCAGTATGAATTTGTTTTGCCCAGATATCACTTGACTAATATGTAAAAGTTCACTTCTTACACATACCCAGCTTCACATATCAGTAGATGTGTATTTTCAACCGTCTCCTTCTTCAAAAGAGATCTTTTCATGAATAAAGTCATTCCAGAGCATTTCTGTTCATTTACTTTCATGGTTGTCTTATTTGGTCTGTGTTTGCTCAGTGAATTACTCCCCAGCCCAATGTGATCCTTCAGTTGTAGAACATGTTTTGCTTGGATCCAAGTAGCCCTTCTGCTTGTCATCATCATATGCACCTATGCACTGGAATCACCATGTCTGTCTGTCATTCTGTCCTGTCTGTCTTTCTGTGTGTCCAGGCTTTGTCCACAGCCTGGAATCTGAGGGCTGTCATTTGAACCAAAACCCTTTCCTATCTCTTCTCTTCTTTTATCCTTAAAAAAAAAAAAAAAAAAAATTAAGCTAATGCTGCTGCTCTGTCTTGTGGATTTTGTGCTAATGGTCCTTTCTCCTGTCTTTTATCCCAGAAAATTCTCCAGTACTTGTTGTTCAGAGATTACTTTTTTGTATGGCTCTTGTTGAGCAGCTAGGAGATGATAGTTGGTAGGTTGTATTTGCAGCTTGCTGCCAAATTTGCACTGTATATTGTTGATTTTTGTTTTGTTTATGTCCATATTGTTGATTTTTGTTTTGTTTTTGTCCATTCATATATTTTTCTTTAATTTGGTACTGATAAAACAAATGGAACAGTCAATGATACGGGTGTGTCCTAAGCTTACATGCTTTTTTAACAAGGGCAGTACTGAAGGGACTAACTCTATGAAAAGTTATATTTGACATTTATGCATGTGTGCTTTGTTTTATATATTGTGTACGAATTGATTCATATTTGTGTACAAATTGATTTTGTAGATTTGACTTGAGAAAGGGTTTGCATACAAAAAGAGTTTTGAAATGTGCATTTGCTCATGACAGAGTTTGATCATCCCAAGGTGACCCTGGGCGGTTGTCAGGACCTTAAACTCCTGTTACTAACTGCTTGATCCTACTCCTAGTGCGACAGTGTTCAGTTTGGTTTGATTTTTGTAGTACAGCACATACATGGTGGAGCTAAGGTCACCAAGATCGAAAGCAAGGCTGCCATGCAGACAACAAAATTTTGACACACTCTCAACATATTTGTACACCCCATCTTTATTTTCAATCTTATAATGACAAGCTTTCAACATGCTCTCGACCTATTTGTACATCCCAGCTTCATTTTTAATCTTATAATGACAAAATGTTAACACATTCTTAACATATTTGTACACTCAAGGTTCATTTTCAATCTTATAACAAAACAACTTTGACACATTCTTGACATTTATACGCCCCAGCCTCATTTTCAGTCTTGTGACCAACCCTAACTTAGCTCATGAAGAATGGCCCATCTGCATGGCTTGTACACATACATTATTAGGGTTAGAATGCCAGCATGTACGTTACGGTTTTGAGTGCCAGTGTTTACAATTTGGTGCTAAGATATTGTACCAAAACTGCCTGCTTAGCCAATAGTGCTTTTTTTGTTTTAGTTTTTTGGTCCTGTTGGGTAATAGTTTCTGTGTTCAGTTTTACTCCTATTTTACTCTTTGGTGTGGGATTGGTTGTGAAGTACAGTTTGGTATCCATGTCACAAATTGCCCGGCAGTAAAAAAAAAATTGTCCCATTTGGTAAACATATTTTTCCATTCTGCATGACACCTTTTTTTCCTTTCAATTTTTTTGATAGATGTGGTGTGTTGCATTTAGATACGCAGACTTTTATTTCCTGTTTAGTTTACAAACTGATTGTATGGTTCCACTTTGTGATGTGACATTAATGGTTTTGATATTTATGCAGACAAATAATAAATTTTGCAGAAACAGAATTAGGTGTTGGATTTCTCTCTCCAATACATATTTAGATGACCATTTTGTATTATTATTATTTTTGGATGTAAAAGATACATTGTCTACACAACAAATTTACATTGTGCAATACTAGAATACTTTGCCCTGTGTAATTAATGATCAACTCAATCAGTAAATGGTTTTGCTCAAGTCAAACATGAAGATAATAAGCAATGAAGTCATGGGTCAAGTTGAAGATGAACTGCAAAATCTAATTTCTAAATAGCTGGAATCCACATGCATCCAAATCTAAATTTAAATATTCTATCCTCTTTTCTTTTCTTTCTCGCTTTTTTTCTTTTTTTTCTTTGTTGTTTCAAATGCTAAATATTTTGCACAGTCTGCATATTATTTAGCTGGAGTCTGGTGCAGAACCTGTTTGAAACAAAAAAAGTAAGAGAGTTTAAATGTAACATCATTACCCCTTCATTATCATGGCATCCAGAGTGGTCTTCCCTGTCTCATCAGGAATGCCCGAACACTTCAGTTCCATCACAGTGTTGGGACTGACACTTTACATCCAGCAACAACTGCATCCAATCCCTTGCCACTTTCCTGTATCATCACTTCCCATGCTGTCCACTAAAAAATATAATTTACAAATTATAACATGGTGGCTGGTGATGACACGAGTATCGGAGTCTGAGAGAGAGAAATGCACATGCTACAGAGACAAATGCACATGCTACAGAGACAGCAAATTAACACACACACACACACACACA
>OY757552.1:11905292-11942572 GCA_963584105.1 Alviniconcha strummeri
ATCGTCAACCAGACGAACATTGGAACCGTTTCAACATTGGAACCGCTGGGAAAACTTCTGAGACGGGGTGGCATGCATATGGGCTTTTCCGAGCGCATAGATTATACCACCTTGAACTGAACTAGTGTGAAGAATGGTGTCCCGATTGACCTGTTTCACTTCTTTTGTCCAGTTTCAACTCTTTTTTTCTCTTTTTTTCCCTTTTCTTTTTTTCGACGCTGGTGTGCCAAGGAACTTGCGAGCGAAAAACGCTGTCCATATGCAATGACAAAAGCAGAAGTTAATGCTCTGCAGCCATGTTCAGGTATTGGCTTTGTATTTCAGATTTCCCCGCGAATCAACAGAAGGAACAGCACTCCCCTTACGTCACGTGCGCACCCGGAGGACATACTCTTTATATTATGAATCGCCAGTGGTAACCCTTACAATGCTTTACTCGCCAAACAGTACAGGCCGAGGCATTGTTCGAGTTGCCACTGTCACCATCCAGCTATAACTGATAACGAACGCGATGATGTGTAAGAGGAAACACGCACAATTATCTGTATCACAAAAGACACCTAGCCTAATACAAGCAGTCTTTGTTATCGTTTGAACTAAAAGTAATGGTACATCAGATGAGTGTGCAAGTTTTTACCAGCTTAAAGGAACTCGCCTTCTCAAAAACGTCAGTTTTGTCAAAGAGGAAGTTAAAGAGGGCAAAATAAAAATTGAGGATTATGTTATAAATTGCCCTGTAAACTTTACTATCGAATTCCAAAAACGAGTTTTCTCTCTCGGTGCATCTAATGTCCCGAAGGGCAGCGCGTGCTCACAAGAACCCAGACATCGAAAAGGTCCGCGTGCTGTGAGGCAGACGAACTGATTCCTATGAGTGCGACACTTGATAGTATTAATTACATCTTAATCGACACGCGTGAAATTGTTTCCCTTCTTCTAAGTCATTCAGTCTATCAAGTTGGCAAAATAAAACATCCTTATTCAAGTTTTTGCCTTCTTCTTGTAGGCCTACTTGTTGGAGGCGGAGCCCATTTAATTTTTAATGGTCACAATAACATATTAAAATAGTCGGTAATTATATAAGGTTCATGACACTGGGTTTCACACCGATCATGCAGACGATACTTCAAAGATGTGGGTCACAAAAGATTATGTTTGACATGATACTGACTCGGTCACGTGCGTGTGATCAGCCGCATGGTGCGTGTATTTAACGGCCAAATAAAGATTGTGCATCTAAAGCATTTTGTATAGCTATACGGTCTCTGCTTCAAATTAACTGTTCGAACCACCTTGTTCGCGCTTGAACTGGGCGGAATATCGATCGCGGACACAGCAGTGCATGAACAGGTGGGCTATGAAGGATGGAAACTTGAAATTAAGTTTCAGCTGAGGATCCAGAGTTATCGAAGCTTCAGTCCCTCTTCGAACCCCTGGGGTAGGTCCACTGAGAGACAGACAGATAGACAGACAGACAGAGATAGAGACAGAGACATAGACCGAGAGACATAGAGAGAAACAGAGACAGAGAGACAGAGATACAGAGGCAGAGACACTGAGACAGAGAGAGACAAGTAGAGACAGACACACAGAGACAGAGAAGAAGAAGAACTTAAGAAGAAGAACATCAACAACAACAACAACAACAACAAAACAAAAACAAAACATCTGAGTGGGTTGGTGTATATAGTGGCTATGTACCCATTTAAGTGGGTATATGTAATGCATAATTCTGCCTTCTGCTTCCAGAACTCGGCCTTTCAACCTCAGTTATTAGTCTTCCCTCATCGTCGTTCAGCTTTTTTTTTTTTTTTTTTAATAACAAAAATCCATGTGGCATGAACGGAAAATCAAAACTTTAGTGGTAATTTAATTAGTTCCGCCCTGATATGACCGTTGACCGGCCCTTCAATAGTTGCTGAGAATCCTGACAAATATGAATCCAAAGGGAAGACAGCAGAAGCCTCTGCGGTCTACCTAAGTTCCTTGCAATGGGCATACTGCAGCTGTAGTTACAGACATTGTATCAAATATATAAACGATCAGCCAGTCAGGCGGGGTTCGTACCTGATTTTTTACTTTCAATTTCGACCAAACCGTTTTCCCAAACCAGTGGATTTCGGGAAATGCATACGGTGCTTGCGCGATTTCAAGAATGGTAACTCTTGCCTCATGTAGCAGACGACATCGATCTTTGCCACTCCCAAACACAGTTTTCAAAATAATTTCCGTTTTCCGTTTTATTTCATCCTTCGGCTTCCCAGGTTTGTTGTTGTTGTTGTTGTTCTCTCTCTCTGTGTGTGTGTGTGTGTGTGTGTGTGTGTGTGTGTGTGTGTGTGTGTGTGTGTGTTCCCAAAATCAACCTTCTACGGATTATCTGTTACTGTTATCATGAAATTCATCAAAATGTTCAAACTTTCCAAGACTTTAGCAAAAACAAAAAGAAAAAAAGAAAAGAAAAAAACTCCCAAACTTTCCAGGCATGGAAAATTAAGGCACCTCAGTTCACCTAAAACGTAAAACATCGTACTAACCATATCATGGTAGTATTTTTGTTGTCATTATTTTAGTTGTTGCTTTACGTCCACAGAGACCGTGAGACCCTACGGACTATCATGGACGAGGAACCCAGGACGTCCACCTCGACTTTCACACAGCTCCTGAGTTCTATCAAGCACAGTTCAGGTCCAGTGTTGCTTTCCGTCCACAGAAACCGTACGGACTATTACTAGTATTAGGACGTCAGCTCTTGATTTCTTTGCAGGATTCAAAGAAGGAAAAGTTCCAGAGAACCTTGATGTGATTGTGATTGGGAGTGGTGCCGGTGGGCTTGTGGCGGCGTTGTTGTTGGCGAGGGCGGGCAAGAGGGTGCTGGTACTGGAGCAGCATGATCAGGCTGGTGGCTGCTGCCACACTTTTGTGGAGAAGGGATACGAGTTTGATACAGGTAGCTCTGCAGTCTCAGTCTCTGTTCTCCGTTTCTCTCTCTCTCTCTCTCTCTCTCTCTCTCTCTCTCTCTCTCTCTCTCTCTCTCTCTCTCTCTCTCTCTCTCTCTCTCTCTCTCTCTCTCATCGCCTCTTTTTAACCCCTCTGCATATTTCCACAGTCTCTGCTACCCCGACACCCCCCCCCCCCTCCGCCACACAGATTTCTTCCACTACCCGTCACTCTAACCCTTCCCCCAATCAAATTTCTGTTTATGATTATTTTTTGGCATCAGCTCAGTTTGGTTTTATTTTGTATTCACAATTTGTCTGACACATCACACTGAATAAACAATATTCTTGAACAATGTTACAGCGAAGTCTTTTTCTAAATGGCAATAATTCGATGAAAATAGTCAAGCTATAAAAAGTATAAAGTGTCAAATAACTCAGTACATGACTACTAAACACAGTAAATCAACCAAAGCCAAATACGCACGGCATGTGAAAAAGTTGTGAATAGTTACCAGCGAGCGACAATGGGGGTTGCGGGGGGATGGGGAGGGGGGTGGGGGGGGGGTTGGGGATAGCACCCGCAGTAGAGTACAGTGGATGATGATGGTCGGTCCTAATCTATTTTACTCAGCAGCAGCAGCGACCCCCCCCCCCCCCCCCCCCCACGCACCCACCCCACACACACATACACACACCAAACTCTCTCACACAGTCTCTTTCTCCACACGCTGACTCACTCATCAACTCTCATTAGAGCTGCGTCCACGAATTAGTGTTAATGGCTATAGGGTCACACTATCACTTCGGTAATTAAAAGGGCAGTTACACACACACACACACACACACACACACACACACACACACACACACACACACACACACACACACACACACACACACACACACACACACACACACGTGATTTTATATAAGCTATGTGATACTTAGCCATGCACCAATTTTACGATTTTATTATGTAGGCTGCCTTAATTCATACCGATTTTATTCAGACAATTGCCTTTTGGCTCCATCACACTGATCAACAGTACACCCATAAATCTTCAAACGGTGCAGCTTAACCGTCACCAGTGGACGTCTGTACCAGTACATGTTGATGTTGTCATGTAGGTATCCACTACATTGGAGAAATGGGCAACACAGAGGAGGGCCGAGACCTGTTGGATCAGCTGACCAGTGGCCAATTAGACTGGGCCCCAATGGACGATGAATTTGATACTGTGAGTTTGCCATTATTGTTGGCAGTGGTCGACTATTGGCTGTGTGTTTGTATGTGCTGGTCGTTTGATTCTTAACCTCTTCACTGCCCCACCCTGTAAAATTTCCGGGCTGAAAAGTTCGCACACACACACGCACGCACGCACGCACGCACGCACACACACCTGCAAAAAATAAATTTGATGGTCCTATAACAAATCTCACTTTCAATACTGTGCACCCGTCCCTAATAAGCCTTATGGTTTCTGTGGACGTTAAGCACCATGTTTACTTACTTACTTACTGTGCATTTTGATAGAAATCCTTTCGTGTGTTCTTGAGAAGGAGGCATAACAGCGTTAATGGTTTCAAATTTGGCACTTTTATTGGTGTGTGTGTGTGTGTGTGTGTGTGTGTGTGTGTGTGTGTGTGTGTGTGTGTGTGTGTGTGTGTGTGTATGTGTGTGTAACTGCCCCTTTAATTACCAAAGTGACAATGTGACCCTGCTGCAGGTTGCTATTGGAATCCCAGAGAAGACAAGGCGCTTCGGGATGCAGAGTGGCCAAGACAGATACTTTGACAATCTGATCAAGTTCTTCCCTGAGGAAGAGGCCGTCATTAGAAAATATGAGCAACTCATTTCTGTAAGCGCGCCTTCACTCATTTCCATGAGAGAAAAAAAATGAACTCATTTCTGTAAGTGCAGCCTTTGTTTTAAAAGTCTCATTTCTGCAAATGAACGTCATTCGTTTATTTATGTAAGTGCTTCTTCATTCACTCATTTCCGTAAACATCCATTCGTTTATTTATGTAAGTGCTTCGTCGTTCACTCATTTCTGTAAACACTTCTTCAGTCACTCATTTATGGACACTGTCAGTGACTGAGTGCCCTTCGGACTACTGATACTGCCCTGACCTACCACCTAGGCTAGATCAGTAACAAGCAGGAGTGGCTTTTGATTTTTCGATCTTGTTCATTCTGTGTGTTCACTCATAAAACAGATCCAGGGAAATATACTCACCAATACGACGAAACACAAGGAAACAATAGTACACGAGCGCTTTCGACGAAAATTGTCTTCTTTGAGTGCAAGAAGACAGACAGACAATAAATACATACAAAAGAAGAAAAAGCAAAGAATCACTCACTCATTGTAAATGCACCAACACTCGCTCGTCGTTCCAGTAAGAAAACACCTCCGTTCACTCATTCAGCTCTGTGCTTACATTTGTACTCTTGAGTCATGTGACGTTTTCAAAGTGCACCATCACTAGTTCTCATTGCTGTAACCGGGAATCTTCACTCACTCCAGCTCACCTTTCAGAGTAACTATAGACCTACATGTGCACTCACTCATTTCCTAATGTAGGGAGGCTCATGCGGGTGTACAACAAAGTCCAGTTGTGTGCCACAGTGGACCTAATTTATCTAATTATGGTGTGTGTGTATGTGCGTGCGTGCGTGCGTGCGTTCGTGCGTGTGTGTGTGTGTGTGTGTGTGTGTGTGTGTGTGTGTGTGTGTGTGTGTGTGTGTGTGTGTGTGTGTGTATGTGTGACCTCTACACTTTGTCACACTTCAAGACGATGACTGTGTCGTCATGCAGGAAGCACACGGAAGTTTCAACGGGATCGTCATGCTCAAAGTGCTGCCAAAACTTCTGGTGTCCTTCCTGATGAAGACGGGTCTGTTCCGTCTCTTCTCCTGCTTCAAGTACACGTCCGTCACACTGCAGGAGACCCTGGACGGCCTCACCGACAACCAGGACCTGAAGACTGTGCTCTCCTACATCTGTGGAGACTACGGTGGGTTCCCTTCCTCTTGAACTGTTCCCCTGCTATGAATCAGGGTACTGTTGTCGGGTAAAATTGAGGTCCCCTCAGTCTGCTGAGAAGCCATGCCGGCAGAGCTTTCAAAGGGTTTCACTTTCATAAGAGAAGGTTATAGCACTGTGTAATTCGCCTGCTGCCAGAAATTCTTTCTGACTAATTTTTACCTTCTCAGTTCATGCAGCTTCTTTTTGTTTGTTGTTTGTTGTTGTTGTTGTTGCTCTTCTTCTTCTTCTTCTTCTTCTTCTTCTTCTTCTTCTTCTTCTTCTTCTTCTTTTATTTTTTATCCTATGCAATCTTAACGCGTGTTGGCAAGTTTTCACTGAGTGTGGACCCTCCCTAGCTCCAATCCAGTTACACTTACCTATGATGCTCCCCCCACCTACCATACAAATATGGATGTAATCGAACTATTGCTTCCCTCACCGTCTCACCGCCGCTTTATTTTATTTTTATATTTTATTTTTATAAGTACTTCATTGTCAGTTCCGTGGCTAGGGCAGCGCTACCCATTCCAGTCGTGAGTATTTCTTCTTCTATTTTATTTTTATTTTTATTTTTCATTTATTTTTATTCATACTGAGAGTGCCCTGACTTTTTTGTTCCAGGTTTAAATCCGAAGGCTGTACCGTTCATTATGCACGCCATCGTTGTCCGTCACTACTGGAACGGCGCCCACTACCCGGTGGGCGGGCCTTCAGAAATCGTCCACCAGCTGGTGCGCGCGATCGAACGTCACGGCGGCCGAGTTCTTGTGCAGGCTCCCGTGACTGAGATTCTGTGTGCTGACAGCGGGACAGCGATTGGTGAGTGTGGGAGGGACTCCTCCAGGTTCATAGATTTGACCATGATCTTACATATGGATCTGACCATGGTCTTACATATGGATCTGACCATGGTCTTACATTTGGATCTGACTATGACCTTACAATTGGATCTGTCCATGGACTTACATTTACGTCCATGGATCTGACCATGGATTTACATATGGATCTGACCGTGGATTTACATATGGATCTGACTATGGCCTTACATTTGGATCTGACCATGGACTTATGTATGGCTGTGACCGTGGACTTACGTATGGTGATGAGTTGATGCTTAATGTCCTCAGATGTCATTTGACATATTAGGGACAAGTTGTGACCAATGCCGAAGCACGGTTCAATAAAATCCACATACGTAAGGTGTATGCGTGTTTAGCTGTAACCTGCCACCTGCACTTTTTGGCAGAATGACCGGGATTTTTTACGTGCTACTGCGGTAACACGGGGGTGGAACGGATACCGAAATAAGAGTCAGCACAGAAAGTCGACCCTGGAGAAGAAAATTCTCCCGCCGTTCCAGCAGGGATTCGAACCCGCGACCTTTCAATCACGAGTCCGGTGCTCTAACCACTGAGCTATCCCCGCCCCCTTACGTATGGATCTGACCATGGCTTTATATATGGATCTGACTTACGCATGGATCTGACCATGGACTTGCATATGGACTGACCGTGGACTTACCAGTACGTCCATGGATCTAACAGTGGCTAGCACCATATATATACGTCCATGGCTAACAAACTCCGAGCCACACTTTCCGGCACCTTTCCTTTCTCTTTCTTTCCTTCATGGTGCTTATGTCCACGAAAGCCATAAGGACTATTAGGGACGCGGAGCCCAGGACGGCCATCTTGACTTTCACACAGCTCCTGAGCTCTGGAGCCTTGTCTGGGTAGGATGGGTAAAATGTAATCCAGACTCCGAGCAGCTGCACCAACCTGTTGGTAGCATAGTAGTCCGCAAGTCGCCGTCACTGACCGCTTGCAGTGTGGATGGGTTGGTTGGCTGGTTGGTTAAACTGGTTTAACGCCGAGTTGTCTCAGAAGAGGTACTGGCGAGAACCGGGATCCCAGGCGGTGGGGGAAGAGGGAGACTATACCTAAAGTTTCATTGTCAGTTTTAAATCCTGCCAGTAAAGATCGCAATTTAGATTTCTGCATAGATAGATACATAGATAGATTAGGTGGTGGGAGAAGAGGGAGACTATACCTAAAGTTTTACTGTCAGTTTTAAATCCTGCCATTATAGATCGCAATTTCCATTTCTACATCCATAGATAGATAGATAGATAGATAGATAGATAGATAGATAGATAGATAGATAGATAGATAGATAGACAGATAGATAGACAGATAGACGGACGGACAGACAGACAGACAGACTGATTGATTAATATATGCCAAGTGAACTTGTCACAGGCGTGCGAGTGGCCAGCGGCTCGAGGAACGTGGACCTGTTTGCCAAGAAAATCGTCTCTGATGCCGGCGTCATCAACACCTTCAAGAAACTGTTGCCCACTGATGTGGCCAAGAAGTCTTGTGAGTGCACTGGGTTTATCGCAGTATAGAACAGCCGTGTGTGGGCCAGACAACTGTGGAATATCTTTAGAATTTTGGGCGCACGTACGTCATACAGCAACGGAATTCAGTAAATAGTGTGGCCTACGTTGGGCTTTTAGGTATTGATTTGTCTTACCGCGATGATCAGTCATATTGTGATGATGATGGCAATGTATCGGGTATCTACCACGTTGTGATGATTATTGATGATGACAGTGTTTTAGGTATCTACCACGTTTTATGATCATTGATGATGACAGTGTTTCAAGTATCTACCACATTGTGATGATCCTTGATGATGACAGTGTTTCAGGTAACCTGTGATGATGGGACAGTGTTACAAGTATCGCCCCATTGTGATCATAAGACCAAGTTTCTGATATTTACACTATTGTGATGAGGGTGAAAAAAAATTGGGATTTTACCACATTGTCATGACGAAGACGGCGCATTTCAGACTATAAGGCTCTTTTGTCATGACGATGACAATGTTTCAGGTACCTACCCATTACGATGAGGAGACAATGTTTGAGGTATCTACCCCCTATGATGAGGAGGCAATGTTTCGGGTACCTACCAATTATGATGAGGAGACAAAGTTTTAGGTACCTCCCCGTTATGATGAGGAGACAATGTTTCAGGTACCTACCCATTATGATGAGGAGGCACTGTTTCGGGTACCTACCCATTATGATGAGGAGACAATGTTTCAGGTACCTCCCCATTATGATGAGGAGCCAATGTTTCAGGTACCTACCCATTATGAGGAGGCAATGTTTCAGGTACGTACCCATTATGAGGAGACAGTGTTTCAGGTACCTACCCATTATGATGAGGAGACAATGTTTCAGGTACCTCCGCATTATGATGAGGAGCCAATGTTTCAGGTACCTACCTATTATGAAGAGGAGCCAATGTTTCAGGTATATACCCCATAGCAGACAGCGTGGGTCCCAGTGTGTCTTTCTTGACTGCCTTCGCGGGTTTGGACGGCAGTAGGGCTGACCTGAAACTGCCGTCAGGCAACATGTGGTTCTATTCCTGGTGAGTGCGGCTTGTAGTGTGAACATATCTCCTTCTTCCTCCTCCATCAAGACGCCACAGTGGAACTCAAAAACAATCACACGATAGTTAACTGGCTTCAGGCTGAACAAAGGCCGTATCATCATTATGTGCTCCTGAAGATAAAATAACTTTACTGCACCCAAACAAAGGTGAGTGGATTAGCTCTTTATCTAATTTTTCATCGTTTTTCGCCGTTCAATTATTGTTTAAGTGTCGTTTTGTAGCTTGATAAAGGGAATTACCCCGAAAATTCGCATCATAGTTCAGGAGCTGTGTGAGAGTCGAGGTGGCCGTCTTGGGCTGTCCGTCCTAACGAGCCTTCTGGTTTCCGTGGACGTAAAGCAATACTGAACCATGCTTCGGCATTGGTCTCAGCTTGTCCCTAATATGTCAGCTGACATCTGAGGACATTAAGCAACACTACCTACCTACCTACCTAAAATTCGCATGTTCTGTTTTGTCTTAATAAACAGCGTTCTTTTGGACCTTTCATATCTTATATGGAACGTATACTCATAGTATCTGGTATGATACCCCTCCCCACCCCCCCTCCACCCTTTTTCCCAGGTTCATCACTGCAATGAACGGATGTTGTCATGTACAACTCTCGTCTGTTCATGATTACAAGGAACGATTATTATCATATAAGGCTCTTGTCTATTCATGATACAAGGAACGGTTACTGCTTTTTACACAGCACTGACTTGTCTGTTCATTTACCACAGCTCTTGTCTCTTCATAACCTAACGCTGAGAAGCAATTACTGATCCGCGTGTTCTGTCATGACCTTTATCGCTGTTGTGCGTGTTTTCAGCAATGACATCAGCAAGGCGATGTCGGACTATTTAACGCTGCCCCTGGAGGATGTGACGTCAGCTTCACTTCCCATGTGTTACATCTCCTTCCCCTCCGCCAAAGACCCTACCTGGGATCAGAGACATGCAGGTAGATGAGCTCCTCGCTCCTAGGTAGACTCGGTGACTGCTATACAAATTCCACCGGCTCCATCTTCAGGTGATCCTGTACAGTTCCTGGGACGTTAAAATCCAAGAACCCCGCAAAATCCACACTTTTTAAAAATCTGTTTCTTTTCTTTAATGCATAGACTACAGGAAGTCGTTTATCATGGTGTGTGTGTTGTGTGTGTGTGTGTGTGTGTGTGTGTGTGTGTGTGTGTGTGTGTGTGTGTGTGTGTGTGTGTGTGTGTGTGTGTGTGCATAAAACACATGTTTGCCGTTCGTTCGTTGTCGCGTCCTGTTAAATTGTGCTCATTCTTAATCCTTTGCGTCAAACAAAATACCCGCTTCGGCAAAAACTGTGTTCAACTGCCCTTTGCATGGTGAACGGACGAGACCTGTGTGGAACAAAAAGCTGTCCATCTTGCCTTGACCAAACAGCAACTGTCGCTACTTGCATAGTCAACAGACGAGATCTAGGTGGAACAATAATCGTTCCTTTTGCAATGGATAGGCAAGAATGTTTGAAAACAAAAAATTGCTCCCTGTATAATAAATAATGTGAGCTCGTTTGGCCTAGCGGTAAGCCGGTAAAGCAGATGGACCACGATTCGATGCCGCTCCGACTCTCCTCTCTCTTCAAATGATGTTTATGGACTGTGTCTTTGTGACTTTGCCCCTCACAATTAAGGAAACGTTAAAATGGCTCTAATCGCTGTCCGGCGTCTTAAGGTGGTGACAGTACGAGGTATAGTCTCCCTCTTCATTCACCTCCTGGGATCTCGGCCCCGCGCCAACACCTCTTCGGCGACAATTCGGCGTAAACATGCTTAAACACTGAAACCAAACCAAGTATGGTGAAGAAACGAGAGCTGCTTAGAGAGGTAATCGCTCCTTCTGTCGTGGCTATGCAGGCAAGAGCTCGGTGCTGATGATCACGCTGGCTCGCTGGGACTGGTTCGAGCAGTGGCAGGATGGCCGCCTGCGTCACCGTGGTGAGGACTACGAAGGCATCAAGAACAGCATCGGGGAACAGATGTGGAAGATCTGCTGTCACCTCTTCCCCCAGCTGGATGGCAAGGTCGGTAAGAAATGGTGAGGTAGGTCAAGTTGTGTTGGCCAAGTTGGTTGGTTAGAGTGTTTGTGGATGGCTGCTGGTGGTGATGGTTGATGGTGTGTGTGTGGGGGGGGGGGGGGGGGGGCGGGGGTTGATGGGTTTGTCAGTGTTGACTTTTGTTGATCTGCCTTAAAATTGTACTTATCTCAAGCTTCGCCTGCTGTCTCTGTGTGTCTTTGTGTGTGTCTCTCTGTGTGTCTCTTTCTCTCTGTCTCTGTCTGTCTCTCTGTCTCTGTCTGTCTGTCTCTGTCTCTCTCGATATAGCCTCGTTCATGCCTGTATGTATATAAATAATGCCTGCAATTTGATATCTATTCATCAGTAGCTTAGCAAGGACTAGTTGTTAGACAGGTTTTTGACTGAACCTAAACTAAATCCTTGTAAAATAAGGTTTTCGAGTTCGAGTTCTCTCTCTCTCTCCCGCTCTTTCGATCTCTCCGACTTAGCCGCTCTCTCTTTACCCGCAATGGGGTACTGCAGACAGAAATTAACATCCCCTCTCTTCGTCCTTTTAAAACCAGAAGTAGGTCAGGATGTAGCCACACATGATTCGCCTGCTTCCATGAAGAATATTCTTATCCTAATTTCGTCCTTCCTGGTCCATTCACCTTTATTTTTTCCAAATCCTCTCCAAACTTTTTACTCGCGTTAGTCCATGGCTAAACCGGCCGGTAAAAACCCGGAACACACTCCAAGCCTCACTTTCCGGCACCCGTCCTCTTTCGGAGGAAGGCTGCCATAAAGAACGGCCGATGCTTGGAGTTTGCACCCTGGACTGATCCTGATGTTCACCGTTGTTTGCAGAGAGATTACATGGAGGTGGGAACCCCAGTGTCAAACAAGTATTACCTGGGAGCCCCTAGCGGGGAGATGTACGGCCTGGACCAAGGCAAAAACCGATTCAGCCCCGAGGTCATCGCCACCCTGCGACCCGACACGGACATCCCTGGACTCTACCTTACTGGTGACTGTTGTCTGTGTCCCCTTAACCCCTTCACTGCCAGGATGTTACTTGAAAAGGACAAATAAATGAACAAAATTCGAAACCCTTAAGCCTTCTGTTTCTCACTGGCATGTGAAAGTTTTATCCAAACGCATAGTATTGAAAGTAGATGTGTTACAGGACCGCGAAATACATTGTTTCAGCCCGGAAATTTTACAGACCGGGAGAGTGAAGATGTTAAGTGTGGGGTACGGTTGGCGTCAGAAATATGGTGTGTGTGTGTGTGTGTGTGTGTGTGTGTGTGTGTGTGTGTGTGTGTGTGTGTGATATTATTTTTTCTGTTATCATTATTTTGTAGCACTGTATGTATGTGTATTAACTACTATGCATAGTTGCACTTTTAGGAAGGGGTGGGTGGGTAGGTGCTGTTTGTATTTTATTGGTGTGAGTGTCCTTTGGTAATTTTTAGCTTGCGAGAGCTTACATGTATGCACTGTGTATATCTGGCGCTGTGAACACGCAAGATTTTGTGTGGAAGTTTTTTATGCGCTATAAAATTCATTCAGCTTAACTACGAGTATGTCTGTCAAAGCGAGCATACCTGTAAATGACCTGCACGCGCACGTACACTAACATACCGACACACATATGCGCGCGCGTATGCACACACTGAGACACACATGCACGGAGCTCGCGTGCACACACCGTATTTACGCTCCCCTCACTCTAGCCCATCAATCCACCCGCGACCCATCATACAAACCCACCGTTTGCCCATTTATATATATATATATCCTACAACATCCACCCATCCCCTCCACCTACTCTACCACACCTGGCCACCTTTCCCGTCTACCTACCACCACACCCTACCCACCTATACGCCTATAAGATCTACACTTGCCCCTCCCTCTTCATCAACCTACGAGTTGCTATCAAACACTGTCTTAGTGACTTCGTTCCGCACAGCTGATGAAACAGCAATTAGTGAAGTATACAAGTTACTTCGCTCTGGCGGGGTCCCCACCTCCTTAACATCGTTGCTCTGGCGATGGCTAACGGTCTCTTCGGTCTTTACGGCTCGGAGAGCGCGGACGAACTATTCATGTCTCTCCCCTCCCCCCTCCCCCCTTTCCCCGTCCCTAATAAGCCTTATGGTTTCTGTGGACCTAAAGCACCATGTTTACTTACTTACTTACCCGGACCATCCATTTACCCTGCCTACCCTTTTCCCTACAATACCCAGCACTGAGGCAACCCTGTGTGGTTGACGGAACTTTAGGTAACCCTGTGTGGTTGACGGAACTTTAAAATCCAAGAACTAACTAACTAACCTACCAGCACACCCGTCCATCCACGCCCCTGTGCCTACCCGGCTTTGCCACCCACATACGTCCCTCTACCTTCTCTATCCACCCATGCTTCTTTACACACCTACACCTTACATATCCCCAGCACTCCTTCTATTCTTCTCTACCTGTCTAATAACATTAATAACTTTTGTGGGATTGAAAAAAAAAAAAAAAAAAAAAAAAAAAGAGCGATACAGTGTGCAAAGCGGTAGGGGTTAGTTGCCATGACGTGTTTTTCACGGTGATGTCAGAAAGACCTTTGGTGACGAGTGCCGTTTGATGTCCCAACAGGCCAAGACGTGTTGCTGAGCGGGTTCCTTTCCGTCGTGATCGCTGGACTGATCTGCGCCTCACAAATCCTCCACCGCAACCTTTGGACCGACTTCCAGAGACTCAGAGACTCCCTCAGAAAGGGAGAGCGAGGCAATAAGGGAGAGTGGGCCAAAAAGGGAAAGTGAGGAAGGACCCTTTCCCCGTCCCTAATAGTCCGTATGGTCGCTGTGGACGTAAAGCAACACTTGAAGGACCATTCATTTTTGTCCATGCATTGACTTCACCAAACAACCATGCTGCAGTCTGCCCCAGTGTGTACGGTTAATGCGTCTGTCATACTACGACCAAACAATAGTTATATAATGAGCGACATTTCTGTCTCTGCACATCGCATTTGACTGTGCTAGATGGCATTTATGGAGTCTGTTCTGTCTCGAGTTCAGACTCTGTACGGTGTCAGTCATACTACGACCAAACAATAGCTATATAATGAGCGACATTTCTATCTTTGCACAATGCATTTGACCATGCGAGTTGGCAGTATTAGAGTCTGTCCTGTCTAGAGTTCATACTCTGCACTGCTTTCACAGATTTGGATTACATTGTGCACAAAACGCTATTTTGTGTATTTGGTCAGTGTCTAGCAAATGAAAAGAACTAACATATTTCCGGTGTACTGGCGGCAGCCAAACATGACACGAACTTCTAAAGACAGATTTGTCATTGAAACTAGAGCGACATTCCGAAGAGAAACGGACTAGAATTTTAATAAAATAATACATAAATTTTCTATAGCGCTATTCCCCGCTGAGCGAGCTCAACGCGCTTGTTCACATACATGTACATAATATATTACATTTACATTTACTAACATATCATATACGAACAATCTCATAACACATACTTAATAAATTACACTAATATAAAACAAATACTTGTAAAATGGCACATAAAAAACTGCCATAAAGCATAGAGACATTACAATAATTTAAAACAGGTACATAATTATAAAGCTGTGTTCTAAGTAATCGGTATTATTACTATGCTAAACTCACACACACACACACACACACACACACACACACACACACACACACACACACACACACACACACACACACACACACACACACGCACCTCCCCCTCTCCCTCTGCGGCCCCTCTCTTTGTCTCACATGCAGACATACTCTCTCTCTCCCCACCCACCATCTCTCCCGCTCCCTGCATTCTCTCTCACTCTCACTCTCTTAACAACCGTGACAATTAAAACACTCGGGAAGCATGGGTTAGTGTGAGGGGTTGGCGGGGGAGGTGGGAGGTGAAGGGGGGAAGGCGGGGTCTGAAGACTGCAGAGATCCTAGTGGCAGAAAGCTGTCGTAAACAAGTGAGTTTTCAATTTTCACTGAAAGGGATTAAATTGAATGTTTTTCGCAAACCTTAAACATCAGTTTACGACGTCATTCCGCCTCCTTACAAAAACTGAATAAATGGAAATTTCTGGGATGAAGGATATCGGAAAGCGAGGTTCTGAGTGTGTGCTTATGGACAACAAAGCAAACAAACAAAAAACGCCTTTTTCAAGCAACACAAAGAAACTTGTACATGAAAAAAGGCTCAAAAAGTATAATAAATCGGAAGCCAGAACAGAAAAGTCGGCTGGAGGTGCGAAGCTGTTGTGCAAATCAGTCGGGCTTGATCATAAACAAATTATTACAACTATGTGCACAAATAAGCACTTCGCTGCGGAAAAAAAGACCCTAACAGCCGCGTGGCTGATGAAGTTGTGTGTTTAATTTGCGGGTTGTTGAAAAGCAATTAAATGCTGCAATACTAATTAAGTACATTCTTTTGTGTGTGCTTTCATAGTTGTAACAACCCTGTTCTTCCTGTTCGTCGTCATCATCACACCCGACATGTTTGCTTTTTTTTCTTCTTTTTTTTTGGTAATAACTATGTTGTCTTCCTATTCATCACCATCATCATCATCCAGTATCAATCGTCATCTTCTTCATCGAAGTTTCGTATTTTTCTCCTCAGTAGTTCCGGCTTTTTTCTTCTTCATGACAGTGTGGAGACCTCTGTGGCCGAGAGAGACATTCCAAACTGCATGACAGGATAAAAGCAATGTAGTGGACTGTTCTGGTATGATCTGTCTGTCTGCAAGCGTCAGCCGAGGTGGGTGGGGTGTACGCTGAGCGGCACGTACACACACACACACTGAACACATCGCCGGGCGCGCGCGCACGTACACTACACATACTCACACATATCGGCGCCGGGGTGCGCGCGCACGCACAGTCAGTGACACTCACACAGTCACACACACACACACACACACACACACACACACACACACACACACACACACACACACACACACCAACTCCGGCACACCACACACGCGGCACTAGCACTGTGACTGACTCAGTGACACCGCTGTGACACCGTGACTACACACCGGCTACACACACATCATGTTTATATCTGATACAATCAGTTCATCATTATATGGATCAAAAAGAAATGTAAAGGATGTTGTGATTCTAACAGACACAATAATGCCCGTATGCCAAGTTCCTGGATGCCAGTGACGTATGCTACAGAAACTGCAACAGTGTGTTCCGAATGTAAGTCTATCGTATTCTCATATGGATGAATTCTCATACAGTTTTGTATTGTAGTTTGTGGAAAGGAAAGTAGGGCTGTCTCCAGCGACACACTCACACACACACACACGACAGACGACAGTCTGAAAGTTTTCAACGATAACAAAGTTAATCGAGTTATTGAATCTGATCGACAGTCAGAAAATCACCCCTGTTCATATATGCGAGCTACGGCCAGCGCAAAACCCCGCCACCAACAAGGAACTTTAATCACAAACTGTTTGACCCGGCGGCTAGTCAAAAATCGCAGGGTAGCTACACAAATTTGCTTTAGCTATACGGTTTGCTCTAGTGGAAGTCATAGTAAGACCATTCCGAATTTAGTTCAAGCACAGACATCCGATAGACCGAATAGTCAGTGGAATCCAAATCACAACCTGTCACAAGCGTGGCGGATGTGAAATTCAGTCATCAACGTCAGTGCCGCGTTTCTCAGAAGAAAGAAAAAAGGTCGGCCTGCACACAGGTACCAGACGCGTTTTCCGGAAATGCCAAAAACATGCGATTTTGTAGATGGGTTTAACCGTAAATTTCTGAAGAAACCAGTTGTTCTTTGCCGTTCTGAGAAAATCGTATGAAAAGCGAAAATGCCTTTTCTGACGGCAACGCTAGTTTTTCTTTTTGTGTCTGCTCATGCACCAGCGGTTATTTATAAAGGCTATGAGGGCTGATGACTCAATACGTGCACACCGAGTTTAGAGGAGACTCGTACACAGTCTGTGGCCGTGCCGCTTCAAGCATCAAGAAAGTTCTGAAAGCATGATTGTGGAGCAGTTTCTGCATTGTGTGTTGGAGAATCCGTCATGGGCTGCTTTGGGGTTAGCAACCTGCGCTGGAACCTACTTCTTAATAAGTCGCCTGGTGATTGGTGCTGGATCTGTGGGGAATCCATTTGCAAAAGACCACAGACGACCTAGGGGGACGCTTGTGACAGACCAGACAGCTAGGGATGCCATTTTGAAACAGAGTGAGATTAGTTTTGCATCATATTCAGCAGTCTTTTTTATTTATTTTTATTTTTGTTTTTTACAGTTGATCCTGTTATGTGACATGTGTAAGCTGCAGTTATACTGGGTATGTAGATTTAGATCTGCCTATGATTATATACGCATTTATATACAGTATCAGTTGCAGCAGTGCATTTCAATTTTCATACCCTGGCCATCACAGGTCAGACTGAGTTCTGTTTGGCATTATCCAGTTTGCTAATTTTCACCAGAGGAAAATGAAAACGACTATACATTTCACTTGTGAAAAGCCGATAAAAGAAATTTGTACCTAAAAAAAAGAGAGAGAAAAAAAGAAGCCAGAACCTCAGAGCCAGAGGCAACCAAAAGATAAAGAAATGAATAAATAATAATAATAATATATATATATTATATATATAAACCAGTAAAACACTATCACACAGTTGGTTCAACCTTTGTGAATGAGTTTCGTCATTGAGTTGATAAGGGATTCAAAAATCAGTTCAGCCCACTGATTTGGGCATAATTATAAGCTTATATATATATATATATATATATATCTGTGTAATTTATACTGGCAATATTCTTAAAAAGGAGACAATTAACATGTATACTGATAATGTGATATTATATACATAACACTATTAACAGTGATGCTGATTTTCATGATCCTGATGTTACTCCAACTCCACGGTTACAGGAACATCAGAAAAGTAAAACAGGGCTCCCCAAACTGCTAAAGGGCTAGCTGTACCCCTACATCAGGCTTTTAGAGAGTGCATCACTGTGTGTACCTACACCTGTCATTTTTACAGTTTACAGAATATGGTGCCCAGTGTGATTTGAGATGATTTCACTTTCTTTTGCTTTTGTTATCATAATATATATATATAATATCTTTGTATGTATAGTGTATAATTATATGTGTGTGTTTGTATCTTATTAACTTTTTATTATGTATATAATGTCATATTTTGTAGTTTTCTCTGCAAATTCCTGGGCTCTCCTCACTCATACAAAAACAAAATCAGACTATTAATACTGTAATATTAATATTAATGCACATTCAAATCTTAAATTCTGTGAATGTAATTAAGACAGATAAAATATTACTTTATTTTAGTGTGCAATGACTTGGTACAATTTTTAAATTATGTAAAATTCTGAGCAGACAAAAAGTAGAACAAAACCAAGCAGACAAAAAGTAGAACAAAACTGAGCAGACAAAAAGTTCTACTAATGACAGTTGAGATAACTGTTGAGGTTAGATGGCTGAGGTCAGCTTACTTTACTCTGTGGGCAATTTTATTCTAAATGCACTGCACAGATTTCCATTTTTAGTCTCAGTCCTGTAAATGTGTACTCTTTAGGACTGAAGCAGAACATTTTCTCGAAAGCTGCAATGAACACAGAAAAGCTAAAGGAGTGGGTCAAGATGACACAATCCTGTCTAACTGAGGTCCTGTGTCACACCCACCTCAACCTGGGCTTATTCTGACACCACTATAAGTACTACCAGCTTGACAATGAACTCTTGAACTAGTTTCACGCAGTCTTTATCTAGGCAGCCAGATGAAGGCTTTACTGCCTATGAGATAGTTGACCACAACTCACAATGTCAGTGAATAACTTGATGTGTATTTTGTCACTGCACATTATGACGGAACAAAGGGCATGGTTAGATTTTTTAATGGGCAAGTTGGTACCTATCGATTGGATATGTTATGATATAATACATATGTATGCATGATACCTGAGCAGTCAGTCAGTATACATAATGAGAATGCATAGGTCTTGATTTTAGTGTATCACTATCAGCCTGCCTCTCCTGAACAGTAAGAGTTCTAGTGCATTGTTTTTTGGTTCGAATGCACATGGTGCACATTACAAACACACAAGGTGGGGAGGGGAGCCCTATAAAACCACAAAGCCAAACCAGCTCACATTCCTGACAGTGTTAACACTACAACTGTGGATATTTTTAGTGTAACTGAACAGAAGCACCAGACCTTTTTTTTTTCTTTTTTTTTTTCCCTTTCGGAAGGGGTGGGTGGGGGGAGGGGTGTTGGCTACTTTTGCCTAAGTGCACCATTCTTCTATATGCCTGATAAAATGAGTGCCATATTTTGGGTTTGGACCTGAATTTTCTGAAAGAAACAACTTTTAACAAGAATTCACATGTTAACTGAAATAGTAGATATGAATCCTTCACAGAAATGTCTGCCTGTGTTCACAATCACTTTGTTCTTGTTATGCGCAGGGTTCAAGCAGTCAAAAATTCCAGAGAACCTTGATGTGATTGTGATTGGGAGTGGTGCCGGTGGGCTTGTTGCGGCGTTGTTGTTGGCAAGGGCGGGCAAGAGGGTGCTGGTACTGGAGCAGCATGACCAGGCTGGCGGCTGCTGCCACACCTTTGTGGAGAAGGGACATGAGTTTGATACAGGTAAAGTTTCTACTAACACAGTAACAACACTGACAGGTTACCATTGCTAAAGTTTGGAAGCCCCAGAACTAATCCATGTTGGTTGTAGTTTTGTGAAGACATAACTGAGTGTGTAAATGCGAAGCCAGCTCTGTGCATGATATATGGCTTCCAGTTGTTGCACCTTGATTTAATGTTGAGAACACAAGTGTGTATATATATCAGCACCATAACAACCACCTTGCTGAATTCCTGAGAATAGGTGTTCTATGCATGCAAAGCAATAATCTGCCCAACTTGAAATGCTGTAAAGGGGTCACCTTCTTGAAAACATTGGCTTATCTACAGAAGTGACCTTATTTCTGCAACTGCAGCATGGGGTGCACAGTTTGAAATCAACGAAGCAGTACATGACTCATAGCACCATGTTTAATTAAAATAGAAGTACAGATCATTTGTACTGGTATTTCAAATATTAAAACCCTTTCAGTTAGCCGAACTGAGTTTGAAGTATATTGGACTGAATGGTCTGACTTTTCATAATTTTTTCATTTTTCATGCAGTGTGTGTGTGTGTGTGTGTGTGTGTGTGTGTGTGTGTGTGTGTGTGTGTGTGTGTGTGTGTGTATGTATGTCTGTGTGTCTGTGGATTGTGTGTCTGTTTACTTTGCTGTATAGCTGAATACTTGTAAAGTTCATTTCACCCAGCAGTGCTGGTGTATTGTGCTTGCTTGAATAATAATAGCTGTCATGACTCATTTTACTGTCTAGGTATTCACTACATTGGTACGATGGAGAACATGTCGGAGTGCCGGGACTTGATGGATCAGCTGACCAGTGGCCAGTTAGAGTGGGCCAAGATGGCTGATGAATTTGATGTGGTAAGTTTGGTTTCCTTTGTGGTCACAGTGGAACCCCTCTTTAAGATCATCATTCATCCTTATTGAGGGGTTCATTTCTAAAGATTTATATGGAAATAATTATGAAAGAACAGGTTGCAGTGAAAGTGCCATAAAAAGGGGCAGTCTTTCTTCTGGGTGGTCTTTCATCAGGATTACCTTGGGATTTTAAAGGCTGAACTTGGTAGTTACTGTTCAGGCTTTTCAGTTGAGAGTAACATTAGCCATTGGTGTAATAGTCACATAAGCATTCAGTAATTATGGCTTGCAGTTGTGCATGGATGCTGGACATTGCATGGGTTTACTCCATACTGTCATCTTACCTCACTTTTATCTTACCTGTCATCTGACCTCACTTTTATCATTCCTGTCATCTTACCACATTTTTATCATACCTGTCATCTTACCTCACTTTTATCTTACCTGTCATCTTACCTCATTTTTATCATACCTGTCATCTTACCTCACTTTTATCTTACCTGTCATCTTACCTTACTTTCATCTTACATGTCATCTTACCTCACTTTTATCGTACCTGTCATCTTACCTCATTTTCATCTTCACCTGACTGCTGCAGGTTGCTCTTGGAAGCCCAGAGACTGCAAAGCGCTTTAGCATGAAGAGTGGCCAACAGCAGTACATCGACAATCTCATCAGGCTTTTCCCCCAGGAAGAAGATGCAATCAAGAAATACGAAAAGCTTATCCTTGTAAGTACATCTTGTGGCTGTGAGCACAGTTCTGTTTACTGTGACTTGGTTTTGTTGCAGCTCTGTGACCACTTTCACATCAACACAGATAACAAGTGACACAACAACAGAGAGCTGAATCACCTATGTAACTCACCTGGCATGCAAGTAAATACAGTGAACAAAAGCCTCTATCAAGGGTACATCCTCAAAACTCACAAGCTTTTAATCTGACTGCCCAATGGAACACATGATACAGTCTGAAACAGAATGAGGCCCAGAGCCCTCGTGCAGAATCAACAGAGGATGTACCTCTGGTGGAGTTTATGTACCTTGCATTTACATGCATGCCATGTGAGAGTTACTGTAGGCAACTAAGGTCTCTGTTGTTGTGTTTGTGTGAAGTCTTTTGAGCGCTAATTAACTCCCTTGTGTGTTGATAGAACACACAGTAGTTGGAGTCTGACTCAGGTAGCACTCAAAGGATTAAAATTTGTCTTATTTGATTGCAGCTCATATCTCTCATTGTAAGTGAACATGCACAAATATTTTGTAAATTTCTTTGGAATCAACCAGTCTTACTCTCCATATCTATGCTTTAGCTTATGAGGAATATGTTTAAAAAATAAAGTATATAACATACAAAAATGACAACAACAACAACAAAACACATATGTGTCATGAGCTGTCCACCAGGGAAAGGTGACCCAGATGTTTACCAGGAACAGTAAACGAGAGAGAAAATAATAAAAGATGATTGTGTTTTGTTGTCAGCATTCGATGAGCAGCTTCTATGGGTTCATCATGCTCAAAGTGCTGCCCAGGCCTCTGGTGGCCTTCCTGATGAAGACTGGTCTGTACCGTCTCTTCTCCTGCTTCAAGTACACGTCCGTCACTCTGCAGGAGACCCTGGATGGCCTCACCGACAACCAGGACCTGAAGGCTGTGCTCTCATACCTCTTTGGGGACTATGGTGTGTTCCTTTGTCTCCCAAACCATGTTCCTTTTCAGGTGCCAGGTGCTTTCCCTGGCCCGCTCTGTCAACGCTTGCCCATCACCTGGTGGTCAGGTGACCCAAGTTGTTCCATGTGAGCTGTTGCCGTCACATGTCTCCTTTGACAGTCCCTGTTGGAGAGTAATGTGGATGTCATTATCCAGTACCCTCTCGTACAGTGGATATGTCAGAGATAGAGTCATGCAAAGAGGCTGAATCAGTGAGCGAATGTATTGTTAATGGATGAATGCATTCTATGTGAATAAAAGCCCCATGTTTCAGTGTTAGTGGAAGTCACAAGACAGTGTCCATAAGCCACAACTTTTGAATGTTTTTTACCACTAGGCCAAACCAACTCACACACTCCAGTGTGGAACAGCCTTTCAAAAACTCTGACGCTCAGAATCTGCTCTGCCACTCAAATCTTGTGGAAAAGTGCACTTGTTTTGTCTGTGCAACAGACTGGCTAGTGTATCATGAGTGTGGATGGGTAGGTGGGGGTGTTTGTGTGTGTGTCTTATTAACTTATACAAATATGTATGAGTGACTCTTAGGTGAACTTTGTATGTTTTTGTCTTTGTGTGTTTTGAATGCTCTTGTAGCAGATGTATTATGTTTATACGCTTTTTGATGGTTGTAAGTCGCATACTGTGTGAAATACTAAGAACTATAAAACAGGATGCTGCATACATTTTCATGATTGTTATTATTATAATTAGTATAAAAAAAACTGTTTCTTCCTACGTAACAGGTGCCTTGTGCTGTACCTGTTTCAGGTGTACTTCCAAAAGACGTGCCATTTTTTCTGCATGCAATCCTCATCCATCACTACTGGAATGGATCCTACTACCCAGTCAGTGGGCCCTCAGAAATCGCCTATCAGATGGCAACTGCAATCGAACAGCTTGGTGGCCGAGTTCTTGTGCAAGCTCCTGTGACTGATATTCTGTGTGATGACAGTGGAAAAGTGATCGGTGAGTATGTGTGGGTGGATGCTGACTTGAGCAAGCCAGTTGGGGTTGTTTGTCTGTGAATGAAGCACAAGTCATTCCAGCTTTTACTGATACTTTGACTGAAAGCTGGAATGACTTGTCATTGACTTATTCCAGCTTTCAGTCAAAGTATCAGTTATTTTTCACTGGTTAAGATTTTTACCTTGAATAAGTTGCATCTGTTGTGATAACTGAAATGATTTTTTTTTTCTTTCTGTAAATGATTTATTTATTTATTTTTATAGAAAAGATGCCAAACATCTACTTTGAAGCTCAGTCTTGAAGCAGAGACACCAGAATTTGACTTTGTTGTGGTTATCAGATGACTTTCATCAAATGTGTTTTGGAATTACACTGGATAAAAAATGATTGACTGACAAAATAGAAGCTTCATGAAAATGCAGCTGCTCATTTATAGAATAGCCTTGCATTAAGCAGAATGAATGATTGTTTTCATGTGTAATTCAACAGGTGTGTGCTCATTTTGTTTTGTATTTGTTGGCAGGTGTGCGAGTGGGTCGTAGCTCAGGGAGTTTGGACATACAGGCCAAGAAAGTCATCTCTGATGCCGGCATCACCAACACCTTCAAGAAACTTCTGCCTGCAGATGTGGCCAAAAAATCTAGTGAGTCAGGGAGGATCTCAAAACTAATTTGTGCAAGTTTAGCCTTCTTCAAATTGTCGGTAACATTGTGGTTGAGGAAAGGTGTGTTTTTGATTAGGAAAAAGACCGGAAGTGTGGATTTGACTGCAGGAGGCTGTTTTTACCAGTATCAAGTATGTCACGAGCCTTTTTTTGCTCTTCAGTTATAAAGAACAAACCTACATGGCTGCTCCCTGAAGAGGTCAGATTTGAAGCAGAAAAGTAATTCTTTTGTGTAAATATTGATAAAACAGCCAAATGAAAGTTTTGTCACCTGTCAGTACTTCTAGGTATATTTTGAACGGCCTCCATTGAACACTTACAGCATGAACTTACACGACTCAAAGCCACCCTGTTGTTGTTCACCTGTCAGTGTGTCGGAAATCCACCTTGCACAGCACTTGTTGACCTAAAGAAGATCGTGCATTATGGATATTGTTGCTACCATTTGGATGCTGAGACTTATCTGAGTCTCTTGAGTGACGACACTCCGTTTGGCCCTGCTTGATTTTGCCACTGCCTCAGTGTCTGTCACCATAACAGCAGTTGCTGGTGTGCTGTACCAGTGCTCATCATCAGAACTCTGCCTGCCTCACCTACATTCACCAATCCAGAAAAAGACCTGGGTTCTCATTAGAGCATTCTTGCTGAAAAGTTCCTTCAAATTCTCAAGGGACTTCTCTTGTTGTGAACCTCCAGAATCAGGTCTTGAGAGCTGCATCTTTCAAGTGCAAAATACCGGAGGGTAGCAGTCTTTAAAAGCTGTTTATTTCAGGGGGAAAAAATACAAAATTGAAACATTTTGTGTATTTAATGTCATCTTGTGATACATTCACCATCAAAAGGTTCCATGTATCAGGTTACTTCTGGAGCATCCCACATACTGACATACTGACACTATTTCAGGTATCTACCCTTGATGGACAATGTGGGAACCATTTCTGTCTTGCATCACCAGCTTTGCAGGTGTAGGTGGTGTACAGTGACAGTGTTTCAGGTATCTACCCTTGGTAGACAATGTGGGACCATCTGCAGGTGTAACTAAAACTGCATTGACACACTGACAGTGTTTCAGGTATCTACCGCTTACCCCTTGGTAGACCTTGTGGGACCCCCCATCTCTTACATTTCTACCTGTGCAGGTGTGGCTGTAGTTACACTTGACACTGACATTGTTTTAGGTGTCTACCCCTTACCCCTTGGCAGACATTGTGGGACCACCCATCTCTTACATTACCGCCTGTGTAGGTGTAGCTGTAGTTACACTGCCACACTGACAATGTTTCAGGTATCTATCCGTTTCCCCATGGTAGACATTGCAGGACCATCCATCTCATGTCATCACGTTTGCAGGTGCAGGTATCATTACACTGCCACACTGACCATGTTTCAGGTATCTACCCCTTGGTAGAAAAAGTGGGACCATCCCTGTCTTTCTTCACCACCTTTGTAGGTTTGGATGGCAGTCCGGCTGACCTCCAGTTGCCCTCTGGAAACACCTGGTACCTTTCCAGGTCAGTGCTCTCATTTCTGACTCTGCATCAAAGGCACTGCAAGTCTGTACGATCACCAGTGCTCTTGACGCCATCTATGGTAGCAACTTTGATGTTGTTGTGGTTTCATTTTTTCTTGGGAGCAAGTCAACTGGGACTGTTTCAGCAAGATTTGTAAATGTCAACACACAAGGGAGTTAATTAGCACTCAGAATACGTAACACAAGTACAACAACAAAGACCTGAGTTGCCTATGGTAACTCTCACCTGGCATGCATGTAAATACAGTGTACATAAACTCCACCAGAGGTACATCCTCTGGTTACCTTAAGATATTAACCTTAAGGTTACAATAAGATTTGTAAACATTTAGACAATGGTATTTTTGTTGTTGAATTTTGCCTATTGCTATCTGTCTGGAAATCAAAGTCACGTTAGTATTAGGAAGATGAAAATGAAAGTTTTGCTTACTCAGCAACTTCTTATCCAGTTGAGGCCATGGAGCAATGGGTGCATGTGTCTGTCTGTCTGGCTCTGTGGCCTGAACTTTAGCATTAGGTTTTTCTGAGACACTTGAGCAAGATCTTTTTTAACTTTGCATGAAGATAACTTCCACTGAGCTCCACACTTTTCATGCCAGTTTTGATGCCCTTGACCCAGTGGGTAAACCACTAGAGAGTTTGACGAGAAACGAGACCAGAGAACATTATATTTTCCAGTTTTTGAACATGGGACGACTGAGCATTTGTACTTTGTGCTATTTGCATTTTCACCAGTTTGATATTGTAATCAACATAATTTTACAGCAATGACATGAACAAGGCAATGTCCGAATATCTGGCACTGCCAGTAGAGGAGGTGGCCTCCGCCCCACTTCCCATGTGTTACATCTCCTTCCCATCCGCCAAAGACCCCACCTGGGACCAGAGATACCCTGGTAAGTAAAATCAACTGGAAGGTCATGGCTGGGGGGTCATGTGGGAAGTCTTTGGATTGACCTGTAGTCGGGTTAAAAGCTAGAGCATGCAAACATGTCCCTGCACTTGGACACACTGTCATTATACGTGCGGCTGCAGTGCTACGGTGGAATCCATGAGCATGAACCACAAGGATGAGAGGCTTCCCATATGGTAAACCACCCAGATAAGAGGCCACCCTAATGATAGACCACCAGATGAGAGGCCACCCTAATGATAGACCACCCAGATGAGAGGCCACCAAAATAATTAGACTACGTGGATGAGAGGCCACCCAAATAATTAGACTATGTGGATGAGAGGCCACCCAAATAATTAGACCACCCAGATGAGAGGCCACCCAGATAATAGACCATCCAGATGAGAGGCCACCCAGATAATAGACCATCCAGATGAGAGGCCACCCAGATAATAGACCATCCAGATGAGAGGCCACCCAGATAATTAGACCACCCAGATGAGAGGCCACCCTAATGATAGACCATCCAGATGAGTGTCCACCATAACAATAGACCACATGGGTGAGAGGTCACTCTAATGATAGACCACCCAGATGAGAGGCCACCCCTATGGTAGACCACCCAGATGAGAGGCCACCCTTATAGTAGACCACCCAGATGAGAGGCCACACTAATGATAGGCCATCCAGATGAAAGGCCACCCTAATGATAGACCACATGGATGAGAGGCCACCCTTATAATAGACTCTCTGGATAATAGGCCAACCAGATGAGAGGCCACCTTAATAATAGACCATCCAGATGAGAGGCCACCCTAATGATAAACCACCCAGATGAGAGGCCACTCTAATGGTAGAACACTGAAATGAGAGGCCACCCTAATGGAGGATCACCTTGCTTTTGAGACTGCTTTTCTGAACTCTTTGTCTTCCTATAATGATTACGTAAATGAACCCCTAGGCAAGTAAATAATTTGGTGTTTTACACCCAGTCAACCATTATGGTTATGTCAGGGCGAAAACCCATGGGCAAGGACCAGGTCTCTTTCAAAGTCTCTCTTTGCTTGAAGTCTGAGGTGATTATCAAAGAAAGGTTGCACTGTACTGGTCATTCTGGAAGCTGCACTCTACAGATTTTAGTGAAGGGTTTGTCGTATGGCTGAGAGTAATCCTGACTTGGAGGTCTTAATTAACACAGCAGACACCTGACTTTGGCACTGTCATTCTGGGTGAATGTGTGTGTGGTGTGGTGTATGTGCTGGTCATGTTTTGGATCAATTACCTGGTTCATTTACCTTGACCAGACATGTGTGTACTGTGTGTGTGTGCGCACATGAGTGTGCAAGCGCGCGCGCGCATGCGCGCGCGCGCGTGTGTGTGTGTGTGTGTGTGTGGCTGTGCATGAGGGGTGATGGTTGTGAGTGAGTACTCGTCTCTGCTACTTTTTAATGGACCAATGGCCTATACCCATAAACATTTTGATTGATTGATCACCTTGGCCAGACAAGAGCTCGCTGATGATGATCGTACTGGCTCGCTGGGACTGGTTCGAGCAGTGGCAGGATGGCCGTCTGCGTCACCGTGGTGAGGACTACGAAGGCATCAAGAACAGCATCGGGGAACAGATGTGGAAGCTCTGCTGTCACCTCTTCCCCCAGCTGGACGGCAAGGTCGGTCAGATTTTCTTGGGATTTTAGTTTTTGTTGTTTCTTCCTTTTGTGTTGTTACTTGCTTTGAGGGTTTGATCACAAATTTCATCCACACACACACACACACACACACACACACACACACACCATCATCATCATCACACACATACACATCACACACACAGTCATAAATACTGTATGTATACACATACACATTCATGCACACATTTAAACATGTGCACACATGTACATACATGCATACATTCATCTACACATGCTTGCAGGCACACACGCATGCATACACATATATATACACATTCTGTGAAGACTGATTCCTCTGCATTCTTTTTGTTTTAGCTCAGTGGTTTAACGGTTGTTGTTTTTTTTAAAATTCTTTCCATCCTTGTGCAGAAAATCTACATGGAAGTTGGAACTCCATTGTCTAACAAGTATTACCTGGGAGGCCTGAGTGGGGAGATGTATGGCTTGGACCAGACTCTGAGTCGATTCAGCCCTGAGGCCATCACTGCTCTGCGATGTGACACTGACATTCCTGGGCTCTATCTTACTGGTGACTTGTCTTCTCTATCTCTTGATGTACAGTTGAATTTGTGTGTTGAGAAATCATCATTGAAACATTTCATCTTACCACATGCACAGATCTGATCGTAGACTTGGAGGAGCATGGTTTGGTAAATAATAATAATAATAATGGAAATTTGTAAAGCGCCTACCCTGCTGCTCAAAGCGCTAAACAAGCATACACACATAATGTACATCAAGATGGAAAATGTTATCAAAATTTTTTTTTTTTAATTATATTGACAAGTGTACTACCATAATTATGCAAAAGATCCACACACACACACACACACACACACACACACACACACACACACACACGCAGACATGCACACACACACGCGCACACACACGCACGCACGCGCACGCGCACTGTACAGATTGATGGGAGTGAAGGACAATGTGGTTTAACTGAAATATTCTGAGAAGAGAAATGTCTCGAGTTGACCTTTGAAGGAAGAGAGAGTAGCAGAGTAAATATGTGTCCAGACATGCAGATGTGTGCATGTACCGAGACATGCACACACAAACACAAGCACGCACGCATGCAGCATTGACATTCTCCACTTTTAGCCCTGTTGGTTTGTGGTCCTCAAATGGTATGACTCAGTGAGTAAGTGTGTGTGCGCACGTGCATGTGAACAAGAGTGTGTATGTGTGTGTGGATGGAAAGAACCTTTATGTATGCACGATGTTGGCTTATCCACATATCAATTCATTTCATACTATGCCTCTGTATATACACACGGGGGCGGGGATAGCTCAGTGGTTAGAGCGCCGGACTCGTGATTGAAAGGTCGCGGGTTCGAATCCCTGCTGGAACGGCGGGAGAATTTTATTCTCCAGGGTCGACTTTCTGTGCTGACTCTTATTTCGGTATCCGTTCCACCCCTGTGTTACCACAGTAGCATGTAAAAGATCCCGGTCATTCTGCCAAAAGTGCAGGTGGCAGGTTACAGCTAAACACGCATACACCTTACGTATGTGGCTTTGCATGAAGTGACATGGAGCATGGTTGTATGGTGTACACAGGACTTGCACCGAGACGGCTGCAGTTTCATGTGGCACCAGCCATGCCAGCGCTGTAAGTACACCACTTCGGTGGATATTCAAAAAAACGCGCTATAAAAGCTAGTCACTCATGCAGAACCGCATACAAGCGCAATGAGTCTGCTCAAGAGAGCGGAGAATAGCGCTATATAAGCAATCATCAATCAAAACACACACAGACATTCTCATACCATTTGAGGATGGATAACCAACAGGGCTAAAAGTGGATATTTCCTCTCCTTTATTATTATTAAGTATGTGGTAAGGGGGTCGACATGAAATGAACTACACCACCATGCAGCAGTATTCACCTGGCCATGGATTGTTTTGTGCTGTGCAGGCCAGGACACGCTGTCATGCGGCCTCGTTGCCGTCATGTATGCCGGTGTGATGTGCGCCTCCCAGGTGCTGGGCCGCAACCTCATGAGCGATTTGGCAAAACTCCGGGCTTCCATCAATGCAGGAAAGAGCATGAAGCAGTATGCATAATCCGGAGGAACAAGTCACAAGTCAGTCACTGTTGGAGGGTGCCTGGAGAAAAGTTACACATTGTTTTGGGAATTTGCAAATGAAATCTTTTTATACTTCGTTAAACCCTTGCAGGAAATTTGGTGAAACTCTGGAGCTCCATCAACACGGGAGAGAGCACCAAGCAGTATGTGTGATCCAAAAGAATGAGTCACCAGTCTTTCACTGATGGAGGACGCCTGGAGAAAAGTTATGCAGATGGATTTGGAATTTAAAAAATAAATTATACTTCGTTAAACCTTTGCCGGAAATTTGGGTTGCCTCACCTGCCAGTGTGTGCAGGAGTTTTGTGTGTCCAGAGAGCCGTTTGGCTGCCAGTGTTTTGGTATTTTTAACATCTCCTTGATGTTGATGCATGTGATTGCACACGGGGGCTGTACAAACATCATGAGAGAGTCAGAACTAAAAGCTGACTCAGAGAAAAATCTCATGCTGCACTGGTATACCTGCATCACTGGTATACCTGCTCCCACTCTCTCTACCTGCCTTTTCAGTCGGACTCTACAGCTGAGCTAACCTGCACCATAATATGATCTGAAATAGTGGTAGTGACTGGATTTTAAAGTCCTGTGCCCAGGATGATCAATCTGAATTCCAGCAAGTTTTGGGGGACCTGATCTGAAGGAGTAACAGTACTTGGATTTTAACACCTTGTCAACTGCACAGGGACGCAATGCTGATTGATCTAAAGTTTTGAGGTGCATGTGGTAGATCTGAAGTACTGCGAGAGACCAAGGCACACTCGAAAAAACAACAGCTCCAGGCCAATCCCTCCCTGACCTTCAGCAAGTTACGTCATGGCCAGGCGGTCCCAATTCCAGGTAACAAGTACTGTCCAAGCCAACAGACAGCTGTCAGTTTTCAAGGCTGTGATGTAACCAGCCGCTTTCATTTTTAAGGTTACAATGTAACCAGTTACAGCTGTCAGTTTTCAAGGCTGTGATGTAACCAGCTGCAGTTGTCAGTTTTCAAGGCTATGATAAACCAGTACAGCTGTCAGTTTTCAAGGCTATGAGGTAACCAGTACAGCTGTCAGTTTTCAAGGGTATGATATAACCAATACAGCTGTCAGTTTCCAAGGCTATGGTGTAACCAGCTACAGCAGAGGCTAAGGGACAGTAGGTCAGTTAGGTCAGTAGTTACCCGATGGAATGCCAGACAGAGATGCAGACAACTGCTAGGCACAAGGACAGAGTAAAGTGATTGAAGAGCGCAACTGGTGCAGAGTGTGTTCAGTATGGGCTGCAGCTTTTTGAGTGCAGATTCCGCAGCAGCAGGAAAACATCAGTTTAATTAAATGTGAGAAGCTCAGTTGTGGCACAAGCCTCCCTCATACTTTCTGTTTTTCACTCAGTGTTGTTGATATAGATGTGAAACTGGCTACACACTGTTGTCATTAATGGTGTCCTTGCGTTTCTAGAGTGTGTGTGTGTGTGTGTGTGTGTGTGTGTGTGTGTGTGTGTGTGTGTGTGTGTGTGTGTGTGTGCTATGTTCTGCATGTATGCAGGCATGTGTGGGGCATGCATGTGTAACTTTGTGTGGCTATGTTCCTGTAGTGTTTACAATGTGTACACTCTGGTCTAAAGCCAGTGATCTTGCTTGACGTTTTGAAACCAGTGTAACATTGATAAATGTCAAAAATAGTTCATGGAAACAGGTCAGATAATCCCTGTAACCGGTCAGATACATGACCAACTGTCCTACTACTAGAACTCTACTAGCAAACACCTTGCTTCCTTTCCCACCTTGAACACACACACATACACACACACACACCACTCTCTCTAGCTCTCTCTCTGTGCTGCATTTATTTGTTGTTGTTGTTTTTTAAATTAGGATGGTTTTTAGAACCAGTGCATCAAAATAATAGTACGTCTGACCAGTTGCTGATGTTTTTAGGTTATGTGCTGATCTTGACCGGTAAAATACCAGAAATTACCGGTTAAAGTGAACACCGTGTAGCTATTTGTGCAAAACTGATTTTGTACAGAGTGCTAGTGTAGGTGTGTGCATATTTTCTGGTAAATTCACAACTACTTCTTTCTCATCACATTAGTGTACAGGAGTGTCATATTTGACATAAAAAAATATGGTCAGTGCATGCAGATTTTGTACATGTATACTCTCACAGTTTTTGTTGTGCCATTGTCACATTGCTTTGATTTTTCTTCTTCTTTTGACTCGTACTGTTTCTTGTGAACCAGTTTACCTATTTTGAAAGTAGGCACTCAAGAAATTCTTTAAAAGATGAGTTTTGTGACATGAAAAAATAAATTAATGTCATTTAACATTTTTATCAGTTGTTGTTTTTCGGGGGGGGGATCGGTTAGGGGGGAGACGATGGGAGTTGTTGTTTTTAATTGTCTTTTGAGGAGGTCTTTTTACCATGGCTGTTGGTGTTTTTTAGATTTGCATGAAATAATGTAAGGCTGTTAGGACAGCTAGGTATCCAGCATATCAGAAATTTTAACACTGCAGTTTTGTTGGATACCATAAACATGGTAAGTGTCAACTTTGCACGATGAGGCTCCTATACTTTGTGTTTAGCCTGTGCATGTTCAGTGATCTTATCGTATTTCTATGGCATGGCAGTGCCAGACAGTTTTAACTGAAAATGTTACTTCATATCTGATTAACTTTATTGAGTTGAGACTTTGTGTGATCATTAACTATGTCAAATATATACCATAAATAGTCCACTTTTGCTGACTTTGGCATGTGTTCAAGGGAGATAATTGATGTTTCCTTGTTTGACAAAAGTTCCTGGGTTTCAGAAAAATGTTTAATACTGGCTTTTTCTCTGATGCTGTTTAAATAAACCGTTCTTCCAGTCTTTTCCCGCATATGACCTTGTTTGGGATCTGCAAACCCATAACATACTTGCGTGGTCACTTTGACTTTCTTTGAAGGTGCCCTCAGTGGGTACTACAGACACACAAATCAAGGTCCCCTCTGTTGAGAACCCAGAGCTGTGAAAGGTTCTCCCTTTAAAGCCTTGAGTAGGTCAGAATATAGCCATGTACGCTGCTCCCACTGCCAGGAATGTCCTGCTTGTCCTAATTTGTACCTTCCCAGCCCATTCACCATCATTTGTTTCCAGATCCTTTGATACTTTTGAACTTTGTCAATTTTGGCTAATACCATTTCCCATTTTGGCCCATGGAATTTAAAAAAAAAGGTCACCCTACTCACCATCACAAACAGTTAATGCAGGTTCCCATGCTGAGTGCCCGTGGAATATAAATTGGCTCCAGAACATTTGAGATTGTGTGTGGTAACAGTGAATCAGACGTTCTTGTGATTTATAAGTTTTCTCGCCTCAGTTGAATCCACACAGTGCATGCTGTTTTGGGGGTCCTGCATGGGAAAGGAAATAGCTCTGTCTGATGTAGTAGGATGCAATGCAAATGTTGAGATGTATCTGTAACTGGACGTTTTCGACTTGGTTGCATGTGCTGTTGACTGTCTCATGTTCAGAAATGTGATCCAGCTTTTAACCTGTGATGTAGCAACTTGTGTTTTGATCTGGCATAGGAGAATTTTAAATGAGAGAGGAGGTAGGTTTTGAATTTTCATCCGAGGACTAATTTCAAGGTCAAATGTGGTGCAGAAATGTAATCTTCAAATGGGAGGGGGGGGGGTCAGTCTTGTCAGATGTAGTTTAGATGTTATAATATATGATTGTTACAGATATATTAACAGGATGATGGACAGTTTATGCATGATTGGTGTGTGTTGAACTTTTCAAGGGAGCTAATTATCACCTCTCTCTCTGTCCAGTTATGCACTTGATTCAGAGTTCTCTCAATGTAATTGTGGATGTTTTTTACAGTTTGCATTGTACCAACATGTATATTGACAACAACTTATATATATTTTTTATATCATTTCATCCTGGTTTTGTCACAGCATACTGATTGACTGGGCATAAAGCACCAACCTACTTACTGTCACAGCATATTTTCTTTGTTTATTTGTCTGTAAGCGTGTGTGTGACTGTGTGTGTGTGACTGCGTGTAACTTTGTAAGCGTATCATTGTATGTGTGTGTGTGTCTCTCTCTGTCTCTTTCTCTGTTTGAAGTTTGTTATTAATGTACATGTCACCAAACTCTGAGTGGCATACGTGATTAGTCAATCAGGACCCGCAGACAAGACACACCTTTCTACCTCACTTGCGATACTCCGACAACTCAGAATCATTTGCTTTCTGTCATCGATGAAAAAATTACAAATTTTGAAGCCAGGGGCGTCATGTTTCTCATGCAGTGAATAGCCTAAGCAATAGCTGCACTTTGTTTTAACAAATAATAGATTTTCTGAATCGATGACAGAACTTACGAAGTGTTGCAAGGGCACCGGTTTTCTTCATAATATCGGTCACAGTGTTGACTGTCGGAGCTCTGTGACTAGTGTGAGTTTTGCATTGGCCGCCGGATAAATAAACACAGCACCCACCCCCTCACCCCCGTGAGCTGGTTTCGCCTAGCAATAATGCGTTAGGTTGGTAAGCAGAGGAACCTCAGTTTGAATCCGCTTCGGCTCTCCTTTCTCTTCAAAAGTTGTGGGCTGTGGACACTTGTCTTGTGACTTTGTCCCTCACAATTAATTAAACATTAAAGTGGCTCTCATCGCTGCCCATCTTAATACAGGTGTCATTGTGATTGTGACAGCGTAGCGATAGGTATATAAGCTTCCTATTCCCCCACCTCCATACCATAGTTCAGGAGCTGTGTGAGAGACGAGGTGTCCGTCCTGGGCTGTCCGTCCTAACGAGCTTTCTGGTTTCCGTGGACGTAAAGCTATGTTGAACCATGCTTCGGCATTGGTCTCAGCTTGTCCCTAGTATGTCAACCGACACCCGAGGACATTAAGCAACACTACCTACCTACCACCTCCATACACCGTCCCACCCCACCCCTTCTCCCCGTCCGTAATAAGCCGTATGGTTTCTGTGGACGTTAAGCACCATGTTTACTTACCCCTCAGCCCCTCACCAACACGTCAGCAGTTGACGCAAAACAAAACGAGTGATGACATCCTCAGAGTTATTATTATTATTTACAAACAAAACATTGGGCATTCCGGTAAAAACAGAATGCCTCTTTATTGATCGTTCCAGTGTTGAAAGGCAATTTCTTTGCGAAACAGTCAATAACATAACTACAGCGAGACGACATGTTCACTTACCCCTCAGGCCGAACGAAATAAGAGTCAGCACAGAAAACAAACTCGGTTACGACATCTTTCCTTCAACAAACTCCAAGCACTGGTTTACGACATCCTTCCTTCAACAAACTCCAACACTGGTTTACGACATCCTTCAACAAACTCCAAGCACTGGTTTACGACATCCTTCCTTCAACAAACCCCAAGCACTGGTTTACGACATCCTTCCTTCCTTTGGAGGAAGGTGCCGGAAAGCGATGCTCGGAGGCAAACTCCAAGTTTGAAAAGAAGAAAACTCAAGTTTGACGAGAAGAAAATCCTCCCGCCGCTGTCGCAGGCACTCGAACCCGTGGGGTTTCGTGGGGCTTAACGTCCACAAAAACTTCATAATGGTTTAATAGGGACGGGACAAGTAAGGCCGGTGGAGGTGGGGGGGATGGGGGGGGGGGGGGGTAAATGTACCGAACTATATTCGCTCCGAGTGTTTTCGGCCGAAACAATAAAATAAAAAAATGAAGTTCTATTCCGCTTCGGCGGCACTCCTTTCTCTTCAAAAAGGTTGTGGCCCGGGTTTGTGGGCATTGTTTTGTGACTTTAATCTTTCCGCGCACAATTAATGAAACATTAAAATGGTTCTCATCGCTGCCTATCTTAATGCAGGAGTCATTCTGGTTGTGACAGTGTAGCGACAGTGTAATGTCATATATATATACATATATATATAAAACCCGCCTATCGAAACCCCCGAAACACGATTGTGGGGCAGCAGTTTTGACATTTGCAGCAAAATGTCACCAGCTACTCGTACCGCTGGGTGAGGGAACAATCTAAAACAATCATGTAATAATGAACTCTTCATTGTGGGTGGAGGGGGGGGGGAGAAAATAACGATCAGGCACATGTGATACAAACACACACACACAAAGAGAGAGACAGACGGAGAGAGAGAGGTGTGTGACCCACGGACCACGACCACAAAGGGCGACTGTGATGACCAACAGACCACCACACAGGATGCACACCGGAATGATGGCCCACGGACCACCACAAAGGGTGACGAACAGACTGATGACCCATGGACCACCACAAAGGGTGACAATCAGAATGATGACCCATGGACCACCACAAAGGGTGACGATCAGAATGATGACCCACTGACCACCACAAAGGGTGACAATCAGAATGATGACCCATGGACCACCACAAAGGGTGACAATCATAATGATGACCCACGGACCACCACAAAGGGTGACAATCATAATGATGACCCACGGACCACCACAAAGGGTGACAGAATGATGACCCACGGACCACCACAAAGGGTGACAATCTGAATGATGACCCATGGATCTCACCATGATTTGATGTGTCAAAGTGTAAATAATTCATCATGTGACCGCAGCAGTGATCTAATTTTGTGCTGAACAGCTGTTGCACGGGTCTGCAAAGGTCGCACAAAAACTGCATGACATTCCCATTCCCGGAGGACCATCATTTCTGAAAGAATGACTTTATTATTCTCCGTAACAAT
>OY757552.1:11947772-12072772 GCA_963584105.1 Alviniconcha strummeri
CTAAAAAACCTTCTTGATTGCTCAGCGGCCTTCCTCGGTGTAGAATCTGAAGAAATCTGTGTCTAGTGTTTGTGGCCGGCAGTTGACTGTACGGATATGGAGAGGGAGAGGGGGAAGGGAAGGGGGGAGCGGCATGAGAGAGCATGAGAGATCTAGGCAAGAGGAGGCACGGGTTGGGTGGATGATAAGACAGTTTCAAATCCGACGGTGTTGTTGCCGCCGGTTTGAGATCAATAAGTTAATATGTTGTTAATTCAGTGTTGTATGAGTGGACGAGCGGAGACTTGTGTGCGCCATCGGAGTCAGTGTCAGTGTCAGTGTCAGTGTGTGTGTGTGTGTGTGTGTGTGTGTGTGTGTGTGTGTGTGTGTGTGTGTGTGTGTGTGTGTGTGCCACTGAGTCGAGCCCGTGTGCCAGTGTGCGGCCCGCCGTGTCAGAGTCACTCTCAGTATGGTTCGACGGCGCCATAACGGTAATTAAAGCTACAATAATTGGGTTTTGTTTGCTGAAATGTAGTTTTTGTAGTGATAAGATGTTTGAACAGCGCAGTGAGTTTAACTCTGGTCAGTCGGTTAAAGAATAGGCGCTTTATAAGAATTATTTATTTTTATTATCGAGTTATTATCATTACTGATAAGCCAGGATCTCATATCGGTGCTTGCGCCGGTATATATCGGGCCGTTTCACATAATTGATATCGGTTCGTAACAATTAACATCAGTGCATTACAAAGCTCTGTCTGTCCGGCCTTTAAATCTGCCGCGTACACGAACTGAGGCCGAGCCGAAAAATTACGAGACTGACCGAGTTCTTCCTTGGCCGGGGAGTTAAACAGGCGTATGCATGGCTGATTTACTCCATCCAAAATAATTAGTTTCGCGTAGGTCAGTACGGCACCGGCTAAGAAAAACTTTTCTTTTTTATATAATAAAAACAACAACAGTTGTACAGCAAACACATTAGCTAGATGGAAAGACTACGTGACTTGTTGATGGCTTTCGAGAATCCAAACTATTATTTCCGGCAGGAAAAGACAACTCCTTCAGCGATCAAAGATGGCGTCTAAACTGTGCAACGCTGTTGCCCGACGGTTTTCTTCTTCCGTCCAGGGTCCATCGGCAGTTGGCGGAGACCAGCATGGTATGTACTAGGTAGTGACAAAGTATAAAAGATCAGTACTTTAACCTCACATACTCACTGATTTTTATTCTCAGACCGTTCTGTCATTGAATCAGTGAGTATACCGCTATACGTGACTGGTTTGCCCTTGAAAATTATGATTTTGTTGGAACCAAAACTAGTATGACGCAACAGTCACAGCAGTTTTTGTTCCACAGAATAATTAATTATTAGTGGATATTAAAAGCATTGTGCCGTCGAGGCATATAGTTCATAGTTATTCCCCGCGGTGCTGCAGCATGTACGTGCTGACATTGTGCACAATGACAAACGACCTTTCTGCAGCCATTGAGCCTGCAATTTGTGTACCACTTCTTCCGTCTCGTAACCAACTACTCTGTTATTGATGTAATGTTAATGACAAGTATATCACTACATAGTCTCCCAAATCAAGAGAGGTAGAGGACTACACACACAGCTGATACCAAGTTAACAATCCTGTCGTGTCACATCTTGTCAGCGCTTTAATTACTAAACTCTGCATTGTAAGACATTTTGGTCTTATGGTTATGACAAGTTTAATATGAAAAGTCAGACATAATAAGAAATTTGCTTTGGCGTAGACATTTGTTGTGAATTTTCATCTCTTGAAAAAAGAAGAGTGGAGTTTCTTGAAAACAGTCCATCAGCTGTATTTCTTTTGTTCAAACTGGCACCATAGTATTGAGGGAATCAACTTAAGTTTTGTGTGGTTGTTAGAAAAATGTTCCAAGCAAAGTTGAAATGTGCTCAGTTCCAGAATGGACCAGCTCAGTGTTTGCAAGTTGGGACCAGTGTATATACTGATATAGCCATATGTACCTGTTCTCATGAAATGAGTCTTAACTTAAAATTTGGCAGTTTGAGATATCTGCATGTCTCAAATCTGAAGGTTCTGCTTGTTATTTTGATACTTAAAATTTAAATCACTTTTCTACTCCAATTTTTTTTTGATTTGATGTGTTGCGGAGGCCATTTTGAGAAAATCAGCTTTAAAGTTTTCACTGTGCATTGAGTAGTTTTTTCCTTTAATCCTTAGCAACAGGAGGTTTAAATGTACCAATCTTTACCAATTTTGGCACAGAAACATATCAAACATTGGGGCACCTGGAGAGACTAACACCACCAGTCTTTCCTCACTTCTTATTGTGAGCATGCTTTTGATCAGCCTGCTTGCTTCCATTCATGTCACATAATTACGAGAATAGCCAGGGCAGAGAGAGAACAATAGTAGTAGTAGTAGTGTAACTTATATTTAATACAATTTAATGATCAAGAAAGAGTGAGTTTACTGGCCAGTAAAACCAATTTTGTACATGAAGGGGAACATGGTAAAACAAGAGGTGTCAGTCGGTCTATTTTGGATTACCACCGCCCTTTGAATTGAAAGGTGGTAAAAGCAATGAGTGTGCCTCTAGATGTATAATAATTATACCAGATGGGGTCCAGTTGCTGACATTGTCAGTATTATTTAATCAAAATTGAAACTAACTGTTGGGATGGGGCTGCTTACTCATGAAAATGAAAGAGAGTGGAGTTATTTGCACCTGTCACAGTGTTGATGAAAGCATTGCAACTATTTTTTGCTAACTGCATTTAAAAAGCAAAGTGACACAAAACTACCAAAAACAGTTTTGTTCCCTAACACTGTAACATAAGATTATAATACAACTGAACACCACATTCAAACTTTGCATTCTACACAATCCTATACTTGAGTAGGCAATTCTTGAATTGGTGCTCATTTTAGGAATTCCCCCTTTGGGCTGCTGAATTCTGGAATTGAGCAAATTCCAACTTTTAGAACATGTGTAGTTATGGAATCAATCTGAGCTTTTTATATTTTCTACATTTATATTAATTATAATTTGTTAAAAAAATAAATTAAAAAAATAAGATTTAGAAATTAGAGTACTTGATTTAATTGGTTTCAATAGTTGTACAATACTTTTGCAATCATCTTGTATTTGAAAGTGCCACATATTTTGCTTTCTTAGTATGCTACTGAAAATCTCTTTGATACAGACAGGTGGATGCTGTTAAAACCTGTTTACAGAGTTGGCAGAACTGCCAACCACCAGAATAGATCACTGACTAGTAATACTGTCTTTGGAATCAATCAATTAATGTTTTATTTTATGTCTGTTCACATCGAGGTGATATTACAATTTACACACACACACACACACATACACACACATTTTTTATACTGGCTTACCTACAGGACTAGGAACAATCATTGGAGAGGGGGGCAAAAGGCATACATGTACAAGGCAGTAGTTTTAGTGGAAACTGAGAAAAGTAACCCTAGTAGAAGTAGCAGGGAGCCCCAAGGCCCCCCTTAAATTAGTTAAAACACTAATCTGAGTCCTTTTGCCAGTCACAGCCTGTTGCTACAAAAATGTCATTACTAGGCCAAGAGTGAACAAGTGGTTTTCTAGCACTGTGGCAGAAACTGAGAAGGGAAACCCCAGTGGCGCTGACACAGTGACAGCTAAATTGTACTGAATGCTGCTGGTGTGGGTTTCTGTAGTGTGGACTTAAGTGCTACCAGGACTCTGGGAAGTGCCACATGAGCAGCAGTACTGTCCTGATCTGGGCTCAAAAATCATAGGTTTCCCATCCAGTTTTACCAGGGCACCCATAGTAGTTTAGTGCTGCCCTTGTCAAAATTTGATGACTGCCACAGCATGGTGCTGGTAGGTTTGCCCTCCAGCATGCTTTTTATTATCTATGTGTGTGTACATGTGTGTGTGTCTGTATTTAAAATGCCCTTTATTATTGTTTTTCTGCACTGGACTATTTCCAGAGTATTTGATAGTTCATAGTGTTGGTTGCTCTGCTGTAAATTTTGAATGCAGAACTTAAAGGACAAGTCCAAGGTTAGGGGTGATTTTTGACACGATTTCCGTTAAAGCTTGCTGAGAACGATGATGTAGGTGAAACTGTGATCTGAGGGTTATAAATGCATGAAAAAAAGGCATTTTCTGTCGTACTGAAAGTGTCGCCATGATGCCCAAATCACGTGACCATATGCCTACTACGTCACTCTGGGGAGTTGCTGCAAAATGGCCAACTCGAGCTCCGAAGATGTAACTGATACTTTGCCCGAGAGACCCACAAGGATACAGCCGTATCAGTTTGAGCCTGTCAGGCAGGATTTTGAAAGAGTACCGGAACATCGTGTCAGCTTCGACATGTGGTATTCCATGGGGTTTGCGAAATCGCACTCATTGAAGTGCTTGCTACACAAATGGGCGTGATGCAGCGCAGCAAGAAAGTCAGCTCATTTGAATTGTATAAACTTAATGCACTTTCGCCTCACTGCGGGTCGATTGCGTGGGAGCTCATGCATTGTTATACCTGGGGTCATCTGTGAATTGTTACAGTTCGCGGCAACACAGTAGGCTGGCATAGTTAACTTTTTTGTCGACCACACGCATACACAGTTTACTGAAGAATCTAACATGGCAACCACACTGACTCCCCAGACTGACGTCACTTCCGGGGAAGCCTACAGAAAATAAAATTGATTAAAAACCCAATTAAACATTTTTATTTATTTTTTATTTCATTAAATCTTAAACTAGTGACTCATTTGTCAATCATTTCGATGGTTATTTTGCATACTTAAAAACCTTGGACTTTTACTTTAACCTTCTGCAGCAATCTTTGCGGAATACAGTTGACAGACCCAGCATCCATTTGTGCCCAGGTAACATGATAACAGATCATTTGAATTCAGCATCAGTGGGTTAACTAACTGTTGACACTTACAATGCTCCCAATAATGTATGACTGTGGGTCTGTTATGCACAAATCTAAATTTTGACGTACAGATCAGAGATTTGTGTGTCATCTTGGAGCACACATAATTATTTTCAAAGCTGTCATGAAAGTCGATGATCATTTAGTACATCAATGAAACCAAATCTGCAACATTCGGAATGCAAAACTCTGCTTATCTTACTTACTACTAGTCTAATCACATTCCTATCCGTGATGTTGATTGGTTTAAATGCTATATCTGGCAGTTGTATTTCAAAGCTGATTGATCAGAAATTCACTTCCTTTCTATGCTATCATTTCCTTTCTATGCCAATGTTTTCACTTTGGCTGAAAACATGTCGCTTTTACCTGGCTTGCATGTGTGAAGAAACACTTGGCGGCAAAGTCTGATTAAAATATTATTGTTGATGGACAGAGAAGTGTTAAAGCAACTCAAAAAGATCCTAGTGCAAACATAGTCGCTAGCGTACGTTCGACTGGTACAACTGTAGTAGGTAGTGTTCAGTAAATGCGACTGAATTTTGGCAAAGGTGAATACGGCGTCTCTCATTTTTACTGCTGCTCAGTCACAAAATGGATCTTGAAATTCCACAATGATCTGCTCTTTGCCACGGCAGCCAAATGATTTATTATAATTACCGTTTTTGCAACAATTACATTTGTAATTGCTTTTGCACTGCAGACGTGATGTATTTGTATTCCATCAGAACCTTGAACGAAACAGGCTGTTCCGATAAGAAACAAAGTCAGTGAAGGAAGCAAATTAAAGAATTGTCACAAAAACAGTAATTACAACTGATTATTTGCCTACCTGATGGAAGTAAAAATCACCATGGAACTGTGAGAATGTGAGATCTGGGTGTGGCAGTTTTGCGTCAGAGAGTTGGCCAAATCTAGGGGGTGGGGGGTTAGTGATTTTCCACCTTTGCCAGATTTTTGTTTGTTTGTTATGAATTTAAAGAAAGAACACTTCTAAACTGACTCCGATTGAAAGGATGGGGGGAAAAAGGCGTTTTTTTAATTTATGTATCATAATCATGTATAGGAGTCTGCTAAATGACTGTAAATGTGAAGATAGTAATGACTGAGCATTTGTGGTGTGATGTTATTTTGTTGTTGTTGTTTTAATGCAAAAACAGCTGCTACTGAATGTTCATATAGGCTACTTGTGTGTTGTGACCCCCAGTTTAGGCTGTTTGGCCCTATATTTTTTGACAGGGAGGTCATTGTGATCCTCATTTAAAATTTCTGTCAGGAGCACTGACATAATTCTGTTATACAGTTACATAATATTTATACTGCATACTGTGCTCTGGGGACAAAATACAAATAAGATCTAGTTACATTCATTTTTCAAAGCCTATTCTGTAGCAGTCAGAGATTATTTCACGAAACTTCAGGTGCTTTATATGTCTTGTTACCAGACGTGAACAGATGAAATATTATTTTGGTAAGCATACAAATATGATTATGTACTTAATGCTGTGAGTTATTCTGGCAGTACACAGTCCATAGGCAGGTCTTGGAGTGTGAGGACTTATACTTTGAAATGTTGAGCCTGAATACATATATGTGTGCGAGGTACATACATGTATATGACCTCACAGACCCATGACATAGGCCATAGGGACTGTTTTGTGTTGGAGCAAAATAGTGTGATGTTAACTTGATTAATTTTCAGGAGGCGCCAAAAGGTGGAAGCTGCTGTCTATCCTCGTTGCTCTGCCAGCTGTAGGAGTCTGCTGGATCAACGCCTTTGTCCTGAATGCTGGACACCCGGATAAAGCAGAGTTTATTCCCTATCCCCACCTTCGTCTTCGAACCAAGGTCTGGTCTTTGGATTTCTGCAAAACCTTTTGGGACTTGATTTGCCTGGCTTAGGCTCCTACTGAAAGTGAAATAGAGATGTTGTTTTTGTGCATGTTTTTAGAAACTATTATTTCAATTTCTGTTGGGAGTGGGAGAAATCATAATCTGTTTTTTTGTTAATCTGACCAGCTGAAATCAGTACAAGAGACAAGAAGAGAGAACGCATGAATAAATGTTTTATTGAACAAGGCCATGTGTATGTGTTGTATATGGAGGCAGGGAGTGAAGCTAGTGAAGGGATACACATGATCCATATCTGTGTATATATATATGGACATAACAATCAACCAACACACACAAACACTCACACTCCGAGCATCGCTTTCCAGCACCCTCCTCCAAACTCTGCCAGATTTAGTTACGCCACTGAAGGGGTACTCTTTATCTCCGCACAGATGTCCAGCGACGCGGTCAGCGCCCTCCGAAAGGTTTGGGTACTAATATGACTGTAGAAGCAACCTAGTGCCAAAGCATGCACGTAAACATGAGGCGCATCCACCCCGAGTAAAAAACAGAGTTCCGTCTTGATTCAGACGATTGTGGTTATGTTTGTGCTGGTGTAAACTTTGTTGGCGGCTATAAATGACACGTCTTGTTTTATTTGAGTTGTTTGTAACAAACTTACTACTGAGGTGAGCACCAATGAAAAACTGCTCGTTAGCTGACAGTTTTCTGGACCCTATGGCGTAACTAAATATGGTAGTGGTTGAAGGAAGGATGTTGTAAACCAGTGCTTGGAGTTTGACAAACACTCTTTCCACTGATTTCAGCCAGTCAGATTTTGAATTTTATCAACAAAAATTAGAATCCATTTCAGTGATAATCCAGATTGGGATTTCTCCTGGTTGAAATTTTAAATTGCAATCTGTACTGGCAGTGGCAAGGTTTAAGATCCTACTGGTAGAGATCACAGTTTTGATTTTCCCTGGGTAAAATCCCAGTTCTAATTTCTGCCAGTAGGATTCGATTTGTACCCTGACGTGTGTGTGTGTGTTCAGCTCTGATCATGGGTGCAGAAAATATTGCATGACAGTGAAAAGTAAAAGAAAAAGAAAAAAGTAAAAAATGGTGAAACAGAAAGTTCTTTTACTTGATGACTTTGGACAGTATGTAATGGGTGAACAGTGCAATGGGATGCATGGCAGTCCGGAGCAATATTATGCTCAAGTAGACTTTAAACCACAAGAGAATTACAAACCACAAGAAGATCGCAGCCCAGGTATCTTCTGTACATGACTTCCTTTTGCACGTGATGAACTAGACATGAAAATCATCAATTGGCGTTTGCTGCCAGTTGTAAAAGTATGCATAAAAATGTTTTTAAAAAATCTCAATAAATTGCTTAGGTCATTAAGTCTTTATTCTTTTTCATTGCATGCAAAATTGGCAGGACTTTTGACTAGGACAAACAAGGTATACTAATCACTATGTTAATGGACACAGAAGTTATGTGCACAAAATGTTTCCGAAGACACAAAGTCGTGGAAGCAGAAGTCAGTGATTCAGATGCAGTATGAGCATGTAGGTCAGTCGGTATGTTTGATAATTTGGTGAATTTATTGAAGGTTTATATGTTTTCTGATCACAACAAAGCAACAGGTGCTGGCATGCAACTATTATAATCAAAGTCCTTGTTTTCAGACATTTTCAGCTGGAAATGCTAATAAACCATGCAAAAATTGCTTTGGAAAAAATGCTTAATTTAGGTTCTTTTGCCTTTTGCCTAGCAGCATCAAAAACAAAATGTGTATTTTTTATGCCGCTGTTGCACATTGATGAAGTGTGAAGTGTACCCATGATTAGAGCCAATATATTTACATATTATGTACCTTATATTTTCTCACATCCCAGGTGCCAGTTGCCATAGGTGGTTCCAGTCTCTGCTGCTGTGTCTCTTGTTATGTGTGTGTTGTCTATTAAGTGCAGTACCTTATTGATTCCCTTGTTTGTGGATTCTTTTTATTTTATAGCCTTAACCCTTTAACTGCCACGAAGTCGCTTGAAAAAGACCAATAAAAGTGCAAAATTGATTTTATTAATTAAAAAAAAAAAATTGGCATTAGCATGTGAAAGGATTTCTATCAAAACGCACAGCATCAAAAGATGTTATAAAACTGGGGAAAAATTGTTTGCAGGCCTGTGTGTGCACTTTTCAGCCCAGAAATTTTACAGGTTGGGGCAGTCAAGGGGTTAAATGCTTGGTCTACTGTTGTGAATTCTACCAGACTAAATTCAACTGTCAGTTATTTCAACTTTTTTTTTAAAAACCAGCAGTAATGAGCACTGAAGACTTTCTTTTAAGAGATGATGTACTTTTGGTGGATTTTATGCACCTCACAAATAAAAAAAATTAGTCGTATGCTAGTTGAGTTACCTTAGATATTTAGGTCTGATGTTGTCCCTTGTTATGCATGCAATGTCTGTCAAGCTGTTAATTCCTTTGTTGATTGTATCTGCTCGACTCAGTGCATCTGTGGTACTTGTGTATTTTGTCATTGTAAATGTTGTTAAAAATTATAAAGCTGCTGTTAGAAAGGGCAATTTATTAATTATGTGACTACAACAAAATTGCCTCTTGCGGTATAACTAAAGTTTTTGTAATGTGAATGGGAGTCATTATTGATTCCCTTCAATAGACTCACATGCTTTGCCTACTGTCATCAGTTCTACCAGACTTAAAATCTGCGAATCTTGCAGCTTCATTTTTTCCTAATCCTGTTTCCACTGTTCCTGCAATGGTTTACTGTGAATGCAGAAACTAACACAAAGCAAGTCAGAGCATAACCTTACATTCGTCACCTGCTGGCAGGAATTTTCCCATACAAATTTCAGCTATCTCATTTATTAAACCTTTTTTCAACAAATGTTCTCTCCACCATTTACCTGCCATGTCAGAAATGGCTGATTCAGTGTCCCATGTGGGCCTACAGAATAAAATCTGTCACCCTGCTCATTGAATAAAGCAACTGATGCAGGTTCTGTGTTGAGCCAGAGGAACACAATTTGTATCCAGAACTTGTTTCTATGTGTGTGTGTATATATATATATATCTATCTATCTAACAGTGATGAGTGAATCTAACTTTACTTCTGATTTGACAAATTAATGTCTGGCCTTTTTTTTGGAGAGCAGATTCTCTTAAACACCATTTGTCACCCTGAGGTGACAATGTGTTTGAGTGACAAACCATGTAGGCAGAACATCAGATTTCACAGTTGGAATAGCTTACTTGTGTGCACAAGTTTCCAAAGCCAGATGGAGTGTCTACATGTGCAGAAGTTTCCCCAGGAATATGTAATCTGCATCTTGTATGTCTTTGCGTGTAGATCAGCGAAAAAGATAATTATTGCTTTTAATGAACTAGTGCCTTTTATACCGTGTTTTGAATATCCACTGAAGTGGTGTATTTGAAGCTGCAGTCTGGCACACATTTTGTGTACACCATACAACCATGCACCAGTTTACAGTGTCACTTCATTTAAAGACGCATAGGTAGGTTGCACGTGTTGTCACTTTCGGCAGAATGACCTGGATCTTTTATGTGCCATGCAGTAACACAGGGGTGGAACAGATGCAAAAATAATTGATCTGGCAAAGACAATTTCACAAGAACAGTGCTCTACCACTGAGCTATTCCCAGTGTGTGTGCATGTGCATGTAGTTTCTACAGCAAGTGTGCAGGTGTGGAAGTTTCTGCAGCAAGATGAAAACCGTGTCCTTTTTTTAGCTTGGCATGTCTTGTTTGTGTACAGAAGTTTCGTAGCGTGACGTAAACCACTCTTTAAGAGTGTATCCCGTTTCAGTGTATATATACATAAACCACACTTTAAGAGTGTATCACATTTCTATGTGTCTTATTTGTGTGCACAAGCTCTGCACAACTATCTTCTCTTTACCTTAAGAGTGTATCCCATTTCTGTGTGTATGTTCTGTGTGTCTTATTTGAGTGTACAAGCTCTGCACAACTCTGCTCTTCTTTGTGTGCAGAAATTCCCATGGGGAGATGGAAACCACACGCTGTTCCACAACCCTCACGTAAATCCCCTTCCTGACGGTTACGAGGAAGAGGATCACTAGTTGCACAGTTGTCTCGACAGAGCAGCAGACATCTCTCGACCATTTCATGCCTCTGCTATTTCCTAGCTGTGGTTTTGTTTAAGTTTTGTTCTGATTATGTATTTGAGAGGCAGAAGACTGTTTGTGTAAAAAAAATTAAACCTGAACGATATAAAATTTGGGTTGCGTTGTAATTTCTGAAAGTGCCAAATGTATGTGTTGGTTCATCAAGTCTCATCCATCCATGTTTTTCTCTCACCAAGAGCCTGTGAATAAAAATGACAAAATGGGGGTGTGCACTGACCCTTTTTTTAAATATTTCTTTTTACTTTAACTGGGCATGGCAAACACATTCTTCCGTCCAACTTTTAGGGATCCTAACCTCTCTGAAATTCTAGCTGTGCATACAATGCAGACTGGAATTCTAGCTTCACATACAAATTTCAATTGCACACAAAATGCAGTGCAGAATCCCAGCAGCACATACAATGCAGAGTAGAACTTTAGACATGCAAAGTGGATAGTAGATTTTAAATTGCACAACCAATGCCAAATCCTGGATTCATCATATTTATTATATACAGGAATGTCACATGTACCATTTTTCCACACACACACCACATACACTGACACAACTTTCTGGAATTATTTACTCATCAGACTGCTGGGCTGTGAAACCACACTTGCAGCCATGCACCTACCAAGCAATGAGGCCATTGTGGCACTAGTATGTGTAGCGACTAGTGACCAACCATCCTGGAGACAACACAACTTGGGTGATGAGGACGGCTGCAGTTACCAAAGGACTTCCACCACACCAACTGTTATTTGACCGTCTGCCATTCTGGACATCTTTAGTTGAGAAAAACAAAGAGGAATTCACAACAAATTCAGAGCCGAATGTTATTAGCCAAGGTTTGCCTTACTGTTTACACTAAGCACAGCTGTATCTGAGTATTCTTTAAGCTTCTCAAAGGAAGTACATACTATTGTACAGACCATGTGACTTGTCTCCAAACCAGAGTACAAAACTCACTCAAGACTTCTGCAACGAATTCCCGTAACTTATATTACTGTACTTTGACAATAGATGCATCTATAAACATGCAACCCAAACTAGTGAACAGAAAAGAAATGCTGAAAGTCTTAGCAGAAACATCAAGAGGTATAGGTTGTGTAACATTAGGTAATGTTTTGCTACAAAGTACAAAACTGACAGCAGCTATAGACAATTTGCATGCATAAGAAAGAAGTGAAATCTTTTACATGGTAATGAAAACTGACTCCAGTTACTTGAGTAAAGAAAACTCTGAACTGTATGAATAGATGGATTGAAAAATAACATTCACATATCTGAACACTCAGTCTCCAGCATTTTCAATTTCATTCCTTCTGCAGCACATCACAGGTTTTCAACCCTCAGATATTTTACATTTCTACACAGGTTTTCAACCCTTATAGATAGATACTTTACATTTCTACACAGGTTTTTAACCCTCACGGATATTTTACATTTCTACACAAGACCAATCACATACAAAGGCCCATGGTACAAGAAAGAGTTGCAGTACATCATGGCCATTCAAGAATTGCATGCCAAAAAATGAGCATAAGTACGAGTTCTTTCACAGCACTTTCAGCAAGTGGGTAAAGACATTCAGAGCAGCTTCCGAGTTATTCTTACACAAGATGCAGGGGCACAGGGAGCTGTCTAAATCAGCCAAACAAGTAATGTAATGTGCCCCATATAATTATAAGCATTCTTCCAGCTGCCCTTCGCTTGCATCCAAAGGCTTACGCCATCTGTGAAGTTGTCTTTCAATATTTGATGCTGGCCTCCGCTTTGCACTATGGCATGGCAGTTTTATCAAGTATTTTCTATGCACTTAAGCCTGACAGTAAATAAGGCTGCACAACAGCAAGAACACAATATAGCCTGAAGTGCCAAGAAAAGCGTCTGATGAGTTCATGAGGTGAATGCCCCCAGCACAGTAAGACCCTTGAGAAAGCACAAGGCACATGCTCTCGCAGGATTTCTCTCTCAATGTCCGCGCAAGAACTGTCTATGAAATATGAAAAGCACTAATTCAACCCGTTCAATGTAACATCAAGGAGAGAAAAAAACGACCCAACAGGAAGATGCGTATTCAGCAGGCCTGAAGCAGTCTCCGAAGTAACGGAAGCAGTTACTTGTTCCATCTCAAACTGTCGACTATGAATGTTTGGGTGGGTTCCGGGTGCGCATGGCGTAGGGGGAAGCTTTCTGAAGCTGCTGCTGCTGCTGTGCTGTCAGCTGGGAAGCTGGCTGCTGGGCTTGCGACGTCTGTGCTGGCTGAGTTTGGGTCACTACTGTGGCCATGATGCTGGGCGAAGGCGCCGACTGGGCAGACACTACCACAGGTGCCGTCACAATCGGTTGGTGCTGCTGCTGAACGACAGTGGTGATGCTGGGCTGGCCCTGGGCAAGAGCAGTACTAGAAATGGTGGAGACCACAACGGCTGTGGCAGGGGTGGCACTCAGCACGCGGTGCTGCGTCCCGGCGGCCACCACGGTCTGACCTTGGGTTACCTGCTGTGGCAGTGCGCTGGAGGCAATCTGCAGTGGCTGGGCCACAAGGCTCTGAGAAATGGTGGCAATCTTCTGCACCCCTTGCTGCTGGGTTGGGTCCACTGTGGCCAGGGTTGCCGTCTTCACTACAGTGGCTTGTGAGACAGTGGGCATGGTGGCCATGTTGATGGTGGCAACAGTGGGGCCAGGGTGACTGGCAGCGCCGGACCCTACTGCTGTAGGCGTGGCTGCTGCTGCTACCTGTAAAGAACCCAGGTCAAGCTTCAGTGTCGAGGGTCTGAACAAAACTACTGCAAAGCATCACTCATTTATTACATAATGTTTGTCTGGAACACGTAAGGAGAGTTGACTGTGATTTAGTGAACCTGTGATAAATTTAGTAAAGGCAGAAACAGCAAAAGATTTGAACTTCACTACTAAATACAGGACTGAAGCATTGATCAAGGCAAATGCCATGAAGCTGTTGTTCAGCCAGATATGCTGTGCTGACCCTCCTCCGATGATGCCATGTTTGTTCATATGCTCTGCAGAGGAAATGGACATTTCAGTATAACAGCCAAGAAGAGCACAATTCTGGGTATCAATCACATCATAAGACTGCAAATTTCCTACATTAAGAGCACTTTCTTGCACTTAGTAAACATCTGCCAATTGGTATAGGCCAAGAAGTATTACACATTCAGCGGACACTTCCTGTTTTGTTGAAAATAATGACACCACCCCCTGACCTGTTGACACTGCCTTTGCAAGATGGCCTGACAGCATTTACCTATATCGCAAGCATTCACCTGTGCGACTTTCTTTACCTGTGTGACAGTGTTCTGCATGGCAAGTGTTCACCTGCAAGACAGTGTTCACCCATACGGCAGTGTGTACCTGTGTGCCAAGCATCCACCCGTGTGGCAAAGCTCACCTGTGTGACAGTGATGGGAGAGCCGGCAGCAGCAGAAAGGGTTTGTATGGGGGCGGTGTGGGGGACAGTGGTCAGCGACACCTTGGCCACCATGGGAGCCAGGGTCTGACCCTGCGTCACGCTGATGATGGCTGGCTGGGATGTGCCAATGATCTGCGGCCGCTGGTTGACAATCTGGTGCAGCAGCTGGCCAGTCAGCTGGCCCTTCTGGGGGATAATCAGGGGGATCTGGCCGCTGCGCACACCGCTGGTCAGGGCTGCAACACCAGTCAAAACAGCCCTTTAACTCCTATACACCCACATCATCTGCAGGACTGGCCACTGTGCACACTGCCTGCCAAAGCTGAAACTCGGGGACCAATTTTTGTCTCAGTAACAGTGGCTGTCCCCTCCTGAGAATGACGAGAGGGACCTGGCAGCTGGAGGCACTGTCTACCCAGGACAGAATGGACAGGAATAAAGGCATCTAACTACAAACCACTTGTCTCTTCTGAAGGACTGCCTTTCTCACTCCACCTTTTAAGATTGAAACATAAGGCACCAGCAGTAGTAAATTAAGTTACAAATAGATGATTTCTGAAAATGACAGGCAAAGATAACCTGATGGTTTTTTTACTCCGGGAGAGCGAAGTCCCTTGAATAGAGGTGGCAGCGGAGAATAGCCGATCTGTGACAGTTTTAGATTTTCAGGCATGGACCTATTATAATTTATACGAGACTACCAGCAGGGGGAACCTACTCTCTGATCTGCAGGTTGCCCGTGAACAGTGAGTGCTTTTTCTGCCTTTTGATTACGGGTGTCTGTCATCTTCCCCACATGCTCACTATACCCCCAACAAAAGCGTGCCTACTCTGCGCTACACCTGCAGGCATGGACCTATATATACAGGTCCATGCCCATAGGCACTTACCGAGTGCAGTCCCCAGGATTTCCAAAGATCGTCTATAAACTATAGCTAACCCCCCCCCCCCCCCCCCCCATTTCACCCAATATGAAAACTTTCCACTCTCACTCTTTCAACAAAGTGTAGGACCACCTAATTTTGATGTGCTGTTTTCAGTACTAAGCTGGTCTTCCCAACAGCACAGCTGACAGACAAAAATTGTCAATGGTTCAGTGGGTCACTAAAGAACAAAACTAATCTCCAGCTGCACACCCAACAAACACACACTCAAGAGTGAAGATTCTGCTGGTGAGTGGGGGGATGGGTGGGTGGGGGGAAGAGGCATATACCAACAATTGCAACAACAGCATCTAAACAATAACAAATTGCAATGCACTAACCTGTGACTCGTGACTGAAGAGGTACTCCCTTGCGGTGCTGAAGAAGCTGCATGCGCTGCTGTTGCTGCAGCTGACTGACTGTGGCTCCACGCGCGGCTGTTGGCAACACACAATGCAGCTTTCATCATCACACCGATCACAAGATAGCACTCAAGTCTATGGGGATGGAACTGTTCAATCACACCAACACACAACCATAAGATGGCACGAGTCTATGGGGATGGAACTGTTTAATCACATCAACATTAACCACCAAGACAGCACTCAAGTCCAAGGGGAAGGAACCATTCAAGCACACCAACACTCAAACCATCAAGATTGCACTTTTAGTCTTACTGGGAAGTACTGTTCAATCACAGTCAACACTTAACCATCAAGATGGTACTCAAGTCTAAGGGGAAGGAACCGTTAATCACACCAACACTTAACCACAAGATTGTACTTTGAGTCTACGGGGAAGGAACTGTTCAATCACACCAACGTTAGCCATCAAGCGACGGGAAGGAATTGTTCAATCACACCAACTCAAACCACCAAGATCGCCTACTGAGCCAAATGGGAAACACTGGTCAAATCAGAGTGACCAACAGTCAACCATCAAGATGGTACTCGAGTCTAAGGAGAAGGAACTCTTTCACCACACCAACACTCAGACCATCATGATTGCTCTTAAGGGGAAGAACTGTTCCATTACATTCATACTTGAACCATCAAGACTGCACTACACTGATGCAGGTTTTTCAGCAGAATTTCCACTGTAGTGACTAAGTGAGTGTGGTGTCCTGACAAAGTAGCATCCACTGTGGCAACTAAGCAAGTGTGGTGTCCTGACAAAGTAGTATCCAATGTAGCAACTAAGCGAGTGTGATGTCCTGACAAAGTAGTATCCACTGTAGCAACTAAGTGAGTGTGGTGTTCTGACAAAGTAGTATCCACTGTAGCGACTAAGTGAGTGTGGTGTCCTGACAAAGCAGTACCCACTGCAGCAACTAAGTGAGTGTGGTGTCCTGTACCCCCTGTAGTGACTAAGTGAGTGTGGTGTCCTGACAAAGTAGTATCCACTGTAGCGACTACGTGAGTGTGGTGTCCTGACAAAGTAGTATCCACTGTAGCGACGTGAGAGTGGTGTCCTGACAAAGTAGTATCCACTGTAGTGACTAAGTGAATGTGATGTCCTGACAAAGCAGTACCCACTGTAGTGACTAAGTGAATGTGGTGTCCTGACAAAGCAGTACCCACTGTAGTGACTAAATGAGTGTGTTGTCCTGACAAAGTAGTCAAAAGTGACTCACGCAGTCCTGTCTTCTGCTGCCCCTGCCCCATGGTGACATTGATGCTGACAGGGATGGGGACGCCAGAAGCCCCTGCGGGGGCAGCTACAGACTTGACCAGCGTTACTGGCGCCTGAGATGTAGCGCCTGACTGGCCAACTGACTGCATCTGACCCTGCAGGATCTGTGCTGCCTGCAACTGCACAATGACACACTTCCATGGAAATGAGTTTTAATGAACTAAGCTAGCATAAAAACTGCTTCGAAACAAGTGTTGAGATATGCAGCAAACAAAATTAATAAATGAAAGGAATAAAAAATTTAAATGGGAATTAATAATATTGCTAGTATGTCACATGTACAACGACAGAACCCTGAAATAGCTGAACTGCCTACAGCAACCACCGCAAGGTACATGAACGTTTTGTGTACATTACTGGTATCAGTGGAGTTTAAAAGCTAATGCATGCAATCAGAATAAGACCAAATTAAACTGATTTGAGGTCTGGTGAACAAACCCATTATCTTTATTATTACTAATTATAATCAATCTTGTGTGAAAAAAACTGAGAAATAACTGGAAGCCATATTAGAAAAGAAAAAAATGAACATGTGATACCCAGTCTCAGGTAAGAAGCCAAACTGAGGACAGTTTTCTTTACACCTACCCACCACAGTTATATGCACAAACCACGTGTCAGAGAGCTAGCTGTATGTGGACCGACAGCTGTCTTACTGCAACACTAGTACCCACCTGTGAGAGAGCTACACATGGACTGAAAGTTACCTTTACCTGCTGACCCCCCTGCGCCTGCTTCTGCAGCTGTCGCACCTTGAAATTCTTTAGCTGTTCATCCGTCAACTGGGGCATGGCACGCACCAATGCAGCTCCTTGTTTCTGTGTTGGAACAAACTAAATTTTTTAGTTTTGCAGTAACCAGCCATGGTGTGCATCAATAAAGCTCTGTTTCGGTGTAAATACAAACTAAATGTTTTAGTCTTGCAGTATTTTCTCATAGCATGCACCAAAGAAGGCCATAGTTTTTTTTGTAGGCATGAACTGCAGTTTCAGATTTGTTTAACTCCTTGTCTCCACTATAGGTCAAACTAGTCTAACCTTGTTGCAATTGGTCACAGCATCAAACTGGCTCCTTGATTCTGCATAGGAACAAAGTAAATAAGCTACATGCTACTACTAGAGCTCTACTAGTAAACACCCTGCTCCCTTCCCTGTCTACAACACCCCCACATCCTGTGCTGCATTTTTCTTTTTTTATTGAGAACTGGTCAAACAAAGTAACGGCTGGTGTGTCTGACCAACTGATGATTTTTTCCCCCCAGTATATGCTAACGCTGAACTTAACTGGGGGCAGGGAGAAGATTACTTCCTGCTGGACAGTGATGCAATCTAAGACTTGTGAGCAGTGGAAGGGCACTTTACAGACACTGGGCAGGGGAGATAGTTTGCAAACATGAATCACTGTGACAGTTTTGTGACTCTCAAGACACAACAGAAACCACAAATACATGAAACATTTTCTTTCATACAGTTTTCCTAAAACAACAACAACAAATTATTACTTGTAGGATTTTGCTACAGCCACTCACTGTGAAACTGAGCTTTTGAGCGCGCAGCTGCTGTGCCTGCGTAGCGGTGCCTGGGGCCTGCGACCTCATGATGGGGCGCAGCAGGTTGATCTGCTGGTGGGTCAGCCCCTTGGCCAGCTGCTGATGCACTGTTGCTGGAGGTGGCACACAAACATCCCTTCTTTAGCCACACCAGTCAACAACCACCAACATACCGCTTCATAACCACCATGGTGCACAACTGTAACAATGGGTGGGTGGGTGTGCTTAGGGTTATGGGGAGTGGGACAAAGAAGGGGCAGGGGTGATCGCAGGCGAGCACAGGGGCAGTGTGTGTGCGTGTTATGTGGTGTTTGTGTGTGCACTGGGGTGGGGGAGAGTGGTACAAGGGGCAAGGGGTGATGGCAAGTGGGCACAGGGGTGGTGTGTGTGTGTTACGTGGAGTTTGTGTGTGCACTGGGGTGGGGGAAGAGTAGAGAGAATGGGGCAAGTGGTGATGGCAAGTGGGGGCAGAAAAGGTGTACGCGTGTTTGTGTTATGTAATGTTTGCGTGTACACTGGGGTGGGGGAGGGGTACATGGAAGGGGCAAGGGGTGGAAGCAAGTGGTGTATATATGGTGTATGCATGTGTGTGTTGTTTTACATACACAAGTGTGAGAAAGACAGAGGGAGAGGGGACACAGCCAAAAGGAGACCTACAAATAGAGAGCAGATTGTTTACAAATACCCACCATGAAATGCTGGTTCAATTACACCAACATAAACACACACAATGCCCTCACCACCTCCACCCACAAATAAAGCAGACCAAGTCAACCACAGGGATGAGTGTGTGATGATGAAGTCCCACTTACTCTTACCTCCCGCCAGAGCGGAAGTGCCAGCAGCCATGGCGGCCATTTTCTGCGTGATGTTGGCGGAGGCAGCTGGCTGGAGGGTGGCGCGAGCCTGTGCCTGCCCTGCCACCTGGGCAGCGGTCATGGTACCAGCCACAGTGGTGATGTCGTGCACTGCCACACGCTGACCGCGACCCAGGCTGCCGGTTACGGCCTGAAAGCCACAGATGGATGGATTTTTAGTATTCAACACCAAGTCAACTGCCAAGGGGTCATTTCAGGCCAAAACTGACCTCACAAAAGCACAAGCAAAAGTCTAATTCTGATGTTTACAGCAGTGCCTCCACTAAGCAGCAGTACACCAGAATTCAATGATCCAACCGGGAAAGTGGGCCCCAATACCCTGTTCCATACCAAAGCTGTTGTTTTTGTTAATTTTTTTAAGTCAGGAAAATGAACAGGAACACATCATAAAGTTGTATGCAAACAAACAACATGGTGCCTTAAAAACATTTTGAATGGATAATCTTCTGGAGATTTCCCTTTGAAATTTTTTTTTTACTCAATAGTACTGTCCATTGTTCTCGTCATTATGTGTAAAGATGGTAAGAAGGCAAAACAAAATCAAGTGGAAAATAATGATCTTAAGCTGAAAGGTACAGTCTACATGACTGCACTGAAGTAGACTGCACTGAAAGAAGAAACTAAGAACTGACCACAATGTTACCCGGTGCAGCGATAGTGCGTGCAATGGACACCGCGGTCATTCCCTGTGCCACTGCTGCCCGCGATGCCACTGTCCCCGTCTGCTGCAACACAATCCATCTGTAAACATCCAGTCATTATATGCACCATGCACTGGCTGTGTATATGCAGCTCAACATTTGCCACCTTGTCATCAGCAGTTGTCTTTCATTTCTTGAAGCTGCCTTCTCTCCCTCTCCCCGACAGATTGGCTTTTAGACATCTCAGTTGTCCATGTCCCAGTCAACTGAGAAAGCCCTACCAGGATCAAGAAAAACTGAGATTCCTTCACAGTAAAGGCACTTACCACAAGAATCGCAATTCAAGACTTTTGGCTAAATACCATGCTTTCAAAAGTGCATGCATGTGCCAAAACATTATTTCAACACACTTTTCCCCCCTTTTTTCCCTCTTCTTCCTGATTATAGCAGAAGTTCTGTTTGTTTCTTTAGCAATACATTCCCAGCTAAGATTTCCCAAAATCAGCTGATGGTTCCCATTTTCAACCTCTGGAGGACTGTCTGTCCTGCTTGCAGGTTTAGGCACTCTGGGATTTGTTGCATGGGCCCTCATTTACCACTAGTATCATCTCTTGTGTTTTTAGACCAACTATTCAGACCTTGAACTCTTTGACTAAATGTTTATACATGCGTAGACTGATGTTTGCATATCACCTGCACTGCCTGTAGCAGCGAGTGAAGGTGTGACACAAAAATGTCTCTGAACATTATTCAGACAGAACCATATACTTAGGACATTGTTGTCACGTAACTGGGACCATATAGGTGTAATTATCTATGAAAGAAGAGGTTAGCACCTGTTCTTTTCCTTTAATCAAGATAGGTAGTTTATGAAGCAGAAGTCTCAGTTAAGTGTTCATAATGTTTCTTGTTCATTTTGCAGTAACTCTTACAAATGTTACTGTTCAAATGCTGACACAATGAAAGATTCAGAAGTCACAAAATAATGATCCATCTTTTTCCAAAGTCTACTGCCATTATATCACCAAGCAGAGTAAAAGTAAGCGTTATGTAATGCACCAGGGTAAAGGTTAAACACTCATGTTCCTACCCACAGCCAAAAACACAATCACTTTAAGGCGCTTGGCTCCACCTCCAAAGCATACGACTTACAATGATGGTGGTGGGGGTGGTGGCCGACACCAGGGAGTGGAGCTGCTGCCCGGTGACAGCCTGAGCGACTGTGGGAGCAGATGCCGCTACGCCAGTGACGCCTTGTACAACGGCCTGAGCTGTGCGCTCTGTCTGGTCCCGTGCTCCTGTCTGGGCAGCGCGCTGAGCAGCATCTGTGCCAGCCTGAAAACGCCAATCATCATCATCACCACATGCTTGGACAGGACCGGCAGACAGGGTGATTCCACAATACCCCCAGCCCCCCACACAAACTTTGTTACAGGGGGAATAAAAATCTTCAACTGAAGACTTGTATGGTTGTAATGGGAAAGCAACCAAAATACATCTTGCATTCCACAGGTGGGACAGAGAGAGAATGAAAAACATGGTCAGGGGGAGCAATCAACTGACTAAAACAGAGAAGGAATAAAAGAAGAGACCTTGAGAGATAAAGTAGAGAGATAGAGAGAGAGCCCTAAAGAAAGACAGAGAGAGAGAGAGAGAGAAGGGGGGGGGGGGGGGGGTGGCAGGGAGTCAGACAGACAGATCAACCAAATGAGCAAAACAGAAAGCAGAAATGGAGACAGAAAGGGGAGGCTGGATTGGTGAGAAAACACCACTTACATTTTGTGCAGCATTAGCTTTCTTATCCCTGGCAATGCGTTCAGCGCGAACAGCAGCCACCTGCATGGGGTTCAGAGGCTGGTCATAGTTGATGTTGTTCTCCTGCAGAACAGCCAGGTGTTTGGGGTTCTTCAGTGTGGGGTTGTTGAGGGTGGGGCGCATGGGTGCCGGGCGTTTGGCTGCCATGGCCTTGACAGAATCAAACCGGAACGAGTAGAGCAGGGAGATGGAGTTGTAGTTGTCCTGTGCAAACAGCTGCGATGTCTTCATGGGCCGGTTGTTCTTCGTCTGGGAAAAGACAGTGAAAAGGTTGGTGAGCAACAGTGTTTAAGTTACTCTGCTTGGGCATGGCGACAGAACCAAATCAAGACATGCCTGTTTGCTAACAGTTATTAAGCATTTCAGACAGCACCCAGATAAACCCTGGACATACAAACAGCTAGACAGGCAAACAAAACCATGATTCCAGTATGCCCCCCTCCACCCCAAATACCTGTCCCCCAAGTGTTACGGGTGGGAGGTTTAAAAAGCAGAGGCAAAAAAGCCTGTTTGTGGCACAAGGGTTTGAAGTAACAAGTAACACGAGGAAAGGAAATGACAGCAAACACTAAATGGACAGCAAAGTGGAATTAAAACTCGGATAGGACTAGGCATTGTCCAGCTGCTCATAAAAACTACCATAGGCCGCATGAAGAGGTACAGCGGAAGGAGGAAGAAGAGGATTACCTCTGTAACATGCACACTTACATTGCCCTCTTTATACCTCATTTTCTCACTACACATGCAGTAGGAGTAGACACTATCCAGGCCCCCACTCACCTTGTAGTTGCTTTTGTTTTTCTTCTGCTTGCGAGGACTGACATCATATAGGATGCGACCCTCCTCCCGAGGAATGATCACATTCTCGTAGCGAGCCCTGCACTGCTTGATGCTGCGATGGGTGCGGCTCACGCCATTAACAACGTCAGCCACCAGGTCCCAGTTTGGGATGTGAGCATTTTGGTACACCGTCAGGTTCAGGGGCAAGTGACACAAATCGCTCACCGCCTGAAATGAATAAAGAAAACAAATTGTTTATATTTTTAATGAATTATCCTCATGAGCGGGATTCTGCCTCTCAAATAGTCTTTAATAATTATTCTCACAAAAATGTCTGCGTGCACAAATTATTGTCTTTGATAATAATACCCATGCATAAGTGTTCAAGGTTTTCTTAATACTCTTGCTGTTGTTTAGGTTAAGAATAGTATGCTGGTGACACTACTGCACATACAACTGAAGAATATGCTAATGAATGTCAAATTCACATAACAAAATGAGCATGTATGTGACACACGATTCATTCATGACAAGACGTGTCACCATAGGCATACACAAATACATGTTTAGGAACTGCTCGGGAAAAAGAAAAGCCTTGCGGTTTGATTTGAAGGAGTCAAGAGAGGATTTCCGTTGGAGAGGAAGCAGAAGGTCATTCCATGTAGAGGGACTGAAGACAGAAATGGTGTGGGAACCAACAGTGGAAAGTCTGGTCCAAGGAATCTGTGCTTATGTTACGCAAATGTGGTGTGGTATGGGGTGGAGGGGGCTGGAGGGGGGGGGAAGAGAGGAGTGCACACTGTGTGCACACTTATGCTTACATGCATGTCATTGTGTGATGTGAGGATGTGCTTGTGCTGGGGGATGGAGAAAAGTTGAGCAACCATGCTTTTGTATGCATGCACATGTACCTGCAAGAGAGCCCAGTCCTCGTGGATGAGCCAGTCCAGATGCCCCTCTGACTGTTCCATGATGGGCTTGGGGGGCAGGTGGGTGGGCAGTGTGCTGGGTCTCATCGGCTGCTTGTGCATGCCCAGCCCTGCCTTCAGTTTCTGCATCTTCATCTCCCGCCTCATCTTCACCAGGGCTGAGTTGGGACGGTCAAACAGTGACCGGGGGACTCGAGGTGCCTCCTCCTTCCTTTGCTTCTGCTTGCGAGCTGTGGGGAAAGCATCACTTTGTTTAACTAAATGCTTGGTATGTCTAAGTAAGTGCAGTGTTCATTCCATTCAGATTAAAAAATCCACAGTTCAAAAATTCACTGATACAAAGGTAGCTGCTGTTTTTTTAACACAAAAGCAGCACAAAATATTACAAAATATAATGCACATAATGCACACACAAAATCATCTACCTTCAAATTATGCACTGAAATATCCAAAATATATTATATAACATGCTCTCTCTCTCTGGCAAACAGACTGTCCTACTACTAGTCAAATGTGGGTTTGTTTAGCTTTTATATAGGGAAACATGTGAAATGCAAGCTGCATTTAGAAATAAGTTACACAATGGGTACTGATCGTTGAAGGCACCAAATTTGTTCAGTTGCCATACCCAAACCTTCGCCATAAAATCCCACCATTATTTCCAATTCTTTCCAAACACCACACACTGACATTTCCCTGGCCACAGCTATGCCCACTGAGCATTTCCCTGGCCAAGCACTGCCCACTGACAGTGTTTCCCTGGTCACAGCACTGCGTGCTGATGGCGTTTCCCTGGCCATGGCACTGCCCACCAACAGCATTTCCCTAGCCACAGCTATGCCCAGTGAGCATTTCCCTGGCCACAGCACTGCCCACTGACAGCATTTCCCTAGCCACAGCTATGCCCAGTGAGCGTTTCCCTGGCCACAGCACTGCCCGCTGATGACGTTTTCCTTTGCCATAGCACACTTACTGGTGATTGTTTCCATGCGTGGTTTCTTATGGTCCTTTCGCACATAGACAGGAGGCAGCTGGGACTCAGGCATGACATTTGGCTCATGCAAGAACAGCATGGTCTGGTCCAGGTAGACGTCATTGTCATCCTGGGGAGGCGTTGGAGGTGCCCACAACTGGTTCACACACAAAAATATCATAGTACAGTGAACCCCACTTCAGATGAATGCACCGCAGTAGTACAGAGTGGCCTTTAACTTCAAATATGTTATCCTGAGGACCCCTACCCTATTTTTGAAGCATCTATGTCCCTGTAATGGTTGGGGGATTCCTCACAATCCAGAGAGGAAACAATGTGTTCCAAGTCTAGGTCATCTGCAGTTTCTGGGCCAACCTACACAAACCCTTCATAATCCCCTGGCATGACAGCACGTAGTTGTAGCTGTTCATTGAAAACAGGACCTATCCTGATCCCAGGCTGCAGGGACAGTGGCACCAGCTAGCCTATCACTTGACTGGCTGATAACAGAATTCTGGGAGGCAAGTCCTGTGAATGGCATCCACATCTTGAACTCGTATTTCCATTCTTTCCTGTGGCCAAAAAGGTGCCACATAAACTCAGTTAAAATGATGCTTTACAGAAGAAAAGACTGTAAGAGTTAAGGCAAAATTCCACTCAAAGACAAAATAAATTAGATGCTCCTGACTGGATACTGTCGTTCTTTCAAGACACACTTTTGTTGACTGTTATTCGTTCTGAACATTCAGTCTCCTGAGGATCCTACTTAAATGATTTCATATGCCAGGACCAATATTGTCCTCACACTCATCTAGGTACCTACTCTCTGCTCCACCCCCTCGCCCATTACATGCTGAAAGCTGGGGGAAGGGGGGTCAAGATTCCACAGTCCATCCCTGATGGAATATGCTGAGGACGATCACCTGCAGCTGTTCCCAGTCAATGGTAAGGTGACTTGAAATAGTTGAATGTCAAAGGTGTTTTTGTTAAACAGGAACCAAAGGGAAGAAGCACCACAGGCTCTACAGACAGGAATGGATTTAAAAAATAAATAAAGATGTAAAAAATGCACACACATCAGTTTTTCACAACATTTCTGGTCTTATTTGTTAAAACCAAGGTCTGAAAGTTGGAAGAACATGACGAGTGCTGCCATGTTTCACCCAGTACTCTGCATCAGTAGTGTCATGAACAAGGCTGGAACGTGCAGCAAACGTACTCCACACACAATAAGCCAACACTTTTCTGCTCCAGAAGAACAAGCACAAAATGGCAATACCAGTATCCTTTGCCATGTTCTTGCAAATTTCAAATGTAGTTTTTTAGTTTTTCGCTCTCATGAACTAAAAACTAAAGTGACAGAAAAACTGCAATGAGTCCATTTTTTAATCCATTCTTATTGATAGGGCCTGTGATGCTGCTTTGCCTGGGGCCCCCTTCAAACAATCCTACATCTGCACATGTACTTTCCATTTTCAGTTATCGCCCTGATATATCTGCACCGGTTGACTGGGTGTAAAACACCAATTTACTTCCTTCCATTTTCAATGACACCTAGCACAACTGTCTTACAAAGACTTCCTTCAGGATGAAATCATTTCACAATCCTTCTCATACCCCCCCCCCCCCCCCTCCCCACACACACCAGTTGAAAGCATAGACATGGGACACTTACCGGCATTTCAGATCCATCAATGCTGGAGACGAAGACCTACAGAAGACAGGGAAAAGATTCAACATCAGTCTTCAGCATTCCCCATTGTTTGCAGTCTACCAGGCATTATAGGCATGCAGAAATGCTCAGCCATTTTCATAGCAAGATCCAAACACAAAAGTTTTTTTTGTTTTTTTAAAATCTCATTAAATAATCAATGTCATATTAAATTAGCATTCTTTTGAACCTTTTATGTGTTTGGATCTTGGATTAGAAAGCTAGCATTTATTCTTGCTTCAGAGTTTTCTTTTCACAGGAGCATGAACTACTAACCACGACAGGCAGCTGTTGCCCAACAAGATGTCAACTATGTTGGTAATTACCAACAAAAGCATCAACCATGACATGTAGTAACCAACAAGAGTGTCAACCAATCAGGTGTGGAAAAACAATGAAACATTTGATAGTCTCAGTTGTACAGCTGCATAGACAGATAGTCCTTCCTGTTTCATTAGGTAGAATAACTTTTGACCAATAATGTACAGTGACAATCTCCGGAAATGGACATTTCTACAGAAATGGCTGCAGAATGTTTTCTGGCAACTGCCTGGAACAGAGGGGTCTCTTTTCAGAGGTACTGATAACTAAAACTACTCTATTCTGCTTTGTGATTTATATAAAAATGTTCCACGGATTTCTACAGTAGATTGTTCTCCATCAAACTTAAGACAGAATCCCCTGTGGACTACTTGAGATCATCTCGTCTCCTCTGAACAACATGGGTGTACAGTACTTTTATTATGAATGCAGTGTGCTCTAAAACTATGCATGTGAAGCTACTCTAGAACCTGGGCGTAGCAAGTCATTCTGTTGAGAGCACACTTTCAAACTCCAGTGCATTTGCTAAACTCTATGCCCCTGCATGTGTAATGTAACTCTGAACCTGCAGGTGTAATGCATTACTGTAAAACAGGGGTGTATTTTCAAACTGGGCATTTTCACTCTATAACAGTGGGTGTAGTGTTACTATTTCTTTTTGTGTGGATGTAATGTATTCCTCTTAAAATTGGGGAATACTGTTAACTCTTAAACTCTTCCAATCTGTGTGCTGTTCTCTGAAAGCAGGTGTTCCATTCCTTAAAACTGGGTGCACTGTGTTCCCTGAAAACAAGGTGTAGCATTCCTTAACTGTGGGTGCATCATGGTCCTCTAAAACTGGGCGTACAGTTCCTTAAAACTGTGGGTATATCACACATTACTAGCACCAAGCCAAGTCTGGACTGTGTCCCTCCTGATCCTACTCATCACCCAGTAACGGTAATAAGCCAAGTGCGGAATATTTCCTCTTTCGACTCACCACTTTTACCTTTCTCTCTGTGGTCCTATTCCTTCTTTAGTGCTAGACTCAACAAAGTCTGGGACCATTTTCTTCCTGGTCCTTCTCCTCACCTTGTACTAGCTCTCAACCAAATCTGGAGCGTTTAGCCGTTTCTGACCCACCACTTTCCTTCTGAAAACTGGTCCCACTCATCACCTAGTGCTAGAGCTCAATAAAGCGGGGACCAGCTCCTTCCTTTTTTGGGTCCTACTCATCTCATGCTAGTTATCAACCAAGTCTGGGGCATTTCCATGTCTCATCACTCTCACCACTTTCCTTCCACACTGGTCCTACTCACTGCCTATTGCTCATATCCAACAAAGTGTAAGATATCTCCTTCCTGGCCTGATCTTAGTAATCACCTTGTACTAGTACTCAATCTTTACTATTTCACTATCTCCAACTTCCACCTTCCTTTCACTCTCACGTGCTACTCTTCATCTCCTACTAGCATTCCATCCATGTCATACCACTTCCCTTCTGGGTCCTGTTTGCTACATCCAGCGCCACTAGCAAGCCAAACCTTCCCAGTTGTCTTTATCATCTGCTGGCATTCCACCAAGTCTACTTCCCTGCATCTTTTCACTTTCCCTTCTGGTCCTTTTTTTTTTAATCCAGGAATTTGGTCAAGAATGGCATCACCAGTGTATCATTTCTGGGCATGAATGGTTTATTCAAAGCATCACTTTCTCTTAGGCTGCCAATGTCCTTTCGACTACTGTGATGAACCTATCGTTTCTGCTACAGAAAAAAATTGTCCGACATTTTCTCTGTATACATGGAACAGTTTGTAGCCCACGACACAAGCTTCCCCTCAGCCAGTTCCTCTTCAAAGTCCCATGCTTTGCAGGCTGTGATGTTGGTGGTCAAGAATTGCTCGGCTAATGATGGATTATTACCTCAGTTGGTGCACTGCATGTGCGTGCCCAAGTCCATGTGTGCAGGGTGAATGAGTGGTCTGCATCTCATTTCTGGCGATGTGCATCAGTTAGGACCAAGGTAATGGTGCCAGTAGTATCAAACTTTGAAACAGCATAACTTTTTTTTCCTTCTTTTGTGCAAGAATTTTGTCTCTGGATGGTCTTCGAAGTTCTTACCCTCCAGATTTGATTCTACTTTCTGGATATGAATTCTAATGGGAAATGAAACAAACAAAAAACAAAAACGCTGCTTTTTGGAAAGCTAGCAAAAGCACACCACCACAAAATGAGACCCAGCTTTAGTCCATCTCTTTGGCCTGCATGCACAAAGCAATATATTTTGTTTCTGGTCAGCAAGAACTCAGTGGACACCACAACCTTGATTCTAGGGGGCCCTTCAGAGCATAAGCGCACATCACACATCACAGAAATGAGAAGCAAACACTCCACTATGTTTTCCAAAAAGCAGTTTTATTGTGAAGCTTTTCTCTATTTGTAGAAAACAATTTTGCACATGACCACATCTCATACACACTTCTTGCAACAGTCTTACCCCAGACAAATACATGTCAGTAGTAGAGGAAAAAAAAAATAGTACTCATAATTCTAACCTTGTCCAACCTTGTCTCTCCCCCCCCAAAAAAAGTCATCATCCAATTTACCAAACAATAAATCAAAAAACCCAGCTAAGACATAAACAATCCATACCAAATGAAAGGACAAGGAGTTAGATAGAAAGTATGCTCCTTGCGTCTCTTCATTCTTTGTTCAACCCCAGATCTTCACTATTGTAAAACATCAGAACAAAATGCCACCCGTGCTGAAAGATGTAACAAATCTCATCTGTATGCATGATACCCACAATCACACACCATCACTCTTGGAATACTCTGCTCATTACAACTGCAAGATTTCTTTCACATACATTTAAGAGCACCATGTTAAACAATAAAATTTCATTTTCTCTGCATCACCTTGGCGAAAAGCCTTTCTTTTTTGCTAACAAATATAGCTGAACAAAAAAAAAATTGGAAAGACCAAACGAGCTCAAATCAAAAGTGTGGGATTCAGTGGTGCTTGTATTCTCCAGTCACTGAACCTCAACATGGGGAATGCGAACACTCTGAGGTGGTTGGAGAGAAAGACTTGTGAAACGTTTCAATTCCATACACGAGTGTTTAGTTTCTTGCTCTCAGTATTTACATACATGCATCAGCCACTCTATGAACACTACCATCTACATTTCCTCACCCCATTCTCAACACTCGCACATGCACCATTTACATCTCCAACCCACGCTCAGTCCTCATAATCCTTCGCAAATACTCTATTCACAAGCAACAATTATTTCATGTATGCACCATAAAAACTGAAAGTCTATCCGACTCCTTTCTCTTCCGTAAGTTCCCATTTTGATTTGTACTTACTGTCCCACATCTTACTAATTATATACGAATCATTCAGCAGGCTGAAATCCTTTACCAGTCTAGATAATCTTTAAAGTGCTACGCACTCCTGGTCATGCTGCCACCTCTTGATGGAGTGTAATTATCTATCGCCCACTGAATCTTTCATTTCCCTATCTTAACAATGGCTGAACTTGTAGAAGCCAAAGCTACAACCATCAGTTTGCGACAACACAAACAAGACTGAAATCCCTTAAAGGATTTTGCAGGCTTTCACTCTGAAAAGTTTGTTTCCGACAATGGTGTGAAGAATTTCCTGCCTGAATGCCATGCCAGTCCCACCCATAATATCACAGTAACCTGGGCTCAGGAAGATTGGAGCTTGCTTTGTCGCTGGCAGGAAAACGGACAGCACTAGCTACCATTGGTGGCGTGCCCTGGTACAGCAACTGTGACTGACTGGGCCAGTGGGCTGGACCTCGTGAGGGAATGATGTAGCTGTTGATCAGCCGCCACCCACTACCCGGCACCTTTCTTCTCAGTAGGGCCGTTTACATCCCCCGGGGCAGCAGATGGGGCTGCAACTCTAACACGGGGTGTGATCAGGACGTAGCTTTGGGGGGAGGCCGTCTGACCCATGTTGGTCTGGATGATCTGACCGCCACGCAGGGCCAAACCCTGGGTTCCTACTATGGGGATCTGAACGCTGGATGCGCCTGCTTTCACCAGGTTGACCCCCATGGAGACCCCCCCGACCCCCACGCCTCGCAAGGTCAAAGGGGAGGCGAGCCCCCCTGGTCCCAGCTGGACGGTGCGGAGACCGGCAGCGCTGACCACTTGGGGCTGGGTGGCTAGACGAGGCCCAGGAGCCCGAGCCCTGGAGGCCGCAGCCAGGTTGGAGGCCAGCACTGCCCTGGCCCCGACCTGGTTCTGGCCCGTTCCTGACACGATGAACGTGGGGCTGGCTGTGGGCTGACTGGCCCCTGACACTATGAGGGTGGGGTTGGCTGCAGATTGTGCCGCCAGCAGGTTGGTTCCGCTGATCTGGCCCAGCAAGGCCGTGGACCCATCTGGCATGCGCACCAAGGAACCTTGCAGCCCAGCGGCGCTCATCACCTGTTGTGTTGGGGTAGTGATTACCCGCGCTCCTGCCAGTGACAGCTGACCGGCTGGTATACCCGCCGCCATTGTCGTTCGAACACGGCCCGCGCTGACCACCTGGAGTGGCTGTGAAGTGGCCAAGGCCACAACGGGGCCAGGCGAGACCAGGCGCATCACCCCTCCAGACTGAACCACCCCTATGGGCTGCTGCACCACCCCTGTTGGCTGAAGGAGACCCGCTTGCTGTTGGGTAAGGGTGGGCACCCCTTGAATCACTTGTCTGCCTGACACTTGCACTGGGGAATGGATGGATGCTCGGCGGGTGCGGATGACCAGGTTGGGGTTGGACCAGGGTGGGGGCACATTACCAGGGGAGGTGACCGGGCTGGTGACGGTGGCAGGGGACTTGTTGCGAGGTGGGGAACCCACCACTATGCTGGCTCCCGGTGTGCTGGCCATGGTGGGGACTTTGAGGATGGCACGGGGAGCCAGCTGACCAACAGCTCCTGGGTTCTGCACGGCAGCCTGTGCGGCTGGTGGTCGGCCTGGTTTGCGTGGCGCTCTCTGCACAGACACAAGGGCTTTGCCGGCAGTATCCTCAGCCTTCAGTCGAACGACTGCCACTTTCTCTCCCCCTCGTTTCCTGCCTGCAGTCTTCACCTCCTGGGGTGCTGCTTCGCCATTCTGGATTGTTTTTTGTGCTATGTTGTTCTTTCTGGCTTTCACAGGAACAGTTTTCTTAGCGGCTGGTGGTGGTTTGAGTGTTGGGCCGTTCTGCACAGGTTCTCCATTTGCTACCTTCACTTTGACAACTCTGCCCCTAGCCCCTACCCCGCTAGTTTTTCTACCAGCACCTTCAACTGCCTCCCTCTCTTCCTCTTTCCTCCTACTTTTAGCAACTACCCGTAACTTCTCTTTGTTAAGAGCTACCCTATTACTGATGCGAGACGGGGTCCGCACTTCCCCCGAGCCTGTGTCAGAGCTTGACAGGGAGGGGGAGCGGGGGGAATGCAGGCGTGGCCGCCCTGGCCCTTTCTTCACTTTGCCCGCTTTGGCCAGTCGTCTCTTCACCTGAGCGTCATCACGTAGATAGGTGTAGAGCATCTCATCCTCCTCCATCTCAGCACGTCTCTCTTCCTCCTCCTTCAGGGACTTGAGTCGTGCCAGTTCCCAATCTTTCTTGGAGTTCTCAATGTCCTCCTGCAACGTATACACAACTGGGTAAGTGCATCAGTTTGAAATGAAGACCACTGCCTTACCCTTGCATTAGGGTGGGGATGGGAGAACTGTGTGCATTATCAAGGTCCAACATTCCTAGGGCAAAAAATAATAAAAAACACACCAAATAAACTCAAATTTTTCATTCCCTGGCTATGTTGGTCACATGTAGTCTGGCAGTCATTTTGCCTTTGGCACTTATTTTCTCTTTTCATGAACATCTGCAAAAACGCTCTCTTGATTTTACAGAAGACAAAAAGGAAAATTTCTACAATTCAACACACCAAAAATGGCACCATAACACTGTATGCCCCACAATACAAGCACAAAACTTGAAACAAAATACTTCTACAGGTCAATCCCCTGTCCAAACCACACAGTACCTCTGCCATTTTGAGTTCTTCTGCTACTTCATCTTCCATCTGCGCCTCCATCATGCCAACAGCATAGCGCTCTATTGGGGTCAGCTGAAACAGTGCAACATGTGATGTTAAATGTCTCGCCAATCATACTGAAACTTAACTTGAAAAGCAGAAGGCAGAGTGAGGCACAGAGAGAGAGGGTCAGAGAGACAAGAGAAAGACTAAGCTGCATCAATGAACCATGAAATGATGGTCAGAAAGTGCTCAGATCATCTCTCACCTCCTTGTCAAGCATAGCCAGTTCCATCTCTGCACGGGACATCTCTTCTTCTTCCTTCCTGGCCTCAGCCTCTCGTTCGTCCCACGGGATGGTCTCATCAAACTCGGCCAGCTCTGCCTTCTGCTCTGCCTTGACCAGGGTGGCCGCCATTGCATCACTTTCATCTTCTGCCTTGCACAGAGCCTGGAGGGGGGAAGAACAAAAGCAGAGTTAAGAATCTTTAATACAATGAGTGGGTCAATGCTAGTTTTCTCTCAGTTTCACCTTCCTGAGACTCCCAACTGGAGAAAACAATGCCCATCCTTCCATTTTCTTTTTTTACCTTCATGTGTACTTTGCCATCAAACTGAATAGTAAGCAGAGTAGAGAAATGATGAGGTTGGTGTAGTGGAATCCCTGGTTGGAGACCACCACCACCTTTAAGAGCACCTTTTCCAAAACCTTTCCTTTCAAAACTGCATTTAAATAAACCCTCAGCAGGACAACCCTCATTAAAGAGCACTTTTACCCAATTTTTTTCAGCCCATGCTGGGGAAATTTAAATCAGGGAAAACAGTCATGCACTGAACACCGAAACAAATTTCAACACCAAAATTAAATATCCCTGGTCAAATATCAAAGCCTGAAAAAAAGGCAGACAAATGGACTGAACCTGTTCAAAAGCAGCAATGATGTTGGCCTCCTTGTCCTTGCCAGCTGGCCTTTTGCTTGTAGAAGGTGTAGGGGCCTCTTCCACCTCAGACACTTCCTCCCTTTCCTTCTCTTTTGCCTCCTCCCTCTGCTGCTTCTGTTCTGCTAGCGCCTTCAGACCAGAGGGCTGGGCAAACAGGTCTTTGATGGTTTGCTGCAGGCAAAAGGAAAACTACCATGAAGCAGGGTAACCACCATGCACACAGGACACATTCACAGTCAGAATGTGTCACAACTATAGTGACACTGACAGAGTCAATTATGAAAATTACAATCAAAAAGCCTCTCCAAGAAAATGCACACACTACAGCAATGGACTGCCCCTCATCCACTGGGACCCCCCACCCCTCCCCCCAACAGCTACATGCTATTTACAAGGGACAATAATATATGATACGCACAAGTACAACCTACAGACATGCACACAAATGTACACAGGGCATATAAAACATCTTACCACAACAAATCACTTATTTACTGTCTTTTTGCAACCAAAGAAAAATATGGACCTCTTGCTGAAGTGTGCATGTAAATGTAACACCTTCATGGCAGACTGACCTCTTTGAAGTAAGCAGTTGTGAAGTTTCCTCCCTCAATGGCCAGGTCTCCTAGCAGACGTTTCTGGTTAGCTTTTTTCAGGATGTTTTCCTCCACGGTCATCTCACTGATCAACCTGAAAATGCACACAACCCCACTGTAACTTGTAACACTTTCAGAGTTAGTTAGTTGGTGCTTTGAGCCCCGTCAACCACAAAGGGCTAATACACTTTCAGAGTAAAATCTGAAAAATAACATAGCTGCACAGCAATCTATATTCTGAACACAAACATAAACCAGGCTCCACAATCATTTGGATGATCAACCTAAAAACACATGTGACACTGCTAAAAATAATAATCTTTCAATCAAGTCCATGAACATCAGCTTTCAGACCTCATCGCTTTGCCCTTGCATGAATAGTGCCCCATCTTATTCAAAGACTCTGACAATCCTTCGTCAGATTTTAATATTCATCCTATGTGAGCTCTCTATGTTTGCAAGTGATTTTCATCAGATTAAGACAAGCATCATAAAATCAGTCCGCCCGTCGTTTATATCATCATATGAATGAAAATCACAAAAATCAAAATGCACTCTTTTTTCTATTCTAAAGATCCTCGCTTTGCACTTGTATGCAAAACTTACTTCAGATGAATCAAAGTTCCTCTGAAAACAAGTGATGCCACAGGTGGCCAAACAACTGCGTATCACACAGAAAATTTACAGTCAAAGACAAACCTGTGGTCGACATTATACCTATTTCAGACAGTGTTCATGTGAAAACCTTGGTGCCAGCCCCAATACAGTGACAAGTGCAGCATACAGGGTGGAGGAAAGAGGAGGGCAGGATAGGGCAGAAGAGACCGAGAGTGCACTAACACCCAACATTTTACAAATGACCACTGACCGGTATATATGCACATCCCGAGTCTGCCCAATGCGGTGACATCTATCTTGTGCTTGAGCATCCATGGTGGGGTTCCAGTCACTGTCATAGAAAATAACAGTGTCTGCACCTGTCAGATTGACGCCAATACCGCCCGACCGTGTAGAAAGGATGAAGCAGAAGATGCGCTTGTCAGCATTGAAGCGATCCATCAGTGCCTGTAGTGAGAGAACCCACAGGTTAGTTTATTCACTCTGTGCACACTCTTCAATTTCACCCTAAATGAGATCTGAAAATACAAAGCACTGACTGATTGTACCAGCAGCAAATGGCTTATTATTACAATTAATAATGGACCTGTAAAAAATGGTGAATGGGCTAATTCAAAATGATTATGTTCCATCAATAGCTTATTCCTTACCATTTGCCAGACACCAACCTTTGATTGACCCTAAGGCAGACCACTGAAATTTAGCATTGTGAAACTTGTCCTGAATTATCTTGCCAAAAAGTAGGTGTAACTGGGTTCCAATCCCCCCCCCCCCCCCCCCCAAGGAAAGACTATGATTCTGGCTCAGCAAAGAAAGACGTTATTCTGGTGCATATCTCAATCAAGCTCATGCACCCCCCCTCCCCCCCCAAATAATTGTAGACACAGGATCCTGACCAAATCTGCTCAGCTCCCAGCTGTTTTTTCTCACTGACCTGTCTTTGCTCCACTCGGGTGGTGCCATCCAGACGGAGGTAGCGGTGGCCATGGTGGTTGAGGAAGGCCTCCAGAACATCCAGCATCTTGGTCATCTGAGTGAAGATGAGCACCCGGTGGCTGCCCACCTTCAGCTGACGCAGCAACACATCCAGCGTCTGCAGCTTGCCTGGCAACAAAATCCAGCATTGCCAGTCCTAATGTCCATCTTACCCTAGTGATTACTTGTGGTCTGACTAGTCGATCTCCCATCACACACAACTTGTTCCTCCAAATGTTCTGATTACACAAACAAATGTACCAAACACTGTTGCAAACTGATGGCCCCCAGTGTACAACATGCTGGTGAAGGTTCTACCCTTGCATAAACCCCTTTTCTTTTTTAAACACCGTTTCCCTCTCTGACATAAACATGCAGGTCCAAACAACTCATCAAGTGGTAGATAAACGCACAAGATTACTTTGCACCACACAATTCATAATCACCAACTGACCATGTAACACCCCTCATATCTATTTTTCATTTCAAGGCATCTTTGTCAGCCCAGTTCCTATTTTTCTCACACACCTCCATAAAATAACACCAAGGATCTGTCTTTGTGTCATGACAAATTCCACCAAAGCCACCAGACAGCAGACACTTACCACAGTCATACTGGATCAGCCGCAGCTCAGGGAACTGGATGGACATCTTCATGTGGATGTCATTGAGACGGGTAGACAAGGGCCGCAGCTCTTGGCGCAGGTGCTGCGCCAGCCACTTTTGCTGGACGACAAGGGAGGGGTCAGGGTGTGCAACCCGAAGCTGGACACCCTGTGATATCACAGATGGAATGGAGAAGGCAAACCTGCAATCATCACCACAATTAGTGTCAGTTTCAGGAAACACAGATGGACTGATAGAATTTGCTTCGCTTGACAACTTCAGTATGTCAAAAACAAGCAGACGCTTTTTCCAATAAACACCTCTGTTCATCTCATTCAGTCTTCCGAAAGAAAACCTTTTCCTCCCTAACTCCAAATACCACAGCTGATCAACTTCCAACACACAACATACTGAACTGCAAATGATGCTTGTTAATCTCTGCATATTGTATTGTTTAAGGCCGGATATGGTAGTGCAAATTTGACCCAAAAAGTTTTTTGTCACTTTTTTTTTTTCCTGCACATACGTCTCTTTGACACCTATTAAACACATTTTCAGCCATGTTTTGCATGAAAATTGTTTTCAATGCCTTCAACTGTGCCAATAAAGAGTGCTTATCAAAGTTTGTCGCGTTGTTTTGAATTTATTTTGGGGGAAAAAGCACATTGTTTGACCCTTGCCGACGGCCCCAAGTCGAGCGAAAAGTAGGTCAAGTTTGGTATCGTTGGAAAGGTCGACCTCTCTTCTTTGTTCCAAGTTCGTCGTCATAATCGCCGAGACCGACCATAAATAGATTTCCCGCCGTTTCCGACCCTTGATTTTCAACGGAAATCTCCTTATATGGAGTAGTGACCAGCATGACATCATTGGATTCTGAAATCGACCAATCAGAAATCAGAACCAAGACTCCGGCCACGCTCGGCTGTACTCGGCCTTCCCACAATGCACTGCACTCGATTTCCGTTTTGGTGATAATTTGTCAACAAATCTGACCAGCTCAATCGATTCACGAAGTATTTCTGCAAATATTCCCTAAAGTTACACTTTTTTCCCGAAACTGTGTATTGCCATCAATACCAGAGATGCCACGGAAGCAAAATAAGCGGACTCATGACAAAGTGCTTTTATATCGAACGGCGAAAGCTGAGAAGAAAGTGAGGGTGAATGACCGTGAAGACACGCTGTGTGAACCGAAAGTGGTGGGGTGCCTCTCGGGTGAATTTTTTTTTGGAGATGATGGGAGCTGCAGATCGTGTTGCAGATGGAATGGAACAATCTTGGATTACTGCTCATGTGTTCCAGTTGACTTGTTTGCTGACTGACGTTTCGTGCCCAACTTGTGGAGAAACCGGACTGTACATTTCAGTGTGTGAGGGATCGGATCAGTGGGCTCGATTCGCATCAAAGCTAGCTTTGACTTGCGATCTTTGCGAGTACAAGAAATTTTAAATGTCGTCTCCACGAACGCAGTTCAGTGACAAGAAGAACGTAGCGTATGAAGTCAACCCAAGAATGGTTGTATTTAGCCACGAAAGCAGTACTGGAGACAATCAAGTGATCATGATGTTGGGAATACAAGCACACGGTGATGATGACTTTGTTCCATCGTTTTCTGTTACGTTACTTTTTGTTGCATATTTTCAGCTTAAAATTCCTAAGGCTCTGGTTGTAATAAAGATACAGCTTTGAAACTTGACATGGTGTTGCTCTATACATTTATCTTGATTCATACAGAAGGTTTTATTGATAAAGTGAAAATTGTTGTATTTATGTAACATGGAATATATAAAAATCATTGAATTTTCCAGATGTTTATGTAAAATATTTGTAAAAAGTCAAAAATGAAGATATCCATAAAACCTTCTGTATGAAGTTTGATATTGTGTTCTTAATTAAAGTTCAAAAGGCAGTTTTGTTCTATGTGCATTATCTTTGGAGGAGTAGGGATTTTAAAAAAGGTTGTTTGGCGGCCATCTTTGATTGTTTCCATGGCAACAGGTGTCGAAAACAACATATAATTATACTTTTTTAAACTTACAATGTAAGGTCTTTCAAATGACCCTAAATGCAAAATCTTGATTTGACAAAGAAAAAAAATCAGTTTGCACTACCATATCCCCCCTTAAGCAAACTAATGAAAGAACCAAATTACTTTTCAGACCAACCTGGCAATACAGTCTTCTTTTTTATAAAGCATATATTTTCAGTCTTGCTATAATACCCATGAGGCATGTTAAAGTTCTAACTGCCAGAGTGAGTAACATCAAACAACAGTACCATCAACCTTACCCTTCCCATGCCCTAAGATTCCACACCAACTAGATGGTCAGGCCTCACCTGTCAAGCGTGTCCTTGAGTTCAGTGAGGAACTGGTCAGGGGTGCGGATCAAGTTGGCCAGGTGGGTTGTTTCATGCCAGTAGTAGCACGGCAAATTGCGGTTGTGCTCTGAGTGCACGCGCAGACAGTGGGCGTACCCTGCACTCAGCCAGTGATCTCCCCTGCTACTCTGACAGCCAGTGTCAGAGGTGAAGGTCAAGGCATGCAGAAGGTCAGGGCCATACACTGGGGTGAGAGAGCAATGGTGGGAGTTCACGCGAGCCAGCCGTTTGAGCTTCTCTTTTCGTCGCTGTCGTCTCCTCTCATGAACAGACTCCTGCACACACCAGACTGATCAGGTGCAAAGAGCAACCCCGTGGACCCAGAGCATGGGTCTCTGAACTGAAGAAGTGACATCACACACATGAAACAACTGATATAACCACGATGGCTGACTGGGCGTAAAAACACTAAGTTACTTTCTTACTATGAAACAGCCAAGACGGAAAGCAGGTGTGTGCATATGTGTGTTCCTCTGAACTTGTATGAATGTGATCTCTCCCATTCATCCTGTATGCATTATTCAGAATGCATGTGCTTGTCACCATCTTGGGTTTTCCAGGGGAGGTTCTTGTTAATTGTATTGCTGTGTGGACATTTTGTATTTTCAGCTTGTGAGAACATCTGTGTGCACCATGTGTTTTGAATGTGCATTACCTTCTGTGGAGGCTTTCATGCACCAAATATATGCATTCTTTCATGCCCAGAAAGCATTGCGGGCAAGTTATGACAGTGTATGTACATGGATTTAAAAAAAGATGCACCAAACATTCATGCCCAGAAAAAGTCCTGGACACATTCTGACAGTGTATGTATGTGGACAAAAAAACAAAAACAAAACAATCTGCTAAAACATCAGCATCTGTATGAACCATGTAGTCATAAAAATGAGAATGCAACCTATCTGCAGAATACTAAACCATCTATCTCACCACAACATAAGCTTGGCCCACTTCACATCACTCACCAGGTACATCTCAGACTTTTTCTCTGGGGCCTGCTTAGGGGGCACCACTGTCTTCAGGGTGGACACCACACTGCTGACCACAGATGTTGTCAAAGAGCTGGTCGTTGCTACCGTGGTGTTTGATGAAGAAGAGGCCACCATGGGGGAAACACGCATCACAGGCTTGTTGCTGGCCGACAGTGAAGATGAGGATACAGGTGATGACACTATTGATGGTGATGATGATGCAGAGGAAGACATCGCAGTGGCCGGGATGGTTCTGAGTTGGCTGACTGCGGTGGTGACCAGAGCCAGGCCAGAGGTGGCAGCCACAGTGGTGGGCGCAGAGGGACCATTCACTGAAACCCAAGTCAGTCAGAAGTTTTCCTCGCCAATTGGCTAACACAATTTTCCACCCACATTAATCAGTAAGCCACCATAATAAAATTAAAAATTAAATAAATGACAAGATGCAAAGAAGCCTGAATCTATGACTAACTTGCCAATACTCCCCCCCCCCCCAGCATCAAATGCAGTGGACCACCCCGCCTCTGATCACCTACCAGGTCCCATACTTCCTGCAGATACAAAGAAAGACAGAAGGAGTCTAGTCAAGAGCCTCTCACCACAAGCACTCTGCCCAAAGCTCCTTGTTCTACACAGCACAGAACTGCAACCAAATCAGACACCATCTCCTTTGACCTCTAACACTCACTCTAACACTCAACCAACCCCCAAACTGTTTAGCAGTTGCCATCATGTTGAACAGTGTTAGTTCAGTAAGCCATGGGAAGGGAGCAGGACACTGGTAAAATCACCACGGCTGATCAAGAACTGCATTCTACATGCCCAGAAATAAAGTCGACTGTGAGATTACTGGGTCCATCAAGACCACAAACACCTGCCAACCTTTGCCCAAAATGAAAAACAGCACACAAACAGTTTTTTCTTTATCTACTCAAAGCCTTGCAGTGTACTGTGTAGGCCTTGGGACAGGGGCATATACACGCCATGGGAAGCACAATTCCCATGCCTAAGCTACTGCACATCAACCCACACTCTGGTACCTGTGCTGGAAGCTGTGGTGGTGACAGCAGTTTGAACAGGTAAGACTGAAGACACATGGACAGCACCAGCAGTGGAGGCAGGCCCAATCAGCTGCTGACCTGATGAAGTCTGAACAATCTGGAACAGGCTGGCTGCACACACCCAAAAGGCAAATGAACAATGTGTTGTGTCCCGTTAAACAAGCCTTCTTTTCAAGTTTTTATGCGCTTGGATCTCCTTTTAGAATGCTAGCAGTCATCCTGCTTTCAGATTTTATTTTTCTTAATGAACAATAGCCTGACCCAGTTAACACCACAAAGCATAAAATACAGAGAAAGACCTGTGAGATCATTCAGCCTGTTTTGCTGTATGTGCAAAAGGTGAATGCCTTTTACAGCGAAGATTGCAATCTTAGCATTCACTGAAAGAAATGTTTCTCTCACTTTAGTTTTTATGTATATATAATTATTTTTTTTTAAACTGAAGGACACACCACTTTGTACCTATCTTCAAAATCAGAACACACAACAGCTAAAAAGAAAAGTTAATCAGACATTAAAATAATTATTTGCTTTTTACATTTGCTTTTCAAAGTAGACAAAATAGTTTCTCTCCAAGATGGCTTAGTTTCACATGCATGCATTTTACATTTACTGTAAGATTGGCTGAAACTTTGAGACAAGCTTGAGTGTGGCTGCCACATAGGATAGGAAAAACACCACCATAAGACCATGACTGAAAAATGCTTCAGAATTTGCTTTCTACATATAAACCAGAAATGTACAGAATTTATGACATATCTCACCATGCTCATATCAGGGCAACCTTTAACGAAGGATTCACTAACCTGGTAGTTGAGAGAGCTGTCCTGTAGGGATCATGTAGCGTCTTCCCTGTTCTGTATGCTGTACCTGGATCTGTAGAGAAGGCAGGACCGATGTGGCACTCGATGGCACACCTGTAGAGTACCACACAACAATGTGTTAGTGCTTGCCCTGCCAAAACCAACATGCAAAGTTTCAGCTAAACATGCACATCCCTTCTACAAAAGAACCACAGTAAACACTGAAGACCATTTCAGTGACCGTTTAAAAATGGTGCATAGAATCCAAGCATCCACTTCCTTACTGTAACTTGTATCATGTAAATTGTAGCACTTTAATTCATTCAGGTAACTGTTACTCTCTTGGTGCACACTAAACTGTAGAAACACAAAAACAGCAGCCACCATAATATCACCCAAAAAGGCTGAGAACAAGCCCATGACCAACATTACATCCAGTTTTACAGCCCCTTTGGCTCAACTCCAGAGAAGTGCAATGGAGGGGGATTCAGAAAAAATGGGGAGGCCATCTCTGAGGTTTGTGGATAGCAGGACTACTGTGGAATTAAGCAGTCAAAACTGACAAAGCATGTGAAGGGAAGGACAGCATCATCACCTTGTAGCTGCTGTGGCAGCACCTTGGCCTGCAGGGCAGGGGTGACAGACGTCAGGACAGCAGAGCTGGAGGGGGCCATCGTGCTGGCACTGCCAGTGGCAGAGGTAACCAGAGTCATTCCAGATGAAAGCACCAGAGCTGGGCCGCCACCACTACGAGGCTGACTGGTCAGCAGTAAGGTCTGCCCACTCGGGGTCCGAACCTGCAAGCATATCCACACATTTTAGCACAAATGTTTACCCTGTAAGTTTTCACCACTCTGGGTTCAAACCTGCATGTGAACTCGTACATCAAGCAACCACTGATTCAGAATTCCTACAGTGTATGAAATACATTCCATGCAGAAACAGACACCACACTGGGAAGACATAAATATTGAAATCTCTGAGTAAGGTTCGATTTTTTACTCTCAAAATAGCCTCAATTCAGACAAATGAGTGAATAATTTTATGTTATGCCTTTATTTCAAGCTTCTACCTGGCAATAAGCTCACAAGCAAGCTTGTCTGAACAAAGTTAATTTTGCAACTGATTACTTCAAAATGCCCACACCTCCAAACATAAATCTCTTGCAGAAAAGACCCAAGCTTATCCTTGGTTATTTGCACTGATCAGCACACTTTCCTTTTCCTTAGCTGGAGTACAGCTCATCAGCTAACAGGAGCTGGCAGCTGGATTTTAAGTCAGGAGAATGGATTGTTAATACAGAGAGAGCAAGAGTACGTATTAACTTTCATGTTTTACGCCCAGTCAACCATTACGGTTACATCAGGGCAAAACATATTCTATTATACAGTAAATGTTAAAAATGTGTACATGCTAAAACTGACACATATACAGATTTTTAAAAAAAGGACTTAATAGGTGATTAAAACACATATCCAAAAAGTTCTAAAAATTTAAATCCTTCCAAAAATATTTACTGCTTTCAGAATGTTGAAAATCTTTTTCACTGACACTTCTTCAAATAAAGCACGTAGTGACTGAGCTGTATAATGGCTCCCTCTTGTTTCAGTGAGATCTGAACAAGTAAGTTTTACAGTTAAAAGTTGATCACATCTGATGCACGCTGGCCGTTCCTCACCTTTCAATAAAAAGGAACAAGTTATAAAAGAATAGCCAATGTGCAATCAGGCCAACAGTTTCCTCTTTTCTGTTTGTCCAAGGACACCATCTTAAATCTGGAAATATTTTATGTAGTTTATTTTCTGGGAACTGGTCTAAGATAAATCTGTACATGGTTTTAGGTTTGAGAAGGGGATGAGTTCAACTGAAATGTCACCAACAAGGGCATCCTTAGCTGCAGAGTCTGCAGACTGAATTACCTCTAATGCCCACATGGCTGGGGACCTGAATAAAGACAATCTCCTTCCCATCTTTGGTCAAATCCATATATACTTATATAGTTCTAGAATCTGCACCAAGACAGGGTGCTCATACTTTAAGGCCGGATACGGTAGTGCAAATTTGACCCAAAAAGTTTTTTGTCACTTTTTTCCCCCCTGCACATACGTCTCTTTGACACCTATTAAACACATTTTCAGCCATGTTTTGCATGAAAATTGTTTTTAATGCCTTCAACTGTGCCAATAAAGAGTGCTTATCAAAGTTTGTCGCGTTGTTTTGAATTTATTTTTGGGGAAAAAAGCACATTGTTTGACCCTTGCCGATGGCCCCAAGTCGAGCGAAAAGTAGGTCAAGTTTGTTATCGTTGGAAAGGTCTACCTCTCTTCTTTGTCCCAAGTTCGACGTCATAATCGCCGGGACGACCATAAATAGATTTCCCGCCGTTTCCGACCCTTGATTTTCAACGGAAATCTCCTTATATGGAGTAGTGACCAGCATGACATCATTGGATTCTGAAATCGACCAATCAGAAATCAGAACCAAGACTCTGGCCACGCTCGGCTGTACTCGGCCTTCCCCCAATGCACAGCACTTGATTTCTGTTTTGGTGATAATTTGTCAACAAATCTGACCAGCTCAATCGATTCACGAAGTATTTCTGCAAATATTCCCTAAAGTTACACTTTTTTCCTGAAACTGTGTATTGCCATCAATACCAGAGATGCCACGGAAGCAAAATCAGCGGACTCATGACAAAGTGCTTTTATATCGAACGGCGAAAGCTGAGAAGAAAGTGAGGGTGAATGACCGTGAAGACACGCTGTGTGAACCGAAAGTGGTGGGGTGCCTCTCGGGTGAATTTTTTTTTGGAGATGATGGGAGCTGCAGATCGTGTTGCAGATGGAATGGAACAATCTTGGATTACTGCTCATGTGTTCCAGTTGACTTGTTTGCTGACTGACGTTTCGTGCCCAACTTGTGGAGAAACCATCTTTGATTGTTTCCATGGCAACAGGTGTTGAAAACAACATATAATTATACTTTTTTAAAACTTACATTGTCTTTCAAATGACCCTAAATGCAAAATCTTGATTTGACAAAGAAAAAAAAATCGATTTGCACTACCATATCCCCCCTTAAGTTACATACAGCTTTTATTGATGAAAGTGAGTCAGACAGTATTAAAAATGGTTTTTCTTCAGAATAATAAACACGTTTTAGAGCCAAAAGAATAGCTCATAATTCTGCTGTATATATGGAGCTGCTGTCCAGAAGGTGACAAATGCTTCCGGGAATGTTTGGCCGTTTCGGCTCCTGCAGCAACTCTTGCCTGATTTCGAACCATCAGAAAAAAAAAATCTAACAAAGAATACTTGGTAATAGTTTGTAAATATAACTGTTTGCCGGTTTCTGGGTCACTTGCACCTTTTATGAATTTGTTTAAATCAAAATGGACTGTAGGAGCTGAAAGCATCCAAGGGGCTATGTCCAAAGAGGGAGCATTGTCAATCAGATTTAGGTTAATTTTGGATTCCTCCAAGTGGGGTAAGAGAGAGAGAACAATAGAGAGGGGATATGAAAGGGGATTCCAAGATTCCAGACAGGGGAAAGAGATCAGATACTCCTGGTCTCCTTTCAGCAGCAGCTGATTAACCATTTGAACACCTTGCTGTGTCAATAAACCCACAAAGCTGAAAGCCTACACACTGCATACACTCTTTATGAACTGCCTGACCTGGGAGAAAGTAACGGTGGCTGGGGAGATGGCAGTAGCAGCAGCAAGAGAGGGGAGACTAGAAGACTGGTGAGCAGGAGCAGCAAGCACAGACTGTACAGAGGCCTGACTCACCACCCCCACCCTGACAGCCCCAGTGGGGGGAGTGGCGCTGCGCAAAGGGGCCCCCTTGATCAGCTCCACTGGGGAACCTGCACGGCCCTGCAGGAGTGGGGACCCTCGCCCTGGGGTCTGCACACACAACAGCAAAAGGTCAACAGATGTAAACACTCAGACATCTCCACACTTTCACACACACCTGGGAGTCCTGCACACCACTCGATGACTCTTCACACACACCAACTGCACTCTAACAATACTCTACTCAGAAACGCATTTCATATAAAACACAGACTATCTGCACTGCAGTGCTTCATTCCAACCTGAATGATGCTGAACCATTTGTTTTTGTCTTCCAACAGTTTCTACATCACTTCTGTACATCTGATTTTACCTTCTGGCAGTTTCTGTTCACTGACACACACTTCGTGCAAAGCACTGGTCATCTGTCAGCATTGCTGCATAAATTCTAACTCTTAATATGCTGGACTCTCAGCTTTGATTGCATCCATCAACTTCATTTTTCCACTGCTGCTACACTTAAATGATGGGGAACCGTGCATTTTTCATTCAGCAGAGAAAAAAAAGTCCTCTACACTCAAACATTCCTGCTACACAAACTCTACACTATCTCTCAGTCTGTTGCGGGCCTCTTTTTCTCTTTCATCCCTCACTCTCACCTGTGCAAGTGCAGGTGACAAGCTTCGGAAGACGACAGGTTTGAGCTGGCCACGTGGCAGACGAGGGGGTGGTTCAGGCTGGGTGTCCACCTCTTCTATCAAAGAGTTGGGGGTCTTCAGCTGCTTGACACGGTGGGCCACAAATGCCGGCAGGTCACGCTCCATTTCAACCAGGTTGGGAAACAGCGTGTGCATGTCCACCTCCTGTGCAACCACATTGTACATGTCTCATCCAGGAACAGAATCTTCTTTTTTTTGTCTTTTCTTTTTTAAATATCAATTCTTGGCTTGCTCTAGTTTTTTGTATTTTATTGACACACGAGGGAGTTTGTTCCCTTTACAGTCTTGTTCAGATTAAGATTATGACTCAGATGAAGTTAGGCACTTCAGGATTCTTGGTGGTATCAGCACAAATTTAATATATTAATGACATGCCTTCCAGAGACATTTTTGGCACCTTGCAAATGAAATGAATTTTCCAGCTTCACAGAAACATATTAAACCTACCCATCAGACACATATGGCTTCCACTTGCAGTGGAACACTGACTAACCTCTAACGGGTCCTTGATCAAGGCACGCGTGACCAGTGAGGCCGTGTAGTAGACAAGACCTTCCATGCACAGCGGAGAAACAACAGGGCGTGGGTCAAAGAGGTTGGGGTGGTTGCACACTTTACGCAGCTGCATCAGAATGTTGATCACACTCATGTAGTGGCCAGCTGCCAGGGTCTCCTTTGTCCTGAAACCCAGTTGGTGATGTGTTGGAAACAAGAGACAAACAAGACAACAAAAACAAGAGAACGCTCTAAAATGATTCCCTGCCCTTCATTAAAAAAACAAAAGAACAATGCAATTCCATTAAAAGCAAAACAAAACTTGTAAACAAAGCTGACTGCTACTGTTCTGAAATAAGAATGATTTTGATAGGACAACACAGAATATATATGTGCACATTTTCAGGGTATAGCCCTCCAGCAACAGACAGATGAACAATAAATAAAAATTGTCTACTTATCTGGTTACAACTAGCACTAGAATGACTGAAAATTGTTATCTGGTTCAGGGGTCGTGCTCATTTTGTGTAAATATTGCATTTTTCAGGTGCCGTACGCATTTTAGGCACATCACTGTGTCACCATACGCAAAATGACAACACCGATTAAACAAGATATGCCTCACTGGTGCTGGGGATGCCGTGACACTCAACACTAGATCTACTTGCAAACGCAATGTCATCTCAGCTGTTCAAGTCCAGCCAATGAAGGGTGGAATCTGGACAGAGAAATAAATGCGCAACTCCCCGTAAGCTACTGTAATTTTTGGACTGTAAGGTGACGGTGAAACCTTTCCTAAAATCTTATCCATGCGCCTTATAGTTGGTAGCGCCCTGTTTGATCAGTGGTATTTTCTGGTCAATCGACGGAGAACATAATCCCAGATATGGAATTTGGAACCAAGCAGTATGCCTACTGTCAGTGTGTAATAGTATCAGCATTTACTCAAAGGTAGAAGACTACGAAATCAAAAACAAAACGTGTCGACACCGAATATGAATGTGAGAAAATGGCAGCAGCCTCAACTTCAACTCAGTGCTAAATGCCGCCGTAGACGAGAACTGGGTTTGCCAACATCATCTGCAGTTCTTCTATTATTTTTTTACTGCTGTGTACAATGTTTCGATCTATTCAAACTTTTTCCGTGAACAGCAAATTTACTGAATGTTACCACATTTTTTGTGCACGGATAGACCTTTTTACTATTTTCATCCGCTCACGTTATAGACTGTGAGCTACAATCAGGTTACTTCATCATTTTGGCTTTGTAATGTGCATTAAGACTAGGTTATACTGTATGCATTTTTCGTGCCATTGACGCAAAATACATAATGTTTCGTGACAGTTGACGCAAATCTCCAAAAGGCAGTGTAACCCCTTGTTGTTAGAGATGGTGCTGGAGCGTCCAGCACAAACTGTAACCAGACAAGGAGACAATTTTCATCTATGAACAATTATGTCTGCTGCTTGAAAAGGGGGGTTACCTAGTAAATCTGTGCATGTTTTGTGCCATCCTTTTCAAATCAGCATTATTTTTAACTCTGTGGGTTGTTGTTGTTGGGGTTTTTTGGGGGTGGGGTGGGGGGGGGTTATTATAGTTCAACACAAAAAACATGAAACTAGTTTTGGATCTAAAATGTTTGTCATAAACACGTGGGAAAGAAAACACTGCATCACTCTCGTTCTTTTCCCAACCCATAGTTTGTTTTTTCCAGCCATGAGCAAAAAACACTAGGCTGTCATTTGCACACTAGCAGCAGTTCACAGATACAGGACTCTACGAATATCTCACTTTGCCTGAGACATGAAGTCATCATAGAGAAAGCGTTGACGCTTCGATAGTTTGCACATGACCACATGTTCAAACTTCTTGGGCATCTGTTTCTCCACTTCATTCTTCAGGCGTCTCAGCAGAAAGGGACGCAACACCTGTAACACAAGGATCAATTTTTTCTTTCTCTCAACTAAAGTAATTGTGGAACTTAACACAGACCAACAACTCAGACACATGTGAAGTCCATTAACACCCACCATCATCAAAAGGTCAGTATGAAGACAGAATAGGGTTTCAAAATAATATCTGAAAATGAAATGCGCTGACAATGAAATGTACCAGACGAATGTAGTCTGATGACCCAAGTGAGAGTCACTAGAGGATCATGTCTGAGCTCAATGTCTGAGGCCTAGTCCGCTACACAGCACAAACAGCCAGTGCAACAGTGCTAGCCTCAATACCGACCAGCTACACCCGCTTACAAATTCCAGTCTACTGAGCTATGTAAAAGCAACAGCTCACATACAGTTCTACCTCTGCACTATTTCTAAATGGCCTGCTTTACAGGGACAATGGACTGCACCGATTAATAGCTGGATCAAGTGTACCAAGAAAAGTACCCCCAGACAAAATGCATACACAATGTATTTATGTTTGAAGAGACTAGCAATGTACCAGCCACCAAATAAAAATCACAATCATGCAGCCAGCCAGCAACCACAACACACCCCATGTGCACTGTTCAATGAGACCCGTTGTTGTACCTGCTAGCAAAAAACAAACACACGCATCTTATGAGACTCCCACTGCCCCAGCTTGCAAACACACACGTACCTTGTGCAGACGTTTGACGAGACTCTCGTTGTACTCCTGGCTGCCCTCAATCATACCAGTCAGGGGGTTGGAGAACCACTCCTTGAAGTCCCGGTGTGACTGGAAGACGTTGGGCATCAGGAAGTGCATCAAAGACCACAACTCCATCAGACTGTTCTGAAGTGGCGTCCCTGTCAGCAGAAGGCGGCGCTGGCTGGAGAAATTCAGCAGCATCTGCCATCGCTGCGACTTGAAGTTCTTGATGTTCTGAGCCTGTGGCAGAAATGTTTTGCAACTTAAACATAGCCACTAATGCACATGCTCATTTCTACTCCTACTCCATACTGAATGCTCAAAATCACCACTATTTGGGGAGTAGGATAGCTCAGTAAAGCGCCAGACTTGTGACTGAAGGGCCATAGGTTTGAGTCCCTGCATTTCTTTCTCCATGGTCAACTTTCTGTGCTGACTCTCATTTCAGTATCTGTTCTACCCCTGTGGTACCACATAAGCGCAGGTTACAGCTAAACATGCATGCATCCTGCCTGTGTGGCTTTGGATGAAATAATGTGACATGGCTGCACAGTGTACAAAACATATGCGCCAAGACAGCAGCAGCTTCACATGGTGCCAGCCATGAAACAACCAAACAATGCTGCAAGTACACTTCAGTGGATATTCAAAACACTATAAAAAGCAACACTCAATAAGAATCCCATGTGTCAAGAGCACAGCAAAGAGCAGAAAATAGCACTATATAAAAGCGATCATCATCAAATATTAACCCATTTGCCCCAGATCACCCGCTCTTTTTCCTTACCATGTGACCCTAGACCACCCGTAGCCGCCAGCTAGCAGACACTCCATACTAGCATCCCGGCTTATGCAAACAGGAACATGATTCTCACTAGACTTGTAGCCTTGTTTCTGCAATAGTTTACTACTTCCAGTGATGTTGGTGGAGTCTGAGAGAAGCTGTGAATTTTCAAAATTGCAAGATGGACACACGATAGATGCACGAAAATAACACGATAGATGCACAAAAATAAACAAAAGCCCTACTGTTAGCAATGGTATCAAAGCTTCATCCTTTGAGATTTGAACCACAAAATTTGACTCAGTTGCTTACTGTGGGCAACCTAACAAACTCATGGAGCTTCATCTTTGGAGATTCAAACTGGAAATTTTGCAAAGTGGTTTACCCCGTAGGCACTCTATAACCTGACATACAGATACGGACATTTCTGATGTGAGATTTTTTTTTTTATGCTTTTATTTTTGAGTAAAAAAACAACAACCTTGGATACACAACACTGTATTTGTAAACCAGGAAAATATGAAGTGAGCTAAAACTTTTGTTTGGTGTTTATTACTGATTTTTTTAAGTTGTATACAGGGATCATTTGATACAGTTACTTCCCTCTGCATGGGATTTCATAGTGAAAAGGCAGCTGCTGGTCTGGGGCCAAGTGGGTTAACAGCCAGACTCCTCAAAATCCAACGTTACTTTTTCCCTTTCCAGGTCAGTAAAACGGATGATAAAGTCAACAAGTACAATGAAAGCCAATCAAGGACACAAGAAAGACTGACAAGCACAATGTCGTCCAGCCAACTGAAGGTGGGTGGTGGAGGCACTCAGACTTGCTGTCACACTTCATATTACATTGGTGCCCTACCAGAAACTGACAGCAATTACCAGAAGAAGAAAAAATGGAATGTTTGCTCACAAGTGGTTCTGACTAGTGAGAAATGCAAGCTGTTACCTCATCCAGAATAAGGTACTTCCACTTCTTCCTGCGGAATGCCTGGTGGTCCTGAACCACCAGCTTGTAGGATGTGATGCACACATGGAAGGCATTGGTCTTGGTCCAGCCCTGCAATGAACAATTCCTGTGTGAGACCACCACATGGAGCTACTTAACTACAGAACACAACAGAATGGACGTAATGCCAGTCAAAATGACAAGAGCAACTGTTCATTTGACTTTTAGAATCAAGAGAAACAACTGGACACAGAATAAGAACCTGCCCATCTATTTAATAATAACAGTTAATTTCTATAGAGCACAGTCTCAACAACAACAAAAAATGAGCATACCACACTTTACAAGGTCAACAAACTGTTTACATAAAACCTTTAAAAAAAAAAAAAAATGCACTCTTCATGCCTACATATTTACCCTCATTTAAGAAATATAATTCTAACGTTTACCTTTTGAATCCCTATTTAGACAAGATTATGTACTGCTTGTGGCCTTAAAAAAAAAAAGGTGACTTCCATGCATGTTAAAATATTTGAATAGGTTTCAAAGTAAAATGTCTCAGACAAATGTAGTCCAAAGACCCATGTGCGAATCACTGGAGGATCATGTCTGAGCTCACTGTCCAAGGCCTAGTCCGCTACACAGCACATACAGCCAGTGCAACAGTGCTAGCCTCAATCAATACTCAACACACTTTTACCCTGCAGAATGACATCTATAGAATTCAATTCTGAACTGCAACTTGAAGCAACATCAACAGGCATCTAAAACTGTAACTGGCTGTTCTGGTCAAAGTCAATTCCATTGAAATACACACACATGCACACACAAAAAAAACAACCCTTCTTCCATCATCATTTAACATTTGTTCAGGCTAGCAGCATGCACACTTAAAACATTTTTGTTTTGGGTGTTGCTGTTGACACTGTTGTAAATTCTGCTAAAAGAGGTGAACAGACCTGTCGCTTGAGCTTGCGTTCCTTCTGGTTGCCATAGTAGGTGAGGATCTTGAAGGCAGGACACCACTTCTTCAGCTCCATCTCCCAGTTGAGCATGACACTGGTGGGCACCACGATAAGGTGGGGACCCCAGGTACCTGCACAACCACCAGCACATCCTATCTCAACTTCAGGAAAAACACTGCCCAAAGCAAACCAACATACCAGTAAGACTACAACCTGGGAACATCTTCACCACCAGTCACAACTGGTAATCTTCATTCTCATCATGCCACTGCAACCAACATAATCCCCAAGAGAACAAAAATGTGGGTTCAAACAATGCAATACACTTCTAGATATAGCAATGTTCCAAGGATTCTCAAAGTTGACAGTGATTGCAACACTGCCAACTCTATCAACCAAGGAGTTAGTATCTGGCCATGGTTCCCTGTAGCAAAAACAAAATCCTTTTGCTACATTTGATTTGGCCACATCCTGCCTCATGAACAGAACACCAAGATCAAAGGCTGAGCAACAAATAGGAACTCGGCCACAGCAACACACAACTGACCTTTCTCACAGGCAAGGTGAGCAAGGAGAGCGATGGTCTGGATGGTCTTGCCTAGCCCCATCTCATCAGCCAGAATGCCATTGAGCCGCTTCTCATGCATGGTGGCCAGCCAGTCCAGACCCACATGCTGATACTCGCGCAGGCTGTGCTTCAGCAGGAAAGGAACCTTGGTTTTCACCTGCAAAGTGCAAGGGTGTCACACTGCAGAATCCACTGCTGAACTGTAAGGTACATGGCCAGGATGAGTAGATGGAGAATAAACTGCAAAGCTGACATCTTCCAAAAAACCCACCTTCGATCAGTTGAGAGGTACCTGTAATTAGCTATGCAAAAGCCTCTGTGCTTAACCTGGGACAGTATGGATTCCGGGGGGGTGCATCACTTCAAATCGAAAATGCACAGTTAAAACTGCATTTTTCAACCTGCATGCTTGTGTTATCGTTTGAGTGAATGAATACTCTACAGCCTACACTGTGTGTTATTTTATTTCATGCCTTTGAAAGTAGTATAATCTTTGAAAACCGTCATTTTACGGGTAGTGCGGCCGGCCTCGCGCCGTGGACCGATTTCCGAGAGGACACTGTTTTGGGTGGCTCTCTTCAAACTCCTCGTACCATCGCAAATGACGACGTACAAGGCTTAAACTTTACAGCCAATCAGAAGAAAGAACGCTCTTTCGTGCGGTATGTGAACTTTTTTGATGCGGTCTATGAAAACAGCGTAATGGCGGTAAGTACGGTTGTTGTAATTTCTTTCTCAAATATTTTGTTAAAATTGGTCATTTAGGAAAAAAGTTCACCCACAGGCTTATTCTGTGTTCTTTTATCTACAAGAGCATGTATTTCACTAGTGGTTTTGTTGAAAAATACGACGGTAATGGGCTTAAAACGATGACGAAGTGGCAAAAAAATCTCTCAAACTCGGCCTGCGCATTGCGTGGGTTCGTCGGACTCCAGATCAAGCGAGATGGAGGAGACTTAAAAATACAAAGCAGCTCTCATTTAAGTGCAGTAAAAGCACTAAAACTAAAGCTAAACACGCTGACTTGAGGAATATTCGGTTGATTTGTTTATTCCGTCAGGTATTTGGTTAAGTTTATAAAAGTTTGGGGATCGTTCTTGGAACATTCCATCTCCAGCTACTGGTCACTCCTGCCTCAGTAATGGCCGCACCCAGAGTGCTTTTTATCGGACCTGGATTTTGACTACGGGCAGGTCTATTTCTTCAGCCGAGGGGTGTCATATTTAATCAGTGCTATTTTCTTGATTTACATTGGTCTGGATGTTTTAAAGATTCTTCTTTCTTCCCCCTTTGAAATTTATATCAGTGATTTTTTGTTTGTCCAGATTTAATATTTATGGCCCTTTCAGTTTCAGGTAGAGAGATGCTTTGCAGACTTAATTAAGTGTCTCTTTAGTCTTCTTTTTTTTTCTTTTTCTTTTTAACTGAAATTTTTGAAAATCTTTTTGGTTGGGTGGGTGCCAGCATTTCTCATGATGTATAATAATAATAATAAATTAATAAAACAAGATTAAAAAGTGTTAACAAGTGGAGTAAAATATCAGTTTTATTTTTAATTTGATTTATTTATAATGTTATTTATATTAACTTTAATAAATGGTTTCATATAATGATCCAAAGATTTAGCAGTTTTTTAATGTTTCTTTTATTGTGTGGTTGCAGGTTCTAGAGCCTTTTGTGAGAGTGATGCAGCTGTGCCCAAACCCAGGCAGACCAGATGGATTTATATAGAACTTAGAAGACCACAGTCATCATGAATTTTGTTGTTTTTTATGGCAATTGGTGAATCATTAAAATTAAAAAAACTGGAACAATTATTTTTGTCATCATTGTGTGACTGTGTGAATGACTGCTTTTTGGTGAGGTTGAATTGGACAAAAAGCTGATATTATGTGGAAAGGTATATATTTTTGCAAATAAATTAGCCTAACGAGCTTGTTTGTTATATTATGGTAATGATATGAACACAAATTGACATTGATTGATCCTGTTTACCTGTGGTAATTGCAACACAAAAAACAACATTGAAACAAAATCTGAAAGTTCTAGTTAAAAAAAGAAAAGAAACTAAATTAAATTAGCATGTTTTATTAATATGCTAATTTATGCAAATATACTGAATTACTTCACAAGGTTGACACCATTTCAGTCAATTTACTATAATGGCAAAGCTCCAGGAGCTGAATTTCAGTATTCTGATAGATGTGGCAGGTAACTTCATATAAACAATTTATGAAAAATGTATAGATGCTCGTTATGCTAATTTATGCAGATTAGATTGCACATCAGTGATCTGCTAATGCTACAGGTACAAATTTCAACAAGGTTACCACAAATAATAAACCCCATGTGCAGATTTTGAAGATTGTTTCAGGGATAATTAAGGTATCTAAACAACCAGGAACAGTAACGAGTTTGTTATGTAATTTATGCAAATGAGGGATCAAATTGGGTTAGATTCTATGCTAAGAAGTGGTGTACACTATTGGTCTATCTAAATTTCCTTGTTTAAAATCTGTAAGTCCTGTGAACATGCACAAATCAGTTAATTATTATACTTAATTAGTTATTACATAACAGTATGCTAATTATCTTTTGAAATTGGATTGTGAGGCACTTTTTTTCACCATTTTTGGATTCGTCATGTCCCAAAATATAAATTCACCAACTTTAATACCAATGACTTGAGTCATTCAGATTTTATGTACATAAACCCTTACTATTGCTGCTTTCCACAGGTCCACCCTTTTGCCTTCATATCCTTCATTGTCATAGTAAAGGACTGTCCCGAAATTGAGCTGATTTTTGGAACTTAAAATGTGAATATCTCCCAAACTATTGATCTGATTTGAGTGAAATAAACTGCGATGGATTCAGCTTCAAGAGCCCTTTAATTTGATACACTTCATTCAGTCAGAGGCATAAAGCAATTTTTGGCTGTTGCATAGCTACTGTAATTATTTATCTTTCAACAGTAATGTAACAATCACAAACGACTTTGATTCAAATCTGTGTCAGTGGGTGGGTGGGGGGGGAGTATTGTCCCAAGGATTCTCAAAGTTGGCAACGATGGCAACGCTGTCAACTCTATCAACCAAGGAGTTGCTATATGGCCATGGTTCCATGCAGAAAAAATAGATTACTTCACTGCGTTTGATTTGGCCAAGAAAACTCCTTGCTCAAAACTGAAATTCTTTACAGCACATGCCCAAGGGTACAATTCCTGCGAGCCTGTCTAGTAACACCAAAGAGAATGCTCAGATTTCTCCTTCTAAGGCACTTTAAAAAGTAACCACTGAATAACAAAGTTTTTGATGTTAACTGTTCAAACTGACCTCAGTGGTTTCCAGGGTGTATCCTTTGGGCTGTAGACTGAGGGCTTGGGCAGCAATGTCGTTGATCACTTCCTCCTTCTCATCCTTCTTTTCACCCTCCTCCTAGTCGACAAACACACTTACTTGTTAGTACTTCTACCATGTCAGCATGTTCATGAAAACAAATAAAAATAAAGTGGATTTATAACATCGGTTACTTTGGACCTACACAAAATCTGCAAGACACACTGTGGCATGTAGCTATCACATTCAAGACGAGTATGTATTTCACACAGATCTGTACTCAATATGGTCAATAAGGTTAGTCAAGCAGCTAGCAAGCAGGCTCAGGGTGAAATGGACAGTGTTGCTTGCAACAGAAGCTGGGACAAAACAAGAAGCATGTCACAGAGTTTTACACAAGCTGATTAATCTACCCCTTTCAGGAACCACACTGACCACCACAGCTTCAACATGGCTTGTTCAATGGGGAGACAAAAACAGAGCTCAGCATTTTTATTTCTTTTTTCTTCTCAACTGTCAAACTCTGGTCAAACGCAAAATTAACATGGTTAGTTAATAATTGGAATTTAACATCCTATCAAATGCACAAGGTCACATCAAGCTGATCAAACTTGTAATAAGCAAATGCACATTTCAAAATTCTTCCTCAAGTCAAATGCACAAAATCAATCCCTACACAAATACAGCAGAACACATACATGCAAACACAAGAGCTTGTCTGTTCAATATTTTCCTTGTTATAAAAGCATACAAGGCTAGGACAGGCTGGTGTCGTCGACCATAGCATCCATGAGACATCACTGGAGCATGCCACTATATCACACAGAAGACTTGTGTGCATTTCCACTAGGTTAGTCAAGCAGCTAGTAAGCAGGCTCAGAGAAAGATAGATGGACAGTGTTGCTTGCAACAAAAGCTGGGACAAAACAAGAAGCATGTCGCAGTTTTACACAAGCTGATTAATCTACCCCTTGTTAGGAACCACACTGACCCACCACAGCTTCAACATGGCTTGTTCACTGCGGAGACAAAAAATGCTCAGCATTTTTATCATGCCTTTTTCTTCTTTTTTGCAACTGTCAAACTGCAACTGTTAGTGTTACCTGTTCTCAAACTGACATTTACCACACTAACACCACATTTACAACAAGAATCAGTTCTGTTGTTCCTGATCTGCTAACACTGCTCAGGACAGCCAAGAGAATATTTATGCCCAATACCCTATGCATATATGGGATAGTTTACATATCAAATGTCTTCCTAGTACACAATGGAAGTGATGAATCAACAGAAAATACTTTTCCCCCTCTCTGTTCACAGCACTTCACAGTTTCCAAAGACTTTACTTTTTCTCTTAGCACAAGTATAAATGTTACTTACAACTAGTCCAGGACTAGCCAACAGTCCTGTCACACTTGGACACAAGTTGGTTAATCTTTCCCTCGTTTCCCAACCACACTGACCATTTCAGCATCAACACAGCTTGTTCACAGGGGAACAAAGCCACAGCTCTCTCTCAGCAAGTCTGGCCAAATGAACATAGCACATGCAATGAAACTGAATACTGAGCAGTTACACCCAAGAGATGGAGAGATGGCCGATTACAAATAAAGCAAAGCAGGAATTAAACAAGCCCTTTATTTCTTCAAACTTACTAAAATGACCACCACACTAGGAAATGTGCCTCTTGCAGCTGCCACAGCTTTAGTCACTACCCAGAGAAGAAAATCTCCTCAAGACAGTGCTAAAAATGTCAGCTTTATTGGACACAAACATACTGCATATACAAAGAACAGAAAGATGTAATGCTTGTTGCTTGCAACAGGAATCTGGGACAACAGGGCAGTCCAGTCACAGAGTTTTACACAAGCTGGTTAATCTTCCCCTCGTTTATTAACCACACTGACCACCACTGCATCAGTATGGCTTGTTCACAGGGGACAAATGCTTCAACCAACTCCAATAACATGCAATAAAACCAAATGCTGTGCAGTTACACCCAAAACAGGGACAGCTGGTCAATAACACACATTTTCAGAAGGGTTCTTCTGTCTATGTTTAGGTTTTTCTTGCCATTTCAGATTCCCTCCTCAGTTTGCTTTGTTTTGTGCAATGCAGGAAAACAACGCTTACCTCCACAATGAACTAACACCAATTGAAAGCTCCATTACTCAATCCCATACGCATGTGTAAATATGAATGTATTGTAAATACGAATGTATCAGAAAACATGATGCCTTCATCCACATGTGCTGAACATAGAAGTTGAAATGATGCTTGGCTGAGTTCAATGCAATATATCACAGACTCAAGACATCATCAGTTCCAAGGAAAGACAAAGGCTGCTTACTTCAATTCTTGCCAGACCAATTTCTATTAATATTTGGCAATCAAGACTTCCACTAAATTCACAAACAGTTCTGACAACACGATTTACATTCATAAAGGCCAAATTTCTTCTTCCTTGAACTAGTTTAAAACTTGATGCAGTTCCATTGTCATTTCATTTCCAATTACAGAAAAGCAGAAAAAGAAAAAAAGGTTCGAGTTAACAAGCCCGTCATTGTTAATGTACTGTACTAAAATTACCTCTACAATGGGAAATGTGCCTCTTGCAGCTGCTGCAGCTTTAGCCAGAGACAAAACTTTCTTACTCCGGAATCAAGATAGTGCGAAAAATGTCAGCTTTATAATCATATATCAGACAGACAGACAGACAGACAGACAGACAGACAGACAGACAGACAGACACACACACACACACACACACACTGCATCTACCCAGAGCATAAGAAATGTAATGTGATTGTTGCTTGCAACAGGAATCTGGGACAACAGGGCAGTCCAGTCACAGAGTTTTACACAAGCTGGTTAATCTTCCCCTCGTTTATTAACCACACTGACCACCACTGCATCAGCATGGCTTGTTCACAGGGGATAAGTCCAACCACAGCCATAACTGGTTACGCCATAGGTCTCAAAAAACTGTCAGCTAGTCAACTGATCGTGTTTCATTGGACCTGAAGTGGCATCAAGTTACCACAGAGACAACTCAAATTATATCAGTCCATAGTTCTCTTATTACTGTTCACAATGCTTATGCCAGCATCTGAGCAAAAACTGTTTGAACCGAGATGAAACCAATTTTGTCCCACCCAAAACAGATGCACATTATGTTTACATGTGTCACTTGTGTGCATCAACATTATGTTGCTTCAAATCATAGTACTCAAACTTATCGCAAATTATGCAGTTACAACACAAGATTTATAATGGGCGATTATGACAGATGCATAGAAATAAGAAGTACCCCTTCAATTGCGTATCCAATTACAGCAGAGGTTGGAGGAAGGGTGCCAGAAAGTGACAATAAACCGTAAGTCAGACTGCCTAGTGATGCATCACACAAGCTGGTGAAGCCCTCATCTGATATAGTGCCTTGGGGCTAACGGAAGTTAGGAAAAGCTGTAGAGGCCAGCTGCATGACAATGAAGGTTCCAGCAAGACTGTACACCCACCTGTGACAGGGAAGCAGCAGAGGAAGGTGTGACTGACACTGGAGCCTGGGCTGGCTTCACCAGAGCTTCCAGACCAGGACCATCTTCCTTCTTCTCCTTCTTCACCTCCTCCTGCACAGCTTCTTCCTCTGATGATGATTCAGTCTCTATCTCAAAGTCTGGGGACAAAACAGGGACCATAATTCAAATAAAAACTTTCTAAATGTTAAATGTTGCTACATGCTCATCCCATTCTGGCTTGAGTAATATTAGACACAGGTTTTTAACTCCTCCTACCCTTTTCATTTTAAACAAACCACCAATCCAAATGAAGCAGTGGTAGCAAAGCAGTTAATGAATAAAAAGTTCAAAACAAAACAAGCATTGTGTCTACTGGTTTCTCTCTCTTTGTGATCCACACATGGACATACCATCAGAGTCCAGTTCAGAGTCGTCATCTTCCTCGCCCTCACTGGAGCTTTCCTGTGGCATCTCAAAGTCACTGTCATAGGCCCCAGCGTATTTGGCTGCCAGCTCTTCTATAGACATCTCCCCTGGAACACATAGGAGATAGAAGGCATAATCTTGCTCTTGACATCTGTCAATTGCAGCCACTTCTTCAGTGGACCAGACTTAGGAATAGCTTCAAAGCAAAAACTCTGAACAACAGACCCCCCCCTTCCCCAAGTTTCACTGCCACATAAACATGTGTTTTCATGGACAATTCCTATACATAAATTTGTGTTTTCATGGACAATTCCCATTCCTGAGAGACACTGCTCCTGAAACACAACTGATCACACAAGCCATGATCTTGTATCACAGCTGTCTACTGGCATGGCAAGCTGCAACTGTACAGTGAAACCAACATCCCTTTTCCATGGCTGGTAAAACTGAAAGATGTGGCAATCTGAGAAAACCCTGAACATAGGCAAACCCTAGCTACTTTATTATGGAATGCTGCTAATTAGCCAACATTTCCCAGGCTCAATACACATTATCCTGAAAACAACTGAATGCTATTGTGATAAACAAACGTGATGCAGTGTTGCCAGCAATGCACAAGTTGTCAGAAGATGGGACACCATTCTGCCAACTCCTCTATGGTGGCAATTACTTTCTGGCCATGGGTCCGGGCAGACAAAAACATTTTAGCTGCCTTGGTGATAATGGCCACAACCATTACCCTTCCTTTCTTCACTCCAGAGTATTTTCTAAAATACTTCATGAATCTCTTGCAGGAAATTCTGGCTGCCTTACCTGGGCCAGGTTACAGCCATGGAAAGAGCAGCAAGACACATTCCTATCAATATTTTCATGTGTCCAAACAATGGTATATGTCATGTGGGTCAACAAATACAGCAACCTGTATAACCAGCAAGGGTCAGCAAAACCCCTCTTATCTGACCACCCGAGAAAATGGTGACTGTAAGGGGGGGTGATCCTTAGTGAGAAATTCATTTACACAAATATGAAAGGAAAAGCATCAGAAAAACAAGCTTCATGGAGGGGTGGTCTTCAAGGACAGGTGCTATTTTATCAGGAGTTACTGTGGTAGGACATTCATACCAAAGCTGTCAAAGTGGAGTTACGACAGTTTTTGAATTTTAAGATGCATTTAAAGGAGACCTGTACCTTTTCTGGTTCAGTACCACCTGCAAGAAATCATACCTTCTTCTTGGAGGTCTTCGAGTTCACTCCTGTAGCTGTGCTTCTCATGTTTCTCCTGTTCTGCAATAGTGTCTTCGACATCTACAGCTTCCTCCTCGGTGCCAGCAAATTCCCTGTCACTGCCTTCCTTCTCACCCCCTTCTACCTACAACACATCAGGTAAACAACATAATCTAGTGGTCACCTGAATGCAAACAATGTGCAAAGAAAAAACAAGACATAATCTAAATTTCATGGAAAAACAAGAACAGCAGCTGCCAAAAGCATTTCATGCTCATCATAACTATTCCATTGTATCAGGGTAAGGTAACCAAGTACAGCACATAGTCAGTACCCAGAGCACAGACCTGACGGGTTGATGTTCGAGACAGATAGCACCCACACAGCACACACAGCTGTGCAGGTGACTCTTGCCTCGAGAATACTAGCTGACCTCCCATCAACATCAGCAAATCTGGACAACACTGTTCCCCTCAAGTGCTGGTAAATAAAGTCCCTGAACATTTTTGGGACAAATTTGACTGGCCAGTCTCCCCTTAAGTCAATGGACATTCCACACAGTAAAATGACGGGGAGAAATCTGCATCTACACAGATCAGACTAAATTTTACATGCTATGAAGTTGCCTGAATTTAGTTGTAACAGGGTCATCCAACAGCAAGCACTGCTCACCTTTTCTTCATCTTCTTTGTCATCAGAATCCTCCTCTTCTTCAGTTTCTGTCAGGGGTGGCGGCAAGGGGGCAGGGGCATCCAGCACCTCAGGAGGCAGTGTCTTGAGCAGCTCTTCCAATGGCAAGTCTCCATCCTTCTGAAGTTCTTCCAGCTCTCGTTTCTGTTCCGTCTGCACAATAAAAACAATGTTTTAAATAAGGACTACTAGTAGTGTTTGCATAACAGGCTGCATTTCATGTCCCTGTGTTACAACGGGACACTCCAGTGTGACCTGTATCATTTCTGGTTTCAGCACAGTAACCTAAGGAGTGCTACTTGTCACTGAATATATATATAGCCTAACCGAGCTAAGCTTACATCAGTGAAAATGGCTGAAGTGGCCCATGAGTGTGTGTGAAAATTGCAATCTTTTAGTCTGGCTCCTCCATATCAGTGAAGAAACAACATGACTTCTTCACAACAAGCACCACCACAGTAACCGCTAGTACCTGCATTAACTGCTAGCTTTCCCCAAAAGAAAATCTCACTTTTCTCTTTTCTGTTAACAGGCTAATTTTGGTCTAAACCATTTAGGTGCAGCTGTGATGTATCAGGGTAAGGTAACCAAGTACAGCATAGACCCGGTACTTGGAGCACAGACCTGACGGGTTGATGTTCGAGACAGATAGCACCCACACAGCACCCATAGCTGCGCAGGTGACTCTTGCCTCGAAGGAGCTTACCAAAAGGCAGCAACATTTTGAAAGTATCAAGGGAATGCCAAGTATGCATCTACAAAAGTGCAAACAAAAAAACAAAAATGACTTACATCATCTCCATCCGCTTCCTCCTTCTCTATCGTTTCCTCGTCATCACTCGATTTATCACTTGGTTCAAAGTCATCTGGAAACGGAAAATCCTCCAATTGACTCTTACAAATGATACCAGCTAAAGCAAGCAGTGTTGTGAGTGCTATTGTATCAGGATAAGGTAACCGAGTACAGCACAGACTCAGCACTCAGAGCACAGACCTGACGGGTTGATGTTCGAGACAGATAGCACCCACACAGTACGCACAGCTGTGCAGGTGACTCTTGCCTCAAAAGGACGTGGGGTGGATGGAGGAGAGAAAAGTGAGGAACAAACAAAGATCTTCAAAATAAACATGGACTGACTTTAGGTGTGACGACTTTTTTTGGTCAGACTGTTTCACTGTACAGCGCCCAGTTAGGTTTCTAGCATATGTGCCAAACATGTTTTACCTATTATAGAAAAAAAAAACATCAACAGGCAACACACAGTGCATAACAACTTCCCCCGACCAAAGCAGACACCCAAAAGTGCACTTCCACCCACGCCTGTTCTCTCAGTTGTTTTGAGGATGAGAAGTCATGCTCGCTATTTTTTGCTTGTATCCATTTTAATTCAATTGTTTCTTATTCTGTAACGACTGGCAAATAATACAATGGGATCATAAGTTGGTGCCTGTGAATTTCCCTTCACCACCCATCTCTGCCCCATCCTAGGTAGTGCATAGACTGACCTCCATCACTGGAATGTGAAGGTGAGGTGGAGAGGGAGCCATTGATGGACCCTCCCTGAAGGCCCTCCGTCAGCCATGAGGAGTATTTCTCTGTCTGGTCCACTATGAAGTTCAGGTGCAGGTCCAATGCCCTCTTCTTCTTTTCATCCAGCCGTGTCTGCTGCTTGTACTGTACCACCTAAATAAACCACACCACATTCTATTTCAGGTGTTCCCCCAACACTACACGGCTAAATGTAGTTCTGTATTTTACACACACACACAAAGAACATTTCATGTTTAGCACACATACAAGTGACAATTTATGGATGTGCACTTTCAGCATTTATTCCACCTTACATGGAGGTTTCCAGGAAATAATTGTTGGGACAGGGTATTAGATTCCATCTTCAGATCAGATAGAACCTCAGTACCTGCTCAGTTTGATCTGTGGACAGGTTTAAGATTCTCACTCACAAAGGGTGGAAGCTCGGTATCTGTCCAGCTGAGTGTACAATGCTGATGAGTTTCCTCTGTAAGTATAATAAGTCAAAGACAACTGCATTAAGACCATGGAAGACAGCTCCTGACCCATTAGTAACACAGCCGTTGCATTTCACAGGTGGGTCATACAGCACTTTAGAGGCAACGGTCACTTAATTAACACATTCGGAGCAAAAACTTTATTTACTGCATGTACTGTACAGCCACTCCCACCTAAACAGAAGCGTTACTCCTGAAAATAAACAAGTTTTTGTTATTCTCAACAACTGTGTTACCTTTTCAATGTTATTCCAGAACTCCTTCACCATCTTGGCCATGTGACTGGCAATCTTTTTCAGCTTGATGGCCTCCTCTTTCTCAGCCTTCAGTCCTTTTTGCTCCTGCTCCTTGAAGTAATTTGACACCATGCGTGCAACCTGCAAATAAAAATTGAGATGACTCATTTTGCTTCTCAGTTTAAATAAATACTCAGAATCTTCTTTTTCACTGTTATTGTTGTTGATGCAACTTAGCAAGACATAAAAGCTTGGCAATGTATCAGGGTAAGGTAACCAAGTACAGCACAGAGTCAGTACCCAGAGCACAGACCTGACGGGTTGATGTTCGAGACAGATAGCACCCACACAGCACACACAGCTGTGCAGGTGACTCTTGCCTCGAAATTTCACACACAAAAAGGCCCACCTGCCTGCAATAACCATTTTCACCCCCCCCCCCGCAGTAATACCTTCCGTGAACTGCAGATCAATTCTGACTCAATGCTGTGTCAGCAGTCTTATCTACACACACATCTTACCAATTCAGAAAAGCCTGCTGCTAAGAAAGCAAAATAAAACTATTCTACCATGCACAAGTATCAACCAGCCTATCAGTGCCTGCAGCTTGGCCCCTAACAACCAGCAAGTTTTCATGACAAACAAACAAGTGCCCACAACTCTGTCCCTGACCTTTCTCGCAGCAGCTTTCTTCCACTTGCGTTCCTGCACAAAGTCAGCAGCTAGCCATGTCATCTCCTCCAGCAGGTAGTCCCAGTGAGCCTTCTGTCGTGGAGGCTCCTGCACTCGAGGCAGTCGCTTTGAGGACCATAGCCCCTCTTTACGCAACTCTGTCACTCTCGATACCACTTGGGCTTCCTGTAATATGGAAATGGCTGGCTTAGCGGACAACAAAATAATAAGCACAGTCAACATCACATGAAAGGAAGGGAGTTAATGTTCAAAGCATTCTGCCTCTTCAACAACAAGTGCTGAGAAGGACGCTTTGCCTGGCTTGATGTTGCCATTGTGTAATTGAGGACTGGCACATGTACCTCATCCCCAGAATGAGTCAATGGCGTAGTGCACACAGCATGCAATTGCAATGCAACTGCTCATTACAAATTCATTTTTCACACACACACAAAAACAGAGAGACCAAAACTAAAACATTCTGGCAATATTACCTACTGTTTACAATCAGCTCCTCCTAAGTTGTTAAATTACCTGTTCACACATCCACAGCCACTCTAAAACGTAACTTTCCCACCTGAAGTGGATATTAAATAGGAGTACACACATGTGCAAAGGTCATTTCAGCAAAGCTCAACACACCTGCCTCGCCCTCTCCACAATGACCTCCTGAGAGCCACAGGTATTGTCGTACACAGCAGAGATGGAATGCTGTCGCGTGTGTGATCGCTGTCCTGGAGACAATGGAGGAGACTTGTGCTGCTTGAAGGGAGACTGCTGACTGTATCATAAATGAAGAGTCTTACATATTATTCATTTTTGATTTTCATGCCAGAAAGAACACTTTCTAAACAAACAGACACAATTCAAGCTGTATCAGGTTTTACCAGCAAAACATAGTCAGCACTCAGAAAGTAACACTGCTCCATTTGAAGCAACAACCTAAGACATCATGCATCAAGTTTGAGGAGGTCTATTCTTCAGGTATCATTTTCTGATAGTAGTGAGAATGCTGGGGCCCTGTATACCCAGGACACTTCAATACAAAGCACAAGTTATTAATATTCAGTATTTACTACAATGTAGTTTCAATACCAATTCTCCCACAATCCCACCTTCTTCATTCACCAAGTATCACTTTATGGCATCTGCTTACAATGTGATCTGTTTCTACTCTACCCCAACACTGCATCACAGCAGTGTTGACTTGTATACAAAAATCCTCATCGCATTGTGTTCTGCTAAAGAAAGATGTGATACATGTCAATTTCACACCTACCCTTTGAGAGCAGCACCTTTGGCTTCCTGACCTCTGGCCAGCTGCAGCTGTAGCTGCGAGGAGGCTGCAGCTGCAGTGGTGGAGGAAACCACAGCCAGGGGGGTGGATGCTGTTGCAGTTGTGGAACCTCCTGCACTCACTGTCTGGGCTGAGGGGGCTACAACTGATAGTCAAATAAAGCAAACAGGTTAGTTTCCATGCTAGGCAGGCATCAGTACTTCACTACTTGTAGCCTTAGTCTCCATCAACACTGCTCACTTAAACCTCCAACTGCCCGGCTCAGAGAGTGTAGCGCATCAACAACAAAGTCTCAGTGGATCTTCCCTTTTTCTTTCTGCTTTGTCTCTGCAAACACTTAATCCACCAATCTTTTTAATGTGTTATCTTCATTTAAAAATCAGTTACAACTTGCATATTCTTCATTACTTATGGCCTGATGCCCTGATGAAATCCCACTTTCCCCTTTCTAAATCTAATCCCATGCAGAGGCAACTGACAGTCAAGACTCAAATCAAATATCAAAGTAAAATCATAAAGCATTTCGAAGTATATTTACACCCCAAAAAACTTTGAAACTACTATACTTTCATAGCCATGCAGACACCATCATCTAACATCATTCTGACACACAAAAGAACCCAAATATAAATGTACTACTGACAAACAGCAAGGGCCGATGGGTGGGTGGAAAACGAGATCTAACTCTGCAGCATGCAAAAAAAGAACAGGAAGCCAGACTACAGAAGTAAGGACTGTCCATAGTTAATGGTCTGGTACGAAGGAAAAGCAAACACCCAAAACTCCTTTCATAAAACCACTACATGTGAAAAGAGCAAGCTTGGCCATGTGACAAGCAGTCAAATCAGTTCCAAACCCTGAGGCCAAAGAAATGCAATCACAAGTGATGCCAAGGCAATGCATTTGGAGAATACAATGAAGACAAAGCATTGCATCTGGTGAACAAACATAAAACAATTAAAAATGTAATGACAGTGCATGCAATTGTCATAAATTTTATAAAGGCTAAATAACTGAACTTTTGGGAAAGCAACTGGGAAGGGGCTTAGATCATACAGGGAATCAGCCATCTAACTGAAGAGAATACAATTTTTACTTTAAAAAAAGAAGAAAAAAAGAGAGAGAACATCTGATGCATGTGTATGGTGAACAGCAACAGGTCACACCCAAAACTTTTTCATTTTCACAACAAAAACAAAAAAAGCGATCATAATCCAGGTTGAACTTAAAGTCACATAAGAACCACCATCAGGTCACTTGATACTCCTGTAAATAAACGTAGTTCTGGGCACTACGTCAAGATGCAACTACTAAGCCCAGAAGTGACAAGCAGCAACTTTGCAGGACGCCATCATCCATTCAGTCACATCCACCAAGTGTAATACTGACCTGTACCATTTCATCAAGACCAACAATGATGCTTAGCATTCCTCAAAAGAGCAAAGCGATGTGTAAAACCATCACCTTTACTTTACCAAGCATCAAGTTACTAGTATCTTGTGCATCTTAAGCAGTGGGGGCTTAGATCATACAGGGAATCAGCCATCTAATTTCTTTTTCATACAACACATACATGCTGACACAGCCGCTGAAACAATGAAAATGGAAAGTTCAGAAAACAAAAGGACTATTGCAGAAAGCAAGACACCAATGCTTGCCAACAGCAGACAACAGCAGTGCAGCAGGCATAGAAATACCTGAGAAGGCGGCACTGAGAGAGTGAGAAAAGCCTGGCAGACACATCGGCCTGTGGCTGGATCTGTGTTCTGAGCCTACACACCACACACAAACATACACACACCACATTGCACAGGTCTCAAAACTGTGTTCTTACACAAGATCAAAGAGCCATCAACTTCATGGTCAATATCCGATAACATGCAACAAATGCTTCATAGCAACAAACATGAACAAGTTGAAGTACTGATACACCCCAAATATTAATGCAATATATACAAGACCCCCCCCCCCCCCCCCCCATAAAGAAGTAACAATATTGTTTGTGATATGGATCTGAGCATTCATGAAAACCTGTCCATGAAACCCACAGAGCACTTACCTACATTTTGGTTAGTCAGTTCTTCAATTTTTACATCCCGTCAACCAAACAGGGTCACCTCAAGGTGAATCACACATTCAGTTACTCCATACCAGGTCAAAATGCAAATCACCATATCACAAAAAAAAGAAAAAGAAAAAAAAAAGGCTGCCTTTAGCGAAAGTCCATCATTACAAATATTAATCAAACAATTACTTTCCCTTTCTATTCACAAAATGGATTATCTTTTCATTACATTTTAGGGACCCACAGCTGGTGATGTGACAACATTCCCGGGTGCACTGAGAACAGTGGGTCAGTTTTTAAAAAAAAATGCTGGTTGTGACATAACACGCTAGCTCACTTTACTGGAGGAAACAAACACCAAAAAAACTGCACGTTTCATCAATTTTCTCCCATGAATCATTTTACTTTCACACCAGAATGTGGGGAAGCACTCTTGTGGGCAATGTTATTTAACATAAGGAGTTTTACAAGGAGCCACTCATCACGCATATTGCAATGAATTCCCAATGAAAATGGTGGACTGGTGCAGGACAAAAAGAGACAAGCCACCCCATGACAGTTCACTAATGAAGTGAACAATACCACTGTAGCACACCAAACAGTCACCAAAGTAGTACACTTAACCATAAACTTCACCAAATTTACTGTAAATAGCACACAAAACAGTCACCAAAGTAGTACACTTAACCATAAACTTCACCAAATTTTCTATAAATAAAGTGTACAATTTTAGATGAAACCCACATGCATATTTCTTCATTAAAACACACACACACAAAATCATAGCGGGCAACTGACAAAAAATAAAACCATGCTCATAGGCACGACGACAAACGTTTTGTAAATGAACAATTCACAATGCAGCAGCATGAAGCAGCCGACTAACAAGGATTCTAGCACCAACAATGCACATTTTCACAATCGTATTCCCCATCTGGATTTCACAAGCAAACAACAAGTATTTTTCCTGGCTGCTTATCTTCTAGTCCAGTCATCTTTCCCTTTAAATTTCCAGTCTGGTTGCTGAAAAGCTGCCTTCAGTCTCAGTGATTTGGTTCCATCAATTTGCATTATTTTGATGTCACCACAAGTGGCAAAAATCTAAATTCTGTCACTATGTATTTTCATCTGTTCTCCCCCCCCCCCCCCCCCCACCCCTAAAAAAAACTGCAAGAGCAAGTTGGGCAGTGTACAAAAATATATTAAAAAGTCACTGACCATTTGTAACTGCCACCTTTTGCACAGGGGAAAAAAAAAAGCAAGTCAGCCCAGTGGCATTTTTTAAATCCCAGAACATGTTTAATCCATTGTAAACTGCTTTTAGTGACCAGCATCTAGTCTGTTGCAATCTGCAGGCTTGTCAAAAAATTTGCAACTGCAGAAACTTCAGCACAGCACATGAATGCACCCCCCCCCCCCTCCCCCCACTTCAATTCTTGTCAGTCAAAATTTCTGTCATGTCCACTTTCCAACCAGAGACTAAACATTTTCAGTTAACAAAATCACAAAAACCTATATCTGAACTGTGTATATGACGCAAGTTTCTATCCCCTTCAGCATCCAAAGCCTGCCACAAGTGTAAAGTTCTATTCAGTATCTGAAGCTTCTTGCCAATAACGAATTAACCCTGTTCCATATTACAAGCCTGATGCAAGCAAAACATTTGCATAAAGTTCCTGTGTCTGGATCTGCAGCTGTGATTGATTACCTTCCTGTTCATTACCACCAGCCTGTAGCATGCAATAAAATACACAAAGCCCATTCTGTATCTGGAATTTTGTGCTGTGAAATACAAATTTATCTTGCTAGCTGTCTCATGGGTCGCAAACACATTTTGAACTTGCATACAGCAACCTTGAAAATATGTGTACAACCAATGTCTCATGGGTCGCAAACACACTTTGAACTTGCATACAGCAGTCTTGAAAATATGTGTACAACCAAACACGAGGCTACACATACTGACAACAATTATTTTTTTAAAATAAAAAATCATGCACTTTTGTAGCTGAAACTTAGCCTCTTGCATCTATGGCAGAATTTTGTGCAAGCCTAATGGTTAACTGCCAGATCTGCCTACCCCAAATTTCCTATTAGTGTACTCCAGTGACCAAAATTGTGTACTTTCCAAATTTTGTTTGCACACATGGGACACGGTTATTACTGACTGACCAAATGTGCACACACATTTGGAAACACTGGAAACAGAGCCAAAGTACATGTTTTATTTTAAATTCATTTCAATCAGAACCACAATGTAACACCATGCAAGAACCAATATATTTTAGCTTATATATAATACTGAAGCTAAACTGTGTCGCTTACTAGTTACTTACTGTACTGATTTAATACAGGTTTTGATTTTTAATCAAATGCAAATACCTTGCAATGGTCATGTTTGTTTTCTTCTAAATATGTCCGCTCGGCACATTCATGCACACAATCAGTTCCATGATCATCACTTCAGCTCCCATTAGTGAGTATTTCAATGAGGTTCCTGGACTCCCTGCTAAAGTGCTACAACTTTTAGCAGGTCCCCGAGCAGTTTTAAAAGGTCGTCTTAATATGAAATGGCAGCTATGCAGAAGTATTCTGCTTTGCATAATGCCCTTTGCTCCTTATACAACTCAGTTCTGGTTTCAATTCTGCCAGACTTTTACTTGTACACTTTCAGGTATACTGGTTCATCACAGCAGTAACCTGTTTATTCAAAGACATATTCTCGTAGTACTCTGGTGGTTGGCAGCCCTGCCAACTCTGTAGATGTGTTTTAGCAGCATCCATTGGTCAGTATGAAATGGTTTAAGTAGCTGGGTAAAAAAGCAAAATGTGTGGCATTTTTAAACACAAGACCATCACAAATATTTGTCTCAAAGTGAAACTAGTTAGAGTAATGCTCTGAATCTGTGGAGCAGATCAAAACCAGACAATGAAGGGAGAAAGCTCTCATCTTTGCAAATGGAGAATAGGGTAATACAAATAGCAGGCTCATTCTGTAATTAATGGTGTCTTAACATCACTCAAAATATAAGTTGCCTCCCTTGATAAATATGGTGCCAATTTGAATAAATTCACTGCAGAAACTGCACTATCTTTTTAGACGGCTGAAAATTCAAAACAAATTATTGTCATGTTATAAGCCTTCACACCGACAGCATGTACACAGATCTCTATTTAATCCTCGGTTTCTTTTCTAAATTATTTTATATTAAACTTTTTAGAAGCAGAAGACCACAATGTCTCATACTGTAGGGCATATAAACCACTGACATGCATTGGCTAATGGCTTGGTGTTAGGCATGGACCTGTATCTAGGCATTAGTTGTATTTTTGTGTCTGAGACAGAAGATGTACCAATACTTTCTTAGTGGTCTCACACGGTCCTCTACCTCCTCTTTGGTGGCATGAACTGGGTAATTTTGCTTGCAGCAGCATCCTGAAGTTGAACTGCACCACTTGCAAGTTTAAAAATGGGGGGAGCACAGACCAGAAGTTACAGCAAAACTTGGATCTACTGTGAAGGTGGGCTCTACTTTCGACACACATACAAAAAAAGAATTAATAAGAAATTGTTTCTGGCATATTAATTTCAAGTTTGCGTACTGGCGCTTAAACTGCGTACAGAATACGCAAAAATCGTATGGGTAGGCACTACATTCAGTCTTCTCGAGCTTGGGACCCTCTATGGCAATCAACATTTTTTGCTGGTGCCTGGTTAGATCTCGGCCTTTTACTGGTACTGGTGGATTCTTGGCCAGTTTGTTTACGTTCTTGAGTAGGCAGCCTGTTGTCAACAGGCTTAAGCCCGTTCTTAACTGGGCGAATGTTTGTGCGCCCGAACATACTTCGGACACTTCGACGAACTATGATTCGTTTCTTAACTGAACATTTAGTTCGCCGAATATGGTTCAGACAGTCCAGACTTCTACTTCATTCTCAACTGGCTTGTAATGAGATGCAAGCTTCGGCCCGAACTTGTGGCAGACGCGCAGCAGACAGCATGATCGAAAATGTAGGCTAAAGTCAAGTCAGTATACTTTAATCATCCCTCACAGGGTAATTCAACTAACTACTATCTCATTCTGGGTTCTCCAAGACAAGGCTGCGCCTTCCACAAGTCAACAAATTCCCTTCGAAGCGAGTGAAGAACCTAGCGACACCGTCATCCATTTTTATTTTTGTTTTTTCTCCATTTACAGGAGAGCTCTGCTCTCAGCCAATCAGTGGCAATGATCGTCCAATAGGGCGAATGTTCACAGAACATGCTGAGCGAAGGTTTTTGGACCCCAAATATAGCTTCGACGAATACTTCCAACTAGGTTCGCGAAGAAAAGTTGGCCCAATTAAGAACCAACTAGCTTCGAAGAATACTTCCAACTAGCTTCGCGAAGAAACATTCGCCCAATTAAGAATGGGCTTTAGAGCTAGTGGAAGGAACTGTTTAGAACTATCCTCATGACTATGTAAAAAACAAGTTTTCTGCATGGTCTTTCACAACATCATGCTGAGCTGTGAAATGTTGGTCTTGCAGACAAATGAAGCAAAAAATTTGTACTGTGGCCTGAAACCGATGTAGGCAGTGAACTATCAATGACCTCATTCAATGTCACCCATCCTGTCTGAGCTGCTAAAGTCTGAACATCAAAGAGACACCGACTGAGTGCACAGGAGACAGTACTGTCTAAAGTCTTTAGCTAAAATGCATTCCATCATACTTTTGCAAGGACAAGTTCCAAGTCCCATTCAAGATTTACACTTGGAACTTTTATTCAGTAAGAGACCCTTGCCAGCAATAAATTTACCCGTAACCAATCCAGATTTTGGAATTTGCTGCAAGCAATAGATTTACCCAATCACTGTCAACAATAAAATTTTCACATCCGTCGAGCCATGTACCAAATACAATACTAAAATTGTGACACTCTTGACAAAGCGAACTGCACCATTTTACAATTTAAAGATGCTTTTAGCAAGGACCATGCCATATTTCTTTACTTGCCTAGCAAAAAAAGACACTGAGTAAGCCAACCAATAAAACGTAACTCACGAAACAGTCACAATTAACACATGCCATAAAAACTTTCTTTTATACAACGTAGACACCGTGAGCAAGGATATAGCAAAATAAAAGCAATTGAACCTCATGGGGAGAAAAAGCAGACAAATGTAAATCAAATAAATCCAAACGTATCAATTATGCAGCCACTGCCTAAATATTAGAACTTCCAAGAAACAACACTAAATCAAAAAGCATCAGCATACCTGACTTGTCAGTAAATAAGAACAGCGTTGGCAAGAAAAACAAAAACAAAACAAGTTGATGGTTACGAGCAAACCCACAGCAAAGAGGAGCCCCGATGACAAAGCACCAACCCTGAACGAGACAAGCTAAGAAACAAAAGGAAGAAAGTGGCTATTATGACGGATAGACGGACCACCATGACAACCATCCAATCAAGCAGGACGAAATGTGTGAAGCAGGCAGGCCAGGCAGGCGCAGAGAGTGACTGAGAAAGAAGAAAATGATGGGGTACCCTTCACGTAGGCCGATAGCTGGCTGAGGAAAAGTTGAATGGCGGGAGACTGCACGCCACTAGAAGGGGCCGGGGCCAGGGAGGTGTTAGTGCGATGGGAAGAGGGGGCTGGGAGAGCAGAGTTACTACCTTGCTGGCTCAGGGCGGATACCATGGGCGGGAGGGTGGTGGAGATGGCCACTGGGGTCGCCAGCGGCACATTACTGCCAGGATTTGTCAGCACTTTCACCTGCAACAAATAATTGGTGAAGTAGTACAAATTTCTGCTGGTTGCAAGCAAGCCCCTTTTATCTGCCTCTTATTGCAGCTTAAAAAAACAACAACTCTTCAAGCGCAAAATTTGTCCATGAGACCATCTGTACCACGAGTTTGGCTACAGAGGCAGTCAACTGGGTTTCAGATTTTTGTATGGAGCTGCATGTTGCTAGGCCACACACAGAAACTAACAATATCAGTCAGAATCTCATATACACGGTAACTCTTCTGTTTGCAAAACACATGTCTGTTCTGCCCTGCGGTTCCCCCAGTTTTTGAAACCACCATCCAAAACACAGTTGCTTTCCCTTGAAGCACTCATGCTATCTGAAGATTTCTGGGACTGCTTCAGCAGTCTGATGTCTTCCCATGCCCATGTGACACCTGTCTCATCTACACTTTTCGCAAAACCATCAATTATGATGAACAATGTCTGTAATGGCCAGCACTGGAAGTTACGGCAATAAGCATACATGTGCAGAAGTTGTTCAATCCCCAACTAAAACTAGATACAAACTCAGAACACATTTTAACTAGATGCTACAAAACATGCGCAAATTTTCAGTAAAAACCACCTTTTTCAAGCAACAGGAAGAGAATGCACCAACAACTGATGATAGGAATGAAATCTGATCTGCTTAGCTTTCAGTAGTGGGTTGTTGAAATTTGTTTACATAAAGGACAGTACTCAACAGATGGTATTAGCCTGTAGCACTGGCATACCTCATGAAATTATATGTTTACAAAACTAATTACGTCTTGGCCAATTGCAATGAACATGAGCCATCTGTTTGCATGACACACCAGCTCACCATCCTATAAAATTTGGTTACAAAAGGTAGAGCAGTTCAGAAGCCATCTTTTGGACAAAGCTCGACAGATGGACAGGGTGATTCCAGTATACCCCATCTCCTCTCTCAACAAAGAAATTCATGAGCAAGTTACAGAGGATAACACAATCACCTAATTCATCAATCCAAAATAACTGAATTCTTCCTGATATATGCACCATCCAGCAAAAATTCTTCCTCATATACGCACCATCCAGCAAAAACTAAGACTGGTCTCACCTCTGAATTAATTTCCTTCACTTGCAGCACATCTTCCTCCTCATCACTGTCCAGTTTGCCTGATTCCGACTTGAGAAAGGTGACCAGCTGTGGGGTGGGGCGTTTCTTCCACGTGTGATAGTCAATCAGATTATTGCCGTTTTGCAAGAAGAACATTTCTGTCAGGTTCTCAAAGTACTCTGCTTTTACTTCTTTCATTTGCTTGTGTTTTAAATCCACCAGCTGTTTCCTGTAGCCAGCCACTTCCGCGTTGGGTGGTGGCTTCTCCTCCAGGCGTATCTTTTTTCTTGGAGGAGCTCCGCTGCTAGCTGTTCTCAGGGATGGAGGCTGACCCGACGGGGCCCGTACCTCAGAAACAGTGCGTGACTGTGCCACAATGTTAGTAGCCGGGATGACAGCTGTAACACTGGTGGTGGTGGTGATGGCAGCAGTGACGATGCGGCGCTGTGCCGCAGCCAGTTGCTGCTGCTGTTGAGGGTTGAGGTTCATACTCAGGAGACTGTGCTGCAGGTTGGAATGTGACAAGGGGGCCGCCATCACAGGGACGGCCCCCCGCACCGGGCTCTGACCATGGTGGTGGATAGTGCCCCCTGTAGCTGACACACTGGCCGCCGGCAGGGAGGGAGAGGAATGAGGAAAGGAGAGAGGGCGTGCAAGGCGTGGGCGGTGCTGTGGGTCTAGAACAGGCTCTGCAGCTGTCAGGAGTGTGATTGGCTGCTGAGAAGCCTGCTGCAGCACCTGTTGCAAGTCCTGGGCAGTCACTGCAGACAGACCAACTACGCCTGAAACACAAAACCACCAGAGCATTAGCCTTCACAAGCACCAAATGGATGGACGGATGGAGGCCTTACAGTTAAGCCATATCACCAGGCAACTGAAAACACACAGGACTAATTTTAGGTTATGTTGTATGTACTTTTCATACCACTGAAACAAAATACACAATTTTTGCATTGGCTGACACACATTAGCGAAAGGCAGGATGACCCCTGAGAATGGATGCCCTGCCCCAACATCACCGACTCAAACTTTATGCAGCCAAATCAACTTAAAATGTTCAATTTACTACACAATAAAGCATTATTATTAGAGGTGCAGCAAAATATATCTGAGTCAGAGGTGCAGCAAAATATCTCTTAGCCAAACTTCAAGCACACAGTGTCCGCTTGCTTACCAGAAATCTTACAAGAGCAACTTTGCTACAATCACTATTGAAATGCTTGAGCTCAAGCACTTTTAAACATACAAACGCATGTATACACCAGAATGTCTGGTCACTACACATAATTAACTTTTGGTAAACATGTGTACCAGGAGCACTTAGTTGTCGCTGCAGAACATTGAGAGTAGCAGGAAGCTGTACACTGTTTGCAGAAAGACTGGTAGTAGGGGACAGAAGGCGTGAGACAGTCTGCGTCGGCACCATCACAGCTTGGGGCGCCATGGCCACAGGTCTGCCACTGGCCATGGTTGTCAAAACAGCTTGCTGGCCAGCTGCTACAACACCTATCACCAAACACATTTGTAACATCAATTATCAAAGACATTAATTGGTAACAATCCCCATTTACTGACCACCCATAACAGGATTTAAGTTAACCATCAATTGCCTGTATTTAACTAGTCAAGACTACCATATACTGGAAAATACTGAACAGATACTCTGCAAGATCATGGGACTGATGATTTTGTCAAAGGAATAACTGTCAGTCATATTACACATTTTCACTTGGTATGCTAAATCTAAGGGCAAAAAGCATTAAACAAAATATTCACGCAAGATGAAATTTTACAAATGTTATATTGTCAGAATATTTGTATTTCCTCATAATGTCCTAATAATTCAAAATCAGTAGATCCCTCCCACAACACATAAAAAAACACTACTGCAGAGCTGCTAACCCTTCACTAGACTTTAGTGTAGCAAAATCAGATTTTAAGTGTAGTAGATTTTGAGCGTAGTGTATATATATACATATCATCCTCCTTCGCAATTCACTTCTGTGGAAACGTGCGCCAGAACAGATGTCATGATCGGCTGTAGAGACAGCGATGTTGTGCACTACAAAGAAATTTGTGAAAAGTGTCTTTGCTCGAATTATGTCCAAATGCTGTGTGTCTCACAACCCATAAAAATTAATGGGAAATCTTCAGCATACTTCCTATCACTTTTCCTTTGTTGATGTGACATTTTGAGTCGATGCATTGTTTGACGTCATACATTCTGCCATGGGTGACAGAAAAGTCCCAAGAACTGAAGAAGCAGGTACTGCATTTCACATGCTTGGCGCTCTGCGTTGACTGTACAATTACGCACAGAAACTGTTCTGTGTAACACTTTTCCTGGTGTGCGTTTCTTTTTTTAGACAAGATTCATCACCCGGGAGCTCGCTTTCAGCTTCTCACTTCAGCATGGTGATTTGAAATGATTAAAAATTGAAGTCGTCTTGCCATGAAGTGACGCATAAGAGCGGGAACTGAACCGAATGCTACGACTGGTCAGCTGGTTAAAACGCGAACGCCGATTGGCTGTGGCACAACCAACATCTCAGACACAAAAAAGGCACACACGCAACCGGTTGCTGGCGAATTGGATTACCACATGCATGCATAGGATCAAAAATATAATTAAAAAAGTTTTTCTGAGAGAGAGCGTAGTGGTACATCATGAGTGTAGCACTGTAGTGCAGTGCCCTTGAGCATAGCAAACTACAGCCAACGTGTAGCGGTTGGCAGCTCTGCTATTTGTGTGCATTTGAAGTCATCAATGTACAGTTCAATGCTACTCTTTGCAAACCCACACTGAAATGTGTTCAGTAACACTGCAGTCACCCCAGTTCTCAGGACCAACTTTCATCTCTTCTATTAAGTAAAACACCTGTTCATCCCCCTGTCAACACTGAAGCAGCCCTCGTAAGTTATTAACACCTCGTAAGTTATTAACAGCCCTCGTAAGTTATTAACAGAGTATTTCAACACAGTCCATAAGTTATTAACAGAGTATTTCCATACACAGTCCTTAAAGTCCAAGGTTTTTAAGTATGCAAAATGACCATCAAAATGACTGACAAATGAGTCACAAGTTTCAGATGTAATGAAGTAAAAAAATTAATAAAAATGTTTAATTGGGTTTTTAATCAATTTTATTTTCTGTAGGCTTCCCCAGAAGTGACGTCAGTCTGGGGAGTCAGTGCGGTTGCCATCTTAGATTCTTCAGTAAACTGTGTATACGTGTGGTCGACAAAAAAGTTAACTATGCCGGCCTGCTGTGTTGCCTCGAACTGTAACAATTCACAGACAACCCCAGGTATAACAATGCACGAGCTCCAGTGCAATCGACCCGCAGTGAGGCAAAAGTGGATTAAGTTTATACAATTCAAACAAGCTTTCTTGCTGCGCCGCATCACACCCGTTTGTGTAGTGAGCACTTCAGCGAGTGCAATTTCGCAAACCCCATGGAATACCGCATGTCGAAGCTGACACGATGTTATGGTAATCTTTCAAAATCCTGCCTGACAGGCTCAAACTGATACGGCTGTATCCTAGTGGGTCTCTCGGGCAAAGTATCAGTTTCGTCTTCGGAGCTCGAGTTGGCCATTTTGCAGCGACTCCCCAGAGTGACGTAGTAGGCATATGGTCATGTGATTTGGGCATCATGGCGACGCTTTCGGGATGACAGAAAATGCCTTTTTTCTTCTTCGTGCATTTATAACCCTCAGATCACAGTTTCACCTACATCATCATTCTCAGCAAGCTTTAACGGAAATCGTGTCCAAAATCACCCCTAACCTTGGACTTGTCCTTTAAGTTATTAACAGACTATTTCCACACACAGGCACTGTATTTATCAGGGATCGCGCTCATTGCAAAATTTTGTGTAAATATTGCATTTTTCTAGTGCCATACACATTTTAGCAACACTGTTGCATCACTGTATGCAAAATGACAACACAGATTAAAGAAGTTATGGTTCACTGGTGTCCACTGCATCACTCAACACTAGATCTACCTGCAAACTCAGTGTCATCTCAGCCGTGCAAGTCCAGTCAATGAAGGGCGGAATCAAGACGAAATAAACGAGTAGGCTACCATAATTTTTGGTCTAGATAAGACGACAGTGATACTTGTGCGCCTTAGTCGGTAGCACCCTGTCTATGAATAAACTGCATCCTTTTCCTAAAAACGAAAATGATTAATTTGAAACCGAATCCAAATGAACCCGTATAGATCTGGAAGATCGGCCTCTGTATCAGACCGGCCAGAACTCGTGTATTTTGTCAAACTGATCAGTAATATTTTCCGGTTAGTCGACAAGAGGATACAATCCCCGACATGGAATGACCCTACATGCCTAGTTTGTCAGTGTATAATGGTATCAGAATTTACTCAAAGTAGAAGTTTACGAAAGCAAAACAAAACACGTGTTGACACCCGAATGAGTGAGAGAAAATGGCAGCAGCCTTGACTTCAATTCGTTACTAAATTCCATGGCAGACGAGAACTGGGTTTGCCAACATCATCTGCTGCAGTTCATCCTCAGAAAATGATGCTGTGTACAATGGCGCAAAATATGTCATGGTTCGCGTCGGCTGACACAAATCTCTAAAAGGCAGCGCAACCCCTGATTTATGTAACCTTTTTAAACTTTCATGCCATGTTAAATGTGACGGAAGAGCAACCTGATCACAATGATACAAACCACACTGGATCCAGACCAACAAGTTTTGCAGACCTCTTGTGGGTCCTGTAAGTGGGAGAACCAACAGTGAGTTGATTCCTGCCAAAAAAATTACCCATTCCGAAGAGTACCAATGCAATTTGTTACCCAGGAAATTTCACGTTATGTAACTTATCAGCACAAACAGCAAATTTATATTTTACAACACAAATTCACACTGGATCAAGGGCATTGCACTGTAAAATGTTTGCACATACGCAACTTTCAGTTCACCAAAGAACCAACCACCTCACAAAATACTATTCTTACCAATTGCAGCAGTGGCAGTAACAACAGGTACTCGTCCTGCCACCCGGAGCTGTGTGACTGCAGGATGGGTGTTGGGGATGGCACTAAGAGCAGCGATGGAGGGGGTTGTTGTGACAACTCGTCCCTCTGGCTGCTGGCCCCCATCATTGCGCTGCATTCTGCTCTACGCCTGTCCACAATCACAAAATAAAGTGGGAGTGACAAACTGCACTGGCAAGTTTTTTGTATTTTTAAGCCGTATTTGACAAGAAATGCATTTGGTAGCAGACACTTTCAACACCAGGACAAGTATTGTGTCTTAAATGTTCAAGCACCAGCACTCGCATCTGCAGGCAGTGTTTGGGTGAACATGTATTCAAACTGGAGACCTCTGTTTTGAACAGTGTTTGGGTAAACATATTCAAGCTTAACATCAAACTATCGTGCCGTCTCTACACCATTAAATAACACATTCAATTTATTTGTTGTTGTAATCAGTTGTTTTTTTGTTTTGTTTTTTATTGACAGTAACATATTTCAATTCAAACATTAGATTTTGAGTCACTGTGACAATTTTTGTTTTGTGGTTCCACAATCGCAACATCAGTTTCCTTTTACATCATCAAACTGACTGACTTCAGTGTTGTAGCATGTGACTGGCTTGCCAGTGCAGTTAAGCCGATCAGAAGCTAGCTCTCTTTACTCGTTGGGAAGCATGGCTCGCACTCAGCTTTGGTGTGAGCTTTTTAAAAGGAGCATCGGAGGAAAAGAAATAAAAACAAAAATAAGTTTGAAAACCTGAAAGCTAACAGATCCCAGTCAAAAGAGAGGAAATTTGTTCCCAAGAGCAAATGAAAAGAATTTGCTTGGGGTGTTTGCAATGAGACATGGGCCACAACTATGCCAGTACTAGTGGGAATTTCTTTGTCTTCTCTTTCTTTTGAGGGAGGGATGGGGGTGTCAGATCCAAAGTGTAATCAATGAGCATTTTAAAAGACTAATTGTGGCTGCTAAAATGTTCAAATTCATAATCTTGTTCTGACTGGGAATTTCTGTTCAGCAAAGGGACACTACTCACAACCTTGTTTTATTGTTGAAATAGGGGAAACATTGGACCTTAAAAAACAAAAAACTTTTTCATTCTTAAATAACAGATAATGAAGCCAAGAATAAACTAGTATAAATCTGAATCCTTTATTAACACAAAAAATAAAGAAATGTATCTGGTGCAGGTTTGGCACAGTTCCTTGTGTTAAAAAATACAACCAATGATCCAAGCTGCTTGGGCTATGTTGGGTCATGGCTTGGGGCATGCATGGCAATTTGGGTCATTAACAATAATTAAAATTCTGAAATTAGAACTGTTAGGGTGTTAGAATGAAATGAACAGTAACTGCCTGCTGGCTTTCACAGAAGTCATGACACATGACAGAATGAGGCAGTTATCACTCTGTACTGCTGCAATGATTCATTGCAGATACCATTAGTACTGAGACAGGTACCACTGGCAGTGGCACTGTAGATTTTTTTAATTATGAGCTTGAGTACTTTATGTAATTTTATCTCTTTCAAGCATGAACCTGGCAATTAAAAATGTTACAAATTTATGTAACTTTGTGGGGAAGATGGTTTGTGTGTGTGTGTGTGTCACTGTCAGTCTACTAAGAACTGTTATCACACTTTCCACCCTTCAAAATCCATTTGACAAACATATCGCCTATTTTAATCAAAATGGTTGATTTTAAGAATTTGGCATGGGCAACTAGTTTTGCCAATCGGGCAAGTAGAAAATTCATCTACTTGCCCTACAGGGCAAGTGGGAAAAAAAGTTACTGTCATACCCTGCCCAGTAACAACATGAACGCTTCCTTAGTGCCGATTTTGGCAAGACAATCGCACTCATGACTCAATGTTCTCAGATTACATTTTTTTCTGTGCATTTTCCATGGTTTTCAATTGCTGTAGCTTGTTTTTCAATTCAAGCACTAGATTTCGAGCCACTGTGGCAGTTTTTGTTTTGTGGATCCACAATCGCAACATCAGTTTCCTTAAAATCATCAAACCAACCAACTTCAGTGTCACTGCATGTGACTGGCTTGCCAGTGCAGTTAAGCCAGTCAGAAACTAGCTCTCTTTATATGTAGCAAAGCATGGCTCACAGTCAGCTTTGGTGTGAGCTTTTTAAAAAAAAAGTATGGGGGGGGGGGGGGGGGGGGGGGAATGAAAACAAAAATAAGTCTGGAAAGCTGAAAGCTAAGAGATCCTAGTCAAAAGAGAGGAAGTTTGTTCCCAAGTGCAGTCGAAAGAATTTGCTTGGGGTGTTTGCAATGATGACATGGGCCACAACTATGCCAGTACTAGTGGGAATTTTAAAGCAATTTCTTCATCTTCTCTTTCTTTGGGGGGAGGGATAGGGTAGAAGGGGGGTGTCAGATCCAAAGCATAATCAATGAGCATTTTAAAAGACCTAATAGTGGCCGCTAAAAAGGTTTAAATTAATAATCATGTTCTGATCAGGAAAATCCGTTCAGCAAAGGGACGCTACTCCTGACCTTGTTTTATTGAGGAAATAGGGGAAACATTGGACCTTAAAAAAAAATCTCATTCTTAAATAACAAATAATGAAGGCAGGAATAAACTAGCATAAATCTGAATCCTTTATTAATACAGAAAAGAAAGAAATGTATCTGGTGCAGGTTTGGCACAGTTCCCTCCATTGAAATACAACCACTGATCCAATCTGCCCAGGCTATGTTGGGTTATGGCTTGGGGCCTGCATGGCAGTTTGGGTCATTAATATTAACAATGATTAAAATTCTGAAATTAGAACTGTTAGGGTGTTAGAATGAAATGAACAGTAACTGCCTGTTGGCTTTCACAGAAGTTATGACACATGACAGAATGAGGCAGGGTTATACTCAGTCACATTCTGTACTGCAATGATGATTCATTGTTGATACCATGAGTACTAAGACAGGTACCACTGTAGATTTTTTTATAAGCTTGAGTAGTTTACTGAATTTTCACTTTCAAGCATGGACCTGGCAATTAACAATGTTACAAATTTATGTAACTTTGTGGGAAGTTGGTCTGTGTGTGTGCACGTGTGTGTCACTGAGTGTGTGTGTCATTCTACTTCGTACTTTTATCACACTTTCTACCCTTCAAAATCCATTTGACAAACATATCGCCTATTTTAATCAAAATGGTTGATTTTAAGAATCTCAGTGGTATGGGCAACAAGTTTTTCCACTTAGGCACGTAGAAAATGTATCTACTTGCCCTGGGCAAGTGGGAAAAAAAAGTTGTCATACCCTGGAATCAGTGGTTGAATCTCATTGGGAGGCTACCATTGTTGTGATCAATGTGCAGGATTTCCCCCTTTCCCCAGGCAAGGGGTCTGGCTACATCCATGTAGGCCCATCCTTGTGTGATGTAATTGCGGCTTCTTTCTTTCTCATCAATAATTCACCACAACTGGCCCACTAGCACTATTATTAAAGTAAAAGTCCAAGGTTTTTAAGTATGCAAAATGACCATCAAAATGATTGACAAATGAGTCATTAGTTTCAGATTTAATGAAATTTTAAAAAATTAATTGAGTTTTTAATCGATTTTATTTTCTGTAGGCTGGCCGAGGCTAGTGTCAGGTTCTCCATCAGTCACGTGACTTTCCCGGAAGTGACGTCAGTCTGGGGAGTCAGTGCAGTTGCCATCTTAGATTCTTCAGTAAACAGTGTATGTGTGTGGTCGACAAAAAAGTTAACTATGCCGGCCTACTGTGTTGCCGCGAACTGTAACAATTCGCAGACGACCCCAGGTATAACAATGCACAAGCTCCCACGCAATCAACCCACAGTGAGGCGAAAGTGGATTCAGTTTATATAATTCAAACGAGTTGACATTCTTGCTGCGCCACATCACGCCCATTTGTGTAGCAAGCACTTCAGGGAGTGTGATTTTACAAATCCCATGGAATACCACATGGGGTTTGCTTTGAAGCTGACACGATATCCCAGTACTCTTTCAAAATCCTGCCTGACAGGCTTAAGCTGATACGGCTGTATCCTTGTGGGTCTCTTGGGCAAAGTATCGGTTTCGTCTTTGGAGCTCGAGTTGGCCATTTTGCAGAGACTCCCCAGAGTGACGCAGTAGGCATATGGTCACGTGATTTGGGCGTCATGGTGACGCTTTTGGTACGACAGAAAATGCCTTCTTTTTTTTTTGTGCATTTATAACCCTCAGATCAGTTTCACCTACATCATCGTTAACGGAAATTGTGTCAAAAATCACCCCTAACCTTGGACTTTTCCTTTAAGTAATAGGGCACAAGTCTTTTCATTGGCTGCCCCTTCTTTTCCACCATCATTTCCTTCTTCAGCTATATGCCTGCCTCGAGTTCAATTAAAATGTTGTTCACGTAGGCAGATAGCCTAACTAAACATTGCTTCTTCAATCCCGTTGTACCAATTCCTCGTTTTCAAAGATATCACTTAAGGCTGTCACAGTCCAGTTTCCAAAAAACATCACATGCCACAACACTGTTTACTGCATCAGGCATGGACGCCTTGCCCGAAATCAGGGGAAGTAACACCAAAATGGTTTAAAAATAGCACTGTGGCAAACAGCCTATTGTATTACCAGACATGGGAACTGCCTGACAAGGGGATCAAAATTTGCCTGATCAAAATATATGCCGACTTCTGAGGCCATTTTTATGGAAATTAAGATAACTACCATCATGCTGATGCCTTCCTTCCTCACCAAGTTTCAGCTGCACTTATCTTGTTCTTCTGTAAACCAACCTCTTTCATCATAATTTATTGAAGATAATGTCACTGTTTGGGATTGCACAGCAAAAAAAAAAAAAAAAGAAGAAAGAAAGAAAATGAAAGGTTTCAAAACAAGCATCAAGCTTCCCACCAGCTTTTCACATATCCAACTAGACCAATCCAGCTAGTGTTTACTGATACCCACTCCCACTTATTGGCACAGCCACAGCAGTCAAACTTTTCACCATGGTTAACTTTAGCAATGGTAAATCTTCAAAGCATTCACTTTTTCCAGAGTTCAAGTTAAATGATGATTTCCAGTATTTCATCAGTTAATATCAACATATACCACAAAGTAATTCATTAATCCAGCCATTATTTTGTCCGACTAGATCTCAAAAATGCAGCACAGTGGAGTGTGCGCATGCATGTGTATGTTCTAGACAGAAAAGGGAGCAGGCTGGTCACAAGTTGAGCTGTAATGGTAGTATAGATGGCCATCTATATGACTGCTTACAACAATGACCAGTTTCAGTGAACTTAATTCCACCACCTTCGGTTTGAAAAATGTCCAGTGTCATCAATTTTTTATCCTCGAAACATGGCACAGAAGCATGTACAGTGCTAATGCCAGACCTCAAGAGTAACAGCCTGCAGCTGTGCTCACAATTAAACAACTAAGACAGAAACTGTTTCACTGCCACAGAAAATTGCCTATTGTGTATAATTCCCATGCCTTATTATTTATCCTTGGACTGGCAGAGGGGAGGAGACAGTCATTTCTCAATTACACACAAGTCACTCTTATATTCCTCATTACTTTTTATTCAAGCCTCAAGGGAGAGGGGCTGCTTGTGAGTGTGAGTATTCCATGTGGTGGGCTGCTGAACATAAGCATTTCACTTACTTCTAATTTCAGTGAAAGACATAGCGTTTTGCAGTTTGATCACTGAGCATTTTATTGAGAGCAGTTTCTTTGGTTTGTGTCAAAGTGTATTTAAAGGAGAAGGTAACATTTTCGGAAGATTATAAAAATGTCACAACTTTTTGGTTCTGTTCTTACACATTTTTATTGGGTTTTTAAAATTGAGAATGTATCAGTTTTAATTACACGTTTAGCACTGATGGTGTTTGGATTACAAAACATGTTTCACTCTGATAAAAGTTAACAGGATGTAAAGAATCAATTTACTTTCTTCCTCTCAGATTTCTCTGACCCTAGTTCAACAGTGACACTGACAGTTTGTCAGATGAAGAATGAATAATTATTGTTCAGGATTACCACACTGATGATTTTGTGACAATGGTCAGTGCTACTGCATGTTCACTAGGTCTAAGCCTAAGGACACAAACCACCAAATAGATTTTCACCAAGTGTCTTCAAAAGAACATGCTTGTAATTATTTCTTATGTACATTTCCCACAGCTATTGAGTTGATGTAAGTATTTTGTGCGTGTACATCGATTTTTCTACATTCATGAAAACATTGCATTAAAAAAAAAATCAAAATGAGTTACAACACTGATTTTAAAACCCAAACAATGAAGCAAATACTTTACAATTTGTTTTAAAATCTTTCACTCACACAAAAAAGTATATGCAGCATAATGTCACTCCAGGAATCATCTGACACTGCCATGTAATTAAACCAACTCCCTACAAATACAGCACTGCAAAATCACAACATACAAGTAAAGCACAATAGCAATTTGAGTAACTGGCATTTTTTCTTAAATCCTTCTGGGAATATGCTAAGGCTTGTAAGTAAATTGTGAGAATACTCAGTGACATTAAGAGCTAAAAAGTAGCATGAAAAGTATAAGGCAAACGAAGCATCAACCATTCAAAGTTCAGCACTTGTCAGTATGTCACATTGTAACCATTACCATGCGGCATGTGTCCAAAAAGTGCCCCCCCCCCCCCCCCCCCCCAACCCGCTCGCGGTCAAAAAATGAAGTCCAGAGAAGTCGATTGTGTACGGTGCTTTTAATGTTTAAATCTTTAAAAGGCAACTGTAATAAAAATTTAAAAAAACCCACAGCACTAATCAAAACCGTCTGTAATTTGCATTAATTATTGAAATAAAAAAGTCAGAACGCGGTTTAAGGGCCTGAAAACCCAAACAGCAGGGAGGAACAGGTTGCAATGCTGAACCGGTTCTAGCTCAATCCAGACGTCTGTAACAGGGCTTTCCGCCTATTCTCACTAATGCATACAAGATAACCACCACACACCCGAATCCAAATGCAAAAATGGCAAATGTGACTATCTAATACATTATATGGCAAAAACGATTTGCACCGAAACAACGCAGAAACTGGGGCGCGCGAAGCCGCGTGCTCGTTTGCACAGAATTCTGGGCAAGCGCAGTGCGCGTCTTCCTGGGAAGCCATGACAGATCACAATCCAGACATCAGCTTACCTGAATTTTTATAAGTTTCTCATCTTGAAGCCATCCATCATGGTCAAAAAACCCATTTCCAACCGTATAAACACCTTAGCTAAACATTTTTACCCAATGTGCACAACAGGTCTGAAAATTAACACATAAATCGAGTAAAACTTCTGATGCAAACGTCAGACCGTCATCTGCCGTCGTAAAGATTTAGTCTCATGCGCATGTGCAAAACGGCCAGAAAGAGTGCTTCTTAAGTGTAACACGTGACATGATTGGCTGATTGTTTCCTCATTCGCGTAAAGGAGGTCGCAGCATTTCGAAGAAATTCGAATCATTCAAGATGTATTCTGTTTATTGATGGTGACCAGCGCCCAACAAACTGATCTTTCTAGAAAGTGTGCGACATATTTTCCCCAAAATCACTGGTTTTCGACAAAATGTTTCGAGTCTATGCGCGGAAGAAGACTGTACTTGGTCATGACAATTTCAAATGTTCACTCCCGATTTGTTTTCAATATTGTTATGCGCACTGCGCGCAGGGTTGAATCGCAACGCTGATGGTTTTTGAATACAACATCCAAAATTGAATCAAAAGAAATGACACACGTTAGCATGGCTGTATTTCAGTGTATGAATATAAACCATGTTGAAAACCGACATAACATGTAATAGCTGTTTTCATTGGTCATCGAGTTTGCCAGTACAGTATTTGTGACTAGCGAAGTAAACAGAATGGTCATGAAATCAAACAAAGAAAAAGTTTTGGACATCAAATGTAAGGCGAAAAAGTGTCTTGATGACAAAAAGGGAGTCAATGCTGTGATCGACATACTTTGTTATAGCCAGGTAAACAAAAGAAGCTGTTTTGTGTGACGTAAACATGCACCACATCAAATACTTAAACCCACGTGGCTTTGCGGGAGTTGTGTGATTCTGTGAACTCACTGGCCACGGAGAGCCGGTTTGGCCAAGCGGTAAGGCGTTATGCTAGTAAGCAGAAGGGCCTTGGTTCGATTCCGCTTTGGCTCTCTTTTCTCTTCAAAAAGGCTGTGGTTCGTGGACACTGTCTTGTGACTTTGCCCTTCACAATTAATAAAACATTAAAAGATAATGGAAATTTGTAAAGCGCCTACCCCGAGGTTCAAAGCGCGTAGCAAGCGTAACACTTATTAACAGCAACACACAATGTAGATCGAGGTGGAAAATGTTATCAGCAGTTTAACAAAAACTAACACATAATGTACACATCAGCAAGTGTTCAAGCAGTTATAAATATGTGCAAGATGCGCGCGCACAAACACACACACACACTGTTAGTGTTACGACTGTACAGACTGATTAGAGGTGAAGGACAGTTCCTTACCTGAAATATTCTGAGAAGAATGTCCTGAGTTTGCTTTTGAAGGAAGAAAGTAGCAGAGTGCCTGATGGGGAGATTGTTCCAGATGTGGGGGCTGAAGTGTGACAAAGTGCAAAAGCAGGAGTCATTCTCTTGCCAGTTGGTGACACTCACTGACAGTGTAACCATATTATATACAATTCCCCCACCCCTCCCCCACCAACTTTGCAACCTGACATCAGAGACTGAGCGAGAGAGAGACTTCTTAAAGCCTATGATTAAAATATGTTCTGTTGTACAGATTAGGACTTCTTTGCGTACTGACTACTGTATTACTATTAGTGTATAGTAAATGCAGGGGGGTTGAGCAATTGCATGAGACGGAGGGGTTTATTTTGCATTAAAAACAGTTTTTCTATGTGTTTGCAACCCATGCTTTAGGCATTCTGCAAAATGGCTACAAGTGCAATCATGTATTGCTTCAGTTTGCCTGTAACACTAAACAGAAATTGCAGATCTGCTTGGCCCTAGATTATACCAAGGTACACAATATCAGATTATGATATGATGTGATAATACCAAATCTGTCTGGCTTATCTTCATTAATTATACACCACCACAACAGAGATCAACTTAGTTCAAGCCTGAGCATGAGCCTTTTCATGATTAATTAATTTGTCTGACCTTTCTGAAACAGTGAAATGGATCAACAAAATAACTTCAATTGTTAAAATCAAGGATTTTGTTTTAAAATGCTCCAATGATTTTAGTTTTGATTTACAATCCTCTAGCAATATTCAGTGATGGTTAGTGAGACTCAACTGTAGCAAAAACAGTCAAATGTCACTGCTGGCCGTAATGGTTTTTGGTGGGCCTCACTGATCTTGTTCCTCAGGTGATGTGAACACAGACCTCATGATATATTACTTTGCAACATGGGCTAAGAGTATGAGTAGTACCACTACCAGTACAATTTGTCTTCGTGTGTAACCAGTCCTGCTGTCTCATCTCTTGTAAATGAAACCAAATTTAGAACAACAGAAGCTGAATATAACCTAACCGGCAAGGGAACACTAAACTTTAAAAGAAGATCTTGATTTTATGTGTTTTATTTTGAGAATGTTTAACAACAACAAAATGGGAATGATATTGCTTGTACTGTACATTATAACATACTTGCTACTTAGTTGTAGTATACCTAGAAACCCAATGACAATTGGGGGGGACAGTGAGTGATAAGCTAGCCACATTTTTATTAGAAAAGGAGTGGAGGTGTTTTTGCATGACATATTGTTTTGTACCAAATTCAGTTTTACTTTTAGGCTTTTTTCAGTTTATTTTCCCACAGTGGGGTACTGTGTACACAGAAGTTAAGGTCCTCTCTGTTGAGAACCTAGAGCTGACAAATGTTCTCCCTTTAAGTTTAAATTAAACTGAAGCTCAAAGCCTGGAGTAGGTCAGAACAAAGCAGCTGTGCATGCTTTGCCCATTGCAAGCAATTTCTTAGTCAGTTATTGCCCTAATTTTGACCATCCTGGCCCATTCACCATTTTTCACAGATCTTCTCCGTATATTTTAACTGCATCAGTTTTGGTCAGCACAGTTTCCCATGTGGGCTGGCAGAATAAAATAGGTCACCCTGCTCATAGTCACAGCTGATTTAAGCAGGTACTAAAACATGCCTGTGTTATTCACTTATTGTGCATTTATACATCAGATAAATGGATGATTGGTTTTTAATGTCGTTATTATTACTGTCACAGTATCAGTGAATTAGAGACAAACTTGTGATTTAGTGATGTGTTCTGAACTGATGCAAAGGAATTTTGAATGTGTGATTTGGCTAGATGTGACCCTATGTGGCTGATGGGACATTAACAATCCAAGAACTAAGTAACTTTAGTTTGTTTATACGATAGGCTGATGTAATTGTCATTTATTATATAAAACTAGAGTAGTGCTAGTAGTACCTCTTAATCTTATTAGTCTTAATGAAATTGGTTGTCTCGTGGAACGACACTGCTATGATTTGCAGGAAGATGAGGTGTCGGTTGCATTGGTGGCTGTCCGTGCCTTGCAGCAGGTCTTCACACGGTTCCTCTCCACTGGGGAGATGTTTATTGCTCACATGCCCACTAAGGAAGAAGGTAATGATACTGAAGTCTTGAGCCAGGAAAAAAATGGCAGTCAGCAAACTACTATTTTTGTAATTTCACCCGTTAACTGCCTCTGAGTCTAAGGACATTGAATCAAATGGTGTCTCTCCATTGGGGAGATGTTTATTTCTCACATGCCCACTAAGGAAGAAAGTAATGACACTGAAGTCGTGCGGCAGGAAAAAATGGCAGTCAGCAATTTTTTAAAATTTTTTATTATTATTATTATTTAACCAATTAACTGCCTTGGTTCAAATGGTGTCTCTCCATTGGGGTAATGTTTATTGCTCACATGCTTACTAAGGAAGAAGGTGAGCCAGAGGAAAATGGCAATCAGCAAACTGTGGTTATTTCCTGCCTTTAGTTTAAGCCAAAGTCTGTCAAATGGTGTCCATGCCAGAATGTTTTGCAAGTGTCTGTAGGATGTCATAAGACTCATATCAGGATGTTGCGCATGATCTCTCTGGACTCCAATTCTCAAGGGAATTTGTGTGTGTTTTTTATTATTTTAAATTTTATTTTAACAGGCTTTAATTGAATATGTATTGCTGAAGCTTTTTATTCAACAATAATTTTGCTGGATTGTTGGACTTTCACTTAATAGTTTTTGGTGAAGTAATGTTTGATGTTGACATACCATTATATCATATAATATATGTTATACATATATATGTGCGTGTGTGTGTTTTGCCCTTTATGGGTTTTCATAGACCCACTCAACACATTTTGACCAAAACAAAAAACAAAAACAGAAAGGAAAAACAAATGTCATGAAATGAGTTAACCAAAATGTGTCTGTGCGTCTTGCTGTTGCACTGGTTAAAAGTCTTAGTCTGATACAATGTGAAAAAAGTCCATGTACTGTGCAATCCAGGTCACCTTCAAGGTTTTAAATTTTATCACAAATGCCTTGTCATAATGTCAACACAGATGAGATAGGATTTCAAAAGGTGTGGCTAGACTAGAAGATCTACACCATGACTGAAACCCTTGTCGATTTATGTCATGTTTTGGCTTATGTGTAGAAGTCAGTTGGTATGTGGTGTTTGTGCAGACCTGACAAAAGAGGAGCAGTTGCATGCCTGGCTGCAGAATCAGTACAAGACGGCATGCGAGATTCTCTTGGAAAAGTTGGAATCTGAAGACGCCAAACTGCGGGTACCATAAATACTCATTTTACTGTTGGCAGCTATCTGTTTATCCAGACAGACAGTTGACAGGGTTTACTCTGTATTGTAATATTTTACAGTCAGTAGCTAAATCTGAAATGAGAGAATGGGAAATAGAAGAATGGTGCTGAAATAAAAGTTTCCATCTATGGGTTTGAGTAAAGAGGTTTTCAAGACTATTTTAGGATCTTATCTATGCGGTACAAGATCCCTTTAAAAGATCAGATTCAAATTGATGTTACACTTCAAACAAATACCAACCCTGTCAAGACAAAGAAGGGGACACTCCATGCTCTTTGGTCAGTACAGCAGTGTCATCAGCAATTTTGTCCAAACACCAAGAACTGGAACAAACTACTGGCAGATTCAGTCCATGGCAGCTGATGTAACGGAACACTCTTGACGTGGTCAGCTCTGTTGTGAGATAAAAATATAATTTGGGTGCTCTTGCATGGGAGCTTGTGGCAGATAAATTTGGGCCATGACAGAAGATCTGATCTTTACATGTGACTGTGACGGAGAAAATTGAGGGCTAGTGAAACAAGTGTAAGGATAATATTGATCACAGTAGCCAAAGTGCCTCAAAAGCTGGTGAGCTCAACATTTAGAATTGCTCAGTTGGAGGTTGAGTTAAAAACTGGTTTAAAAGATCATGGATTTTCAGAGCCCAAGAGGAAGGAGGTGGAGCTGGGCTCTCATAGTTGGATGGATTGTCTTGCTGCTGAGCTGTTCCTCAACAGTTGCTTTTTGGACACTGTCTTTGTGACTTTGGCCCATACAGCTGTTGAAACAGCAATTAGCAGAGTGCACAAGTTGCTTCACACAAGTGTGGTCCCCACCTCCTTAACATTATTGTTCTGGCAGTGGCTGATGGTCTCTTCGGGTTTATGGGTCAGAGTGCACAGATGAGCTATTCATAGGTACCTGACCCCTCCCCCTTTCCCCATCCCTACAGTTTCTGTGGACGTAAAGCACCACAATTACTTATTTCACTGATTCTGATTTGTGGCATCACATGACTTAAGAAGTTGTGTTCATTGATTTGTTAAGGAAGCATCACTGGTGGCATTGCTGAAGTTTGTGGAGCAGGAGGGACAGAGACCACTGGAAACTCCAGCACCTGACCAGGTCCAATTCCCCTTCAAACTGTTACAGGTCAGTTTCTACCCTATCTCTTACTCTTTTTACTCTCTCTGTCACTCCCTTCCCTGTTACAAGTCAGTTTCTACCCTATCTCTTACTCTTTCACTCTCTCCATCACTCCCTCCCTCCCTCTCTTGTTTGACTCGTGTGAACAAAGGTGCTCTGCTTTTTCTGTGCTTTTTTTTCTCAAGTATGACAAGTTGATTTTGTGTTCAACATCCAGTCAGTGTTGTGAATTGGTGTAGCCTAATGATATCATCATTTGTGTGACAGGGTATCACTGGCCAGTTGTTATCAAGGACACTCAACATGGAGTCACTGATACTTCGCCTGAGTGAGGTGACAGAGAATGACGATGTTCGGTTCTTTGTGATGAAGGCGATGAAACAGGAACTTGGCAAGACACCTATCCAGGTACAGACTGGCTTGGATTGATCTGTGTGTGGCTTAAGTTTGAGTTTTTCTGCTGTTGATGGTGTGCTTGCTTTGGTCTGTTTGCTGTTCTTTTTTTTCTTTTCTGTTGACCTTTTTTTTTAGGGGGGGGGGGGGAGGTGGTGTGGTTGGTTTGGGTGTATGGGGGTTTGTTTTGTTTGGGGGGGGGGGGGGGTAAGGAAGGTTAACATTATATTTTCAACTACAAGCAGGCTTCATGTGTTTGTTGTTGTAGCATTATAGTTTACACATTGTCTGTGTGGACAGGTATGTCCTGAGGTGACCCTATGCAGCTGACATGACCTTAAAATTCAAGCACTAACTTTGTAGCTATGTACAAATATTCCCAGCTTCCCCCAGAAGTATCATGCACCAGTTTTCAGCCCTTCTGTAGTCGGATGCTATCATTTTTAGTTGCATGTTTTCAACGCATGTGTTGTTAGAAGAGAAGCGAGATGGTTTTGTGCACTGTGCTGCTTCCACTGTCTCTAGGGTATGGTTTGGTGAAAAAGGGTTCTGGGATCATGTTTTAGTTAAATGGCTTACCCTTCCAAAGACAAGGGTTTTGTATAATGTTCTGTTTAAATCAGTAAATGTCTCTTGTGTATGTTTCACTTTCAGGAGAGATGTAAAATTTTCCTGTACAGAGTTATGTTTGACTGCTTCTTGTACACATTTCAGGAGAGAAGTTGTCTAGTCATTCTCATAGTGTTCTTTTTTTAATGTCTCTTGTGTACATTTTAGACAAATGTGAAGCATTTTTATAATGTGTTCTGTAAATCATGTCTCTTGTGTACATTCCAGGAGACATTTGAGATGTTCTTGAATACTTAGTGTTCTGTTTAAATGGAAACAGTTGAGGTGTTCTGAAGTACTTAGTGTTCCATTTAAATGTCTCTTGTGTACATTGCAGGACAAAAGTAAAATTTTCTTGTATCTGTGTTCTGTTTACATCATAAATGTCTTGTTTACGTTTCAGGAGAGAAATGAAGTGTTCTTGCACAATGTGCTGTGCACCTTAGAAAACCTGGAATTCCCTGAACATGGCGACGGTGAGCCTCTCACCAAGTTTCTCACAGCCTCAGGTATTGAGCTGTCTTTAATGACTCTTCAGTTCTTTGTTACACAATTTAATGAAAGAAAAGAGTGGGTTGTTATGATTGTAAAGGGGTGAAGAGGTCTGAGCATAACAGTGTATTTCATGTGACAATTCATCTCATAGCCTTTGTCAACGAAAAGGAAGAACAAAAGAACCAAGGTTTAAAAAAAACAAAAAGTGGCTTGCACCAAGTTACAGTGGAAACTGTTCAGTAAAGATGTTTTGCTTGTATTATAAAACTTGTGAATGATAAGAACAGGGGAAAATGACTGCACTGCATGTGAATGCATTGTAATGATTATTTCCAAAAGAAAATAGCCTCCTCACTGTAGTGTTTCCTCTTTTGTGCTGTTGACTGTTTGCAATTTTCTTTGCCGTCTAAGTGCTGTGGATTTCAGTTGCCCAATTTATTTTTTATTCAAACTCATGCTCTTTTGCAGATGATAAGGTTTCACACCCCAAAATTTCTTCAGTCAGTCAGCATAAAAAGAGCTTCACAGCTTGTTGGATGGAGTTCCTCAGATCAGAGGTATAATATGTGTCACCTGTGTCGTTATTTGCCTGTGTTTGGTACTGAAAGTTTACATTTGATTCCTTGTCTGTAAATGTTAACAATTTACTGAAATGCTGTGAGAAAGCATACCTGGGTGCTTTGTGTTTTTACAAGATGTTTCAGACTAAATCCTGATAATCAGAAGATGACAACAGCTTTGTTCTTGCTTGCATTGGCCAAATATTCATGGATTTTGAAACACCTGCAGCCATTGCCAGAGCTGTATGCACCCCCACCCCCACCCCACCCCTTTTTCTCTTTTTGAATATGTATTGTATGGTAAATCTCAGCTGATCCATCACTTGTTAAAATTACTTTTCAGATTTTCTTTCACCTGTACCATTTGCATACATGTAACCTTTCTATGACTTTTGCTTTGCTGCCCAAATCTGTGATTTAAATTTTTTATTCAAGATATTTCTACATTTTTGTTGTAGATCTCTGCCTGAACTAGAAATACCTAGCAGCAGTAAAGATACAAGTTATTGAAGTGACATTTCCTGTTGTAAAGCTCAACCTGACCACCATTTTATTGTCTTTTGAACTAGAAATGCCTAGCAGCAATAAAGATACAAGTTATTGAAGTGACATTTCCTGTTGTAAAGCTCAACCTGACCACCATTTTATTGTCTTTTGAACTAGAAATGCCTAGCAGCAATAAAGATACAAGTTATTGAAGTGACATTTCCTGTTGTAAAGCTCAACCTGACCACCATTTTATTGTCTTTTGAACTAGAAATACCTAGCAGCAATAAAGATACAAGTGGCTAAAGTGACATTTCCTGTTGTAAAGCTCAACCTGACCACCATTTTATTGTCTTTTGAACTAGAAATACCTAGCAGCAATAAAGATACAAGTGGCTAAAGTGACATTTCCTGTTGTAAAGCTCAACCTGACCACCATTTTATTGTCTTTTGAACTAGAAATACCTAGCAGCAATAAAGATACAAGTGGCTAAAGTGACATTTCCTGTTATAAAGCTCAACCTGACCACCATTTTATTGTCTTTTGAACTAGAAATACCTAGCAGCAATAAAGATACAAGTGGCTAAAGTGACATTTCCTGTTATAAAGCTCAACCTGACCACCATTTTATTGTCTTTTGAACTAGAAATACCTAGCAGCAATAAAGATACAAGTGGCTAAAGTGACATTTCCTGTTGTAAAGCTCAACCTGACCACCATTTTATTGTCTTTTGAACTAGAAATACCTAGCAGCAATAAAGATACAAGTGGCTAAAGTGACATTTCCTGTTATAAAGCTCAACCTGACCACCATTTTATTGTCTTTTGAACTAGAAATACCTAGCAGCAATAAAGATACAAGTGGCTAAAGTGACATTTCCTGTTATAAAGCTCAACCTGACCACCGTTTTATTGTCTTTTGAACTAGAAATACCTAGCAGCAATAAAGATACAAGTGGCTAAAGTGACATTTCCTGTTATAAAGCTCAACCTGACCACCGTTTTATTGTCTTTTGAACTAGAAATACCTAGCAGCAATAAAGATACAAGTGGCTAAAGTGACATTTCCTGTTATAAAGCTCAACCTGACCACCATTTTATTGTCTTTTGAACTAGAAATACCTAGCAGCAATAAAGATACAAGTGGCTAAAGTGACATTTCCTGTTGGCTTACAGCTCACACCAGGACTGTATCGACGTGTGCTGACCAAGCTGGACGAAAAGGTTCTGCCTTTCATGTCCAGTCCTCTGGTGCTGGCCGACTTTCTCACACAGTCCTACAACATTGGTATGCTTTGTCTTTGGTATGGCACTAATTTTCTACACAGTCCTACAACATTGGCATGCTTTGTCTTTGGTCTGGCGCTCATTTCCTACACAGTCCTACAACATTGGTATTCTTTGTCTTTAAAGTGTCCATGTAGTACACAGTCCTACAACATTGGTATGCTTTGTCTTTGGTATGGCACTCATTTTCTACACAGTCCTACAACATTGGTATGCTTTGTCTTTACTGGTGATGTTTTACACATACAACATTGGTATTCTTTGTCTTTATTGCCAGTGTTTTACACAGTCCTACACCATTAGTACAATGGTACTGGGTAGCTCTGTCCTTTGCTATGGTTGTCACCAGCTTACACTGTTCTGCAATACTTGTATGCTCCATCCCAACTATTGTGATGGTGATGGTCACTTTTGTATAGTGCTATTCTCCACTCATGAGCAGACTCACTGCACTTTTGTTACATGCGATTCCAAATGAGTGACTAGCTTTTTATAGTGCATTTGAATTTCCACCTGGGTGGTGTACTTAAAGGGCAGCTTTGGTTGCGACATGGCTGGTGCCAGGTAAAACTGCTGCCATCTTGGGGGGGGGGGGGGGGGGGCAATACACTGACTTACACATGCCTGTGTATTTTGCATGACAGGTGGGGCCATTAGTCTACTGGCACTGAATGGACTATTCATCCTTATCCACAAATTCAACTTGTAAGTCCTTGTCTTACTGTTCCAGCATGCTGCATGCATTGTAGTAGGAAATTCACATGTTGTGTTCTTCTGCACCTCAACAGTCTTGTGCTGGTGAATTTGTTTAGAGGCTGGTTTTATATTGAGGCTAACGCTGTTGCACTGGCTGTGTGTAGCAGACTAGGCCTCACACAGTGAGTGATCCTCTGGTGACTCGTGCACAGGTTGTCAAACTTGTCTGAGATTGAAAATTTCATCTCTGGACTGTGGGGTGTTTTTCTTTTCTCTTGTCACTCATTAAGATCACAGATTTGGACGCTGGGATTTGATCAATTTTTTTGTAGCATAGTCTGCTGACAGGAATGAACAGGATAAGCATGTTGAGGTACTTTGTGCTATTGCTTTTACTTGGGTTTAGTTCATAACAGAGCATAGCTGATGTAAAACACACACACTCTTTCTCTCACTCTCACCACCCATCTGTACATTCATATGAAAATACTGATAAATGGTTGTGTAGAGAACATTGCAAGGCTGTGCTGTTGAATAATTATGCTTGATTAGTTTTAACTTTACTGTCTCTTTTTTTATTCTCTTACTGTCTCTTTTTATTCTCTTACTGTCTCTTTTTTTATTCTCGTACTGTCTCTTTTTTTATTCACGTCTTTTCTGCTGGGGGGACGTGGTTGCTTGTTTATTTATTTTTTAACGCATTTTCATGAATTGTTTTTCTACCATTTCAGAGATTACCCAGATTTCTACAAGAAGTTCTACACATTGTTTGAGCCACAGATCTTTCATGTCAAGTACAGAGCTCGTTTCTTTCACCTGGCAGACCTCTTTCTGTCATCATCGTAAGTCCACTCTTTGCTTGCCATCTTCATTTTAACGATGATTAACAGGGTCTTCTTTTTTGTATTTTGTTCTTTTTCTAAAATGAATAACTTCCACCTATCTAGGCATCAGGCATATGATGCTACATAAACATTTAGCATATTACAGACTGTAAATACACGACTTATTTTTAACCACAATCATTTACGTACGTTATGGAAACTTGTCAGAGCATAAGCAGTTGTTCCAAGAGGAGTGCTTCCACTTTTCCACACTTCTCTATCCAGCATCCTCCAGTTCACCTTTGACACACCATGTTGACTGGCCGCTTGTTTCTTGCAGACACTTACCTGGCTACTTGGTGGCATCGTTCATCAAACGCATGGCTCGCCTGGCCCTCCACGCGCCACCTGCCGGTGCTCGCCTGTGCATTGTGTTCATCGGCAACCTGATGGTGCGTCACCCAAGCTGCGCCGTGCTCGCTCACCGCCCTGACTGCACCATGGACAAGGACCCCTTCCTTGCAGATGTGGATGACCCGGCCAAGACCTGCGCCATGGACAGCAGTCTGTGGGAGATCAAGGTATGCTGGGCTTCCTTCCGACTACTTTATCGTGGAAACATTGCTCAGGTTCACATTCACTCCATATTTTGAACACTGGTGATTTACCATTGCCCCATTTTGAGGATGACAGAATCTCTTTTGCCCCATTTTTTTAGACACCGCAGAATTACTTTTGCAGTGTTTTTCACATGATGTAGAACCACTTCTGCCCCTTTCTTAAGACACTAAACCACTTGTCCTGTGACACTGCAGGATCCCATCTGATGCAGAATCTTTAAAATCACTTTTGACTCCATATTACTTGTCACGGAATCATGTTTTCCCATTTTCACACAACACACCACAAAACTGCTTTTGTTCCACCTTTCAGAATCCATAAAATCGTTTTTCTTTCCATCTTTCAGGTTTGCCGTTATATAACCATACTGGTTGACTGGGTGTAAAACACCGACATTGATTTCACTTTAACCCATTTTTTCAAACAGAAAATTACTTCTGCTGCAAATTTTACGCAATAAATAATCATGTGTTCTCTTTTTTAGACACTACAGAATCACCTAAGCCTCATTTTTGAGACTTTTACCTTTTCTTTCAAGACACAACAGAATCTCATTGACTTCATTTTTCAAGCTCAACAGAATAACTTACCCTATTTTCAAACACTAGGTTACATGCATGGGAATTGTCATTGAAAACAAATTTATGTGGCAGTGAAACACATTTTCCCCTGGATAAAATAATCAGGAGTAGAGAAAAAAGAAGCACCAGTTTTAGTTCTGTGCCAAATACCCGCAAAACATTTGGAGAGCGCATTCATGTGTACTGTTGCTGATCTTAGTCACTTCAATTGTAAACACAGCTGCTGGCTGTTACTCTCACGGGCAGGCATTAGCACTGAACATGGTCACTCCTGCACACTTCTGCAGCATGTTTTGACAAAGAAAAAAAAGTGAATGTTTTAAATGTTTTGAAAGATTCACCATGTCTGTCACTCGAGTTTTCAGCCTTGGTGAAAAGTTCAGCAACAGTAGCAGTGCCAGTGAAATTAATGGAAGTGGGTGTGGGTATCAGTTGAGGTGGAAGTTAAGTGAAAGTTTGTGAGGAGGCGAAGAAGAAATGCATCAGCATGCGGTTTCATGATATCATTATCACTTATCTTTATTTCCCTCCAAATTACCTCAGGATAACCTCAGATTGCACTCTTTTTTTCTTTAATAACTATTTTAGTGAAAAAAAATCCCTGAAAACGTGTTTCACTGCCTTCAGAGTTTTTCCTTTGAAGTAGACGACATGCCTGGGGTTACTTTTGCCCCTCGTTTCAGACGCTGCAGAACCACTTCAGTCCTGAAGTTGCCCAGGAGGCTATGAAAGTGAACCACCCCATCACACAGGAGCAGCTCTTGTCCAACTTCCTGGAAGGTTCCACAGAACAGGTGGGTGTTTCTGTCACGTGGGTGCATTCTTGTATCGCACTCACAGTCTGTAGGTCTTATGCACCAGGAGTAGGCAAGCCTGGTGGCTGTTGGCGTGTTCCTTGATGTTGGTGTGACATCATGCCAGCATTGTTACTTCTCTCTGTTGAGAACTCAGCAGTTCAGTTTTGCTTTCAGGGGGCAGGTGAGGACAGACCTGACAGGCCTGAATTTTTGGTGTGAGGCAGTCAGCTGTGGTGTGCACCATTATGGTGTTTGTGAATGTTATCTGTATGAGTTAAAGATTCCAGCCAAAGATTGATGTTATCTGTATGAGTTAAAGATTCCAACCAAAGATTGAATTCTGTTCTAATTTTCCGTTTCAGATGATTGAAAGTGCTGTTAAGAAGAAACCACAACAGGCAGTGATTTTCAAGCAGGAAAAGCCTAATGGTCTCTTTGAAACCAACATGAAACGTTTCTTCACATTAGGCTGAAGGGCAGTATGATTGTGTGCATGAGAGAGATTTTGCTGGCTTGAAGAAATAAAACGAAAAGGATGTGTAAAGAGATCTTTGTCTGCTTTAACAGAAATGTCTCTATTTAAGCTCTGTAAACCATGATATGGGTATTAGATATGTATGTGTATTAGCTGCTCCTCACACACATACACAAACACACTATCATGTAGTGGCAGTACAGTGAAACAGGAAGTATTATATGTACTAGCTGCTCCTCACACACATACACAAACACACTATCATGTAGTGGCAGTACAGTGAAACGGGATCTAGACAGCTGCCATTTTTATGTAATCACGATACCATGTAATGTCCAGTCACAAATGTACACACACACACACAAATCAATAATAATCATCAACTTAGTGATGTGTAGCACTTGTATTCTGATGCCATGTTGCATCAGTCCACCCCAGTAATAATTAAAGGTGGATGCTCTTCCAAAATAAGTTCTTATTCTCTATGCAGTTCAATCTTATGTGATATCTCACGCATTTTATCATGACAACTGCTATCTCGGCATCATTAACATGCATCAAAACAATCCCTGAATCATTCTGCTAGGAATCTACCTGAGCTACACTTAATATCTTTCCATTAAGAACAATGATGTGAACAAGAATTTCCATGACAATGGTTAACAGTAAAACCCAATGGTTTCAGGCACACTCTCGGCCATCAAAATATCATTAAAAAAGGCAGTAAAGAGAATGAAATTGGGTTAGGCCTGCTCCTCTGGAATGAACAAGAATTATCACTGACAGTGAGAAACAGAATTTACAAGCCAATACAAAGTTTTCACTTGCTTGTTAATAACACTGCCAACTGGCCCCACCAGCAATAATCAGCAATTGGGCCAGTTCAGCAGTATATGCTGCATGCCTAACATGGATCATTTAAAAAACAAAATTCTATTGTGCCATTAAAGTGAAAACAAAATGAAGGCTCAGACCCTGGACATGATTTGTACATCCTTGGGAAGAATAAGGAGAACAATAATAATGGGTACTTAAGAGTGCCTAACCCACACAGATCCTAAGTGCTTACACATTCTTTAAATGTACATGTTTTCAAGATTCAGTGTGTACACCACACACCCTGCTACTCACATACACACAATCACAGTGTAATGTCAATACAGTGAAACAGGATATAGAGTGTAATGTCAATACAATGAAACTGGATACAGACAGCTGTCTTTTTATTAACAATACCAATTAATGTACAGTCACAATGCAATTTAATGTATGGCCGTGATGCCATTTCATGTACAGTCACATATGTAAACACACACACAAATACAAAATCATCAACTTACTGATACAATAGTACTTGTATTCTGATACCTGTAACAGCCATATTGTATCAGTCCACCCCAATAATAATTATACTCGAAGGTGAATGCCCTTCTGAATAAGTTCTTATTCTCTACACAATCCAATCCAGTATCTCGCACACACATGCACACACACACACACACACACACACACACACACACACACACACACACACACACACACCAGTCTTTTATCATGACAACTGCCATCTCTCCATCTCCAAGGCATCATCATTTTCCAGGAATTCATCATAGTCTTCATCAAAGTCATCAAGATCATAGTCAACGTCCACAAAGAGACCTGCAATGCAAGCAAAAGAAAAAAGCACTTCCAGATAAATGCATTACCAGCCAGAGGACAAGAACACCATGCTGACATGTACTGAGTATATATATTTATGTAATCAACTGGGAATGCACAACTGCACAGAGTACGCACAGACAAAATTTGGGGGGGGGGGGGGGGGGGGGGGAATCAATGACAATTTATCTACAAGTCTGATGCATATAAAAATAAGAGTGCTGCAATGAGCACAGTGTGCTTAACCTTACTACATACCTTGATTTTTCATAAAAATTATGCATCAGAATCTTCTTTTTTAATGTGTAAAATGCACCTATAACATGCGTCAAAGTGATCCCTGAGTAATTCTGCTAGGATTCTACTCGAACTATAATTGATATCTTTCACTGAAGGACAATGACCAATGTAAATGAGGATTTCCATGACATGGGTTAACGGTGAAACCTGACGGGATTCAGGCACACTCACAGCCACTGAAAAACCTTAATGAGGCAGCAAAGAGAATGAAACTGGGTTAGGTCTACTCCTCTGGAATGAGTAAGAATCATCACTGACAAAAACACAAAATTCACATGCCAATACAAAGTTTTCACTGTTTGTCAATAACTCTGCCAACTGGCCCCAACAGCAGTAACCAGCAATTAGGGCCAGTTCTGCATACAAAATCATCAACTTACTGATACAATAGTACTTGTATTCTGATACCTGTAACAGCCATATTGTATCAGTCCACCCCAATAATAATTAACAGCCATATATCTCATCCCCCCACCTCCATGCCCCCTTGTACTGCATACCAAACACAGATCATTTAAAAAAAACTTTTGCTGTTGTATTGCACCATTAAAATTAAGACACAATCAAGGCTCAGACCTTGCACGTGATTTGTACATCCTTGGGAAGAATAAGGAAAATAATAATAATGGGTACTTAGAGCACCTAATCTACACAGGCCCTAAGCACTTGCACATTCTTTAAATGTACATGTTTTCAAGCTTCAATGTGTACACCACACACACACACACACACACACACATATATATATAGTAGGGTAATGGGACAGAAGAAATGTGTGAGCCAGTTTGGCCTAGCGGTAAGGCGTTAGGCTGGTAAGCAGAAGGACCTCAGTTCGATACCGCTTCGGCTCTCCTTTCTCATCAAAAAGGTTGTCGTTTGTGGACACTGTCTTGTGACTTTGTCCATCACTTCCTACTGAAACATTAAAATGGCTCTCATCGCTGCCCATCTTAATGCAGGAATCATTCTGGTGGTGACAGTGTAGCGATAGGTATATAGTCTCCCTCTCCCCCCACCTCCATGCCCCCTTCCCCCCCTTCTCCCGGTCCCTAATAAGCCTTATGGTTTCTGTGGACGTTAAGCACCATGTTTACTTAGAAGAAATGTTTTTTGAAAAGAGAAGGGTTTTCAATGAAGATCTAAAAGAACTAACAGAGGTAGAATGTCACCAACTGGTCAGTTACCATGCAAACTCACCCTGATATAACCGTCATGGCTGCCTGGGCATTACAAAAATCACTTGCCTCTCAATCGAAACAGCACGGAATGTCTCTCTCTCTTGGATCTACAAATCACCCTGCCCGAGGTTTGAACCTTGATCAACTTATAAATAAATAATCCCACCTACCTGGCCTCTGCTGAACTGCTGGCTGGTGCACCCTGGGCTGCACCACCACAGGCTCTCCCTCCCACAACTCCTCTCCCAACACTTCAAAGAGGGGCGGGCCTTCATCCTTCACTCTTTCTCCCCTTTCCAACAAGGTGTCTGCTCTTTCTGGCAGTTTGCCTCCCTTCTCCACACCCCCTTCCTGCAAGATGTCTCCTTCCACCAACATGGCTGCCACTTCTTGCAGGTCACCTCCCTCTTCCTCGTCACTCCAGGGCTCTGGGAGAAAGAGCATGTCCACGGGGTTGAACTGACGGTTGGCGCGGTTGTGGCGCTGCAAGGATACCCAGCTGGGCAAGTGCAGGTCCAGAGGAGCTGCTCCTTCCTCCGCTTCCTCCAGCATCATTGTGGTGCCTGAAACACAGTAGGTCATTGTGGTGCCTGAAACACAGTAGGTCAGTGTGGTGCCTGAAACAGTAGGTCATTGTGGTGCCTGAAACATAGCGGGTCATTGTGGTGCCTGAAACACAGTAGGTCAGCGTGGTGCCTGAAACACAGTAGGTCATTGTGGTGCCTGAAACACAGTAGGTCATTGTGGTGCCTGAAACACAGTAGGTCATTGTGGTGCCTGAAACACAGCGGGTCATGGTGGTGCCTGAAACACTGCAGGTCAGTGTGGTGCTGGAAACACAGTAGGTCAGCGTGGTGCCTGAAACACAGTAGGTCAGCGTGGTGCCTGAAACACAGTAGGTCATTGTGGTGCTGGAAACACAGTAGGTCACGGTGGTGCCTGAAACACAGTAGGTCATAGTGCTTTCTGAAACACAGAAGATCATAATGGTGACTGAAACACAATAGGTTACTGTGCTGTCTCAAACACAATAGGTCACTGTGCTGCCTTAAACACGATAGGTCATTGTGGTGCCTGAAACAGTAGGTCATTGTGATGCCGGAAACACAACAGGTCATACATAGTGCTTTCTGATTCAATGCAATGCGTGAACACAACAGGCCACTGTGGTGCTTAAACACAACTGGTCATGGTTCCTGAACCAACAGGTCACTGTGGTGTCTGCACACAACAGGTGGTCACTGTGATGCCTGAACACCTCAGGTTACTGCGGTGCCTAAACACTGCAGGTCATGGTTCCTGAACACAACAGTTAGCATCATACAATCAACTACATCAAACAAAACTTCTGACCAACAACTGATTTATATAATCAAACTTTACTCTGGACATGAATTAAATAAAACTATCACAAACAAACAAAAGACACACATGTGAGCTTGAAGAGGTTGTTTTTTTGGTGTGTGTGTGTGTGAATGCATGCCTGTATGTGTGTTTGGGGGTGGGGGTGGGGTAATAACACTCCACATATATACCAACACCCACTAACAACCCATATACATGCACAGGGAGCAATCACTTCACAAACTGCCTCCAACCCCCTCGCCCCCCCCCCCCCCCCCAACCCCACCCCCTCAAAAAACAAAAACAACAAACTATACTTATGAAATAAATTCATATTCATTCACTTCACAAACTGCCTCCAATCCCACCACCCACCACTCAAAAAACAAAACAACCAACAACCCACACCTATGAAATAAACTAACATTTATATTCCAATTGCATGCATTTTTTCCCCCCATGCTCTTGTGTTTTCTTCACAATCATAACCACAAAAAAGAGCAAGTTTTACACTTGCAGCTACACCGTCTTAGAGAATTCTACCATCAAGAGCTTTGCCACTGACCAAACTTACCACCGATCACAATCTCCAGCGGCAGGTCAGCCGGTCGGTCACACTGGCCGTTGGTCAGGCAGGCTAGGGCAGAACGCATCAGCTGTGTGTTGTTGCTTAGGTCCAGTACTGTTAGCCTGCAGCACAGCTCCAACACATGCTGCACACCTGTAACACATGCCACATACCTGTAACGCATGTTGCATCTGTAGCACATCTTGCACACCTGTAACACATCTTGAATGCCTGTAACACATGCTGCACACCTGCAATGCATGCTGCATTTCTGTAGCACATCTTGCACACCTGTAGCATGGGTTGCACACCTGTAGCATGCTGCAAACATAGCACATGTGGCACACCTGTAACATATACTGCACACATGTAGCATGCTGCACACATGTAACACCTGTTGCACATCTGTAACATAGGCTGCACACCTTTAACACCTGTTGTATACCTGTATCATATGCGGTGGACCCTAACGTCTCCAACAACTGATGCACAAACACCTGGACACATGCAGCACCAGATGAACACCCTCAACATACTGTGCTCCTGTAATCTATGCTGTATACTTGTAACCCACACTGCATACCTGTAACACACTGCACACCAGTAACACACACTGCACTCCTATAACCTAAGCTGTATATCTGTAAGCCACACTGTACATCTGTAACACACACTACACACCGATAACACACACTGCACATATTGTACACCTCTAACATATGCTTCATACCTGTTAGAGAAGCAACTCTCATCACAAACTTATTCCCAGTTTGGAAAACCAAGTGCCAAAAGAACAAAGCAGCCCCCCAAATCAGTGCAAAATAACACAAGTGATGTCAAGTTAAACCAGTCACTTTGCCTGCAAAGCAGCCCCCAAAATCAGTGCAAAATAACACAAGTGATGTCAAGTTAAACCAGTCACTTTGCCCGCAAAGCAGCCCCCAAAAATCAATGCAAAAGAACCCAAGTGATGTCAAGTTAAATCAGTCACTTTGCCTGCAAAGCAGCCCCCAAAATGAATGCAAAAGAACCCAAGTTATGTCAAGTTAAACCAGTCACTTTGCCTGCAAAGCTGCCCCCAAAATGAATGCAAAAGAACCCAAGTGACCTACAATCAACACACAAGGGAGTTAATTAGTGCTCAAAATACATAAGGACAACAACAAAGACCTGAGTCACCTGCGGTAACTCTTGCCTGGCATGCGTGTAAATGCAAGGTACATAAACTCCACCAGAGGTACATCCTGAAGTTAAATCAGTCACTTTGCCCACAAAGCTACCCCCAAATGAATGCAAAAGAACCTAAGTGACCTCAAGTTAAATCAGTCACTTTGCCCACAAAGCAATCCCCAGATGAATGCAAAGGAACCTAAGTGACCTGAAGTTAAATCAGTCACTTTGCCCACAAAGCTACCCCCAGATGAATGCAAAGGAACCTAAGTGACCTCAAGTTAAATCAGTCACTTTGCCCACCTGCTTCTGTGACTTCCAGGCAGGTGTGGATGACCAGCCTCTCCAACAGACCACGAGATGCCAGCTTCTCCAGCACACAGTCAGTCACCTGTGAAATATGAATATGATCCACCATATTATATGTAGAAATATATCAGGAAGACAAGTTCCTTGCATCGATTTTGTTGACGTGAAGCACAAAAGTTACCATTCATTTATCACATGACATTCAGTCTCACTCAGTCCTGCCACAGATCTACCACAGCATCAAAGCTAAGAATCAATGCTGTTCATATTAACAAATAATTCTGTCTCTAGACACTCTGCATGCATGAGTATGTACAAGTTGTGCACCCAATTAATGCATAGCTTAAACAATGCCAGAGATTCACATTCTTAAGAAAGAGAGAAAAAAAGTACTAATTTGTCAAATAATGCTAATTTGTGAAGTGCCTACCCTGTGACTCAAAGCAATGCACAAACATAACACACATATTGTACATCGAGATGGAGGATGTGATCCATTAGCTGAACATTCCTGAAGAAACAGTGTTAAAGACTCGCCCCTGATGGGTCAAAACTCTGCTTCACTGTGGCCTCAGCCTGCCACAAGCTGGACCCATTCCACAACAACCTGACTTGGGTGACAGCGTGATCAGGTAAAAACCTAAAGGAATGAAGTGAAGGCCACCTCCGACATCATACCTGTTTGATGTAACTGATGTCGAGCGACACCAAGTGATCCAGCACCATTAGAGACGACAATCCCACTTCAGTCACGTGGGGCCGACAGCCACTCAGGTTGAGAGCTCTGCAACAGTAATCACCATTGCTACAGAACGCCTCATGGCAAAAGGTCACAATTTTGCTTAACGCTTCTGGTCATGTTTCCATGTCAAATTTCCATGTCACATGTCTAAAGATCCCCTCTCACACCAAAGACCACCCTCAGGGGAAACCACCCTCCTCTTTTAAGACTACTTTTTCACAACTTGAAGGGAAAGACCACACTATAATTCAAGTCCAGCTGGGGTTGGAAACCACCCTCCTCTTTTAAGACTACTTTTTCACAACTTGAAGGGAAAGACCACACTATAATTCAAGTCCAGCTGGTGTTGGAAACCACCCTCCTCTTTTAAGACTACTTTTTCACAACTTGAAGGGAAAGACCACACTATAATTCAAGTCCAGCTGGAAACCACCCTCCTCTTTTAAGACTACTTTTTCACAACTTGAAGGGAAAGACCACACTATAATTCAAGTCCAGCTGGAAACCACCCTCCTCTTTTAAGACTACTTTTTCACAACTTGAAGGGAAAGACCACACTATAATTCAAGTCCAGCTGGTGTTGGAAACCACCCTCCTCTTTTAAGACTACTTTTTCACAACTTGAAGGGAAAGACCACACTATAATTCAAGTGCAACTGGTGTTAAGAGAGGGGTGGTCCTTGGTCAAAGGTCCATTCACAGGGATATGTTTGCGTGCATGCATGTGTGTTATTTACATTTAAAGACCATTTTACTGACTTTTAAAAATGTTTGCATGTGTGTGTGGGTGTGTGGGTGGGTGGGGTACAAGTGCGTGTGTGTGTGTGCATGCATGCATGTGTGCATGTGCACACATTCACGCACAAGCGCATGCATACTTTTTCACATTATCTGCAACATCTTAAATAAATTTTAATCACAAAAAAGAAGGATATTTTATGTTTTGCTGTTTTTACTGCTACCTAACAATTTTTCCCCAAGGGAACAGCAAAACTGTATTGAATCATATGTACATGGTGGCAGAGAGAGAGCTCACTGTCTAGTTACATTAAAAATACAGTGAGCATTCTGCTAGGCAGACTGTGAGGTACCTCAGATTCGGGCAGCCCTTAGCTATGGCTCCAACTGCTTCGTCCGTGATGTGAGTGTTCAGGTCCAGCCGGAGTTCTGTCTGAAGACACACTCATCCCTTCGTACATGTGCCAGCACCATAATCTTAACAAGAGTGATCTACAACAGCGTTGACTTCCAACTGTGTGACCATTCCATAAGCAAGAAACTATCTAAAATCTCAGTATTTCTGTTTCAGCAGAACCAGTCTTAAACCAGTCTTAATCTTAGATGTCAGTGATATGTTTTACTTACAGCATGCCCGGTGAGTTACTGTCGGCGATTCAGGTCTCTGCTGTTGTGCATCCCTTGTTATACGTGCGATGGCTGCCAAGCATCATTAATTCCCTTCGTCTGTTGGTGATTTGTTTCATTTGATGTCCAGCCAGTATTTGTTTATTTTGCTTCTAGATGTATGTTTAGTTTTTAGTTTTTTTATGTTGAACAATATTGTAAGTCTTCAGATACAAATAACATTTAAAAAAATCTGTTTTTATAAGTGATCGCTGTAGGAATAGTAGTAGCAGCAGGGACAGTAGTAGCAGTACTGCATCTAACATAGCATTTTAGCTGTGAACACAATGATAATAAGAGATAATTCTTGTAAAGTGCCATTCTCTAGCACGAGTTAAATTCACTGCACTGTACATTCTACAAAACAACTTAAAAAAACACACATTTACAAATATTTCAACAAACTTCACCATTCATGCCAAATATGTATACGTGCTGACATGCACACAATCCATTGTCACAGGAATGCATGGTGTGCCTAGGCAATCAATAAGATTAAAAAAGGATACAATACAAATGAGAAAAAGGGATACAAACCAGTTTATGCAGGTTTCCAATGGAGCTCCAGGGCGCAGTAGAAGCTGAAATGACAAAGATGTGATACATTACATGGAAACTGAGCATACAATGGAAACATCTTAACTGGGTATCTAAAATCTCAGCCTTCTTCAGTTAGCAAGACAGTTTGTCTTTAGAACTAACAGAAGACACAGAGTTTGTTCCTACCCAACCAAAGTGCTGAAAGGCCAATCACTTCTTTTTGCCAAACATCAACGGTCAGAAACATTTGCTGCTACTTGTAATGTTTGATTGTTTTTGTTTTTGTTATGTGGATATACAAATAAATGCTTCAAAAGCAACACCAGTTTCATGCCTATCATATTTCCTGCATTTTCTTGGTTTCTTTCTTTGCTGCTCCACAAAAAAACTTTCATTATACAACAGAAAATATTTGACTTTATTCCAGTGTTTATTTGAATATATAATACTTGCGTATTATTCTCACGTTTTTAATGAACTTGATTGTCAGTGATGCCTTGTACATTAAGTCCAACTGAAGGCAACAAATCAAAGACAGGTTGCCTTGCAGAAGGAAATGGACTTCAGACATGAAACAATCACACACTTGCAGAAGGAAACTGACTTCAGACATGAAACAATCACACACTTGCAGAAGGAAACTGACTTCAGACATGAAACAATCACACACTTGCAGAAGGAAACTGACTTCAGACATGAAACAATCACACACTTGCAGAAGGAAACTGACTTCAGACATGAAACAATCACACACTTGCAGGCACTGGGGGTGGCGTCCTTCAGCTGTAAAAGAGGTAAAAGACTCATGAATACCTTTGGGGAAAGGAATAATCAGCTGTGGGAGAGATCACATTCTCTCTCTCTGTAGGTTAGCAAGGACTAGTTGTTAGAGAGGTTTTTGACTACCCCTAAACTACAATCCTTGTAAAATAAAGTTTTCAAATTTGAGTTCAAGTTCAAGTTCTCTCTCTCTCTCATTTTATTTTTACCCATCAGTAGCTTAGCAAGGATTAGTTGTTAGACAGGTTTTTGACTAAACCTAATCTACAATTCTTGTAAAATAAAGTTTTCAAATTCGAGCTCAAGTTTGAGCTCTCTCTCTCTCTCTCTCTCTTGCACATCTTTGGGAAAGCTGCCTTGAGTTATGAAGACGTCAAACAAAGACTCTTGCAGACGTTTGGGAAGGACGCCATGAGCGACAAAAAGTTGAGGCATTCCATACCTCTGGTAAAGCTACCTTCAGCCATGGAGGAGCTAAAGCACTTCTACACACCTTTGGGAAAACTTCCACCAACATCCAGCACTTCAAGGTCGGACAATGTCTGGAATCAAAACCAAAAAATTAAAAGAAGGAAAGAGGATTATTACACATGACCAATACAGAGAACAAACATTACATGTAACCAGGCAGACAAATCTGTTTTCTGACACATAGAACAAATATTATATGCAACAAGCCAATGACAGGGAATAAATATTACATGTCATAACCTAATGTCATACAGATCAACCAGACAATGACACAGAGAACAAACATTAATGTAACCAGGCAACAACACAGAGAACAAACAGGGCAATACATGCATCAAGTCAATAACACAGAGAACAATTATTACTTGTCATAACCTAATGACATACAGATCAACCAGGCAAAGACACAGAGAACAACAGTAATGAAAACCAGGCAAAGACACATAGAACAAATGGTCTGTAACCAGGCAACAACACAGAGAACAAAATATTACATGCAGCAAGCCAATGACACGGAGAATAAATATGACGTGTCACATCCTAACAACACACAGATCAACCAGGCAACAACACAGAGAACAAATATTACAGACAGCAAGCCAACACAGAGAAAAAACAGTTTAAGAAATAACCACTAACGGCACAGACAACAACAAAATGACTGTCATCCAAGTTAGGCATGTATTATTATCAGCAACTGCTCATTTGAAGATGCTACAACTGTGTGATCATTATTAAGTCCATTACTTACCGTGAGTGCTCTGATTGCAGTGTCTGTCAAGCTTACACATGAGTGAATCTGCAGATCACGAAGATCTGGGCATTTCTTTGATAACTCAAGGATGCCATAGTCTGTCAACTGAAAACAAAATCAAAAGAATACTGGTAAAATTATGGTGTGGTAGAACTGCCAACTAAGCTGAATTTGTCCGTGGATGTAGCGTGTTTCGTTTTCCTTCCATGTGGAAAATGCAGCAGCCAGTTTTTCTGAACCTCGGTGGTATCATGGGCGATTGCATGCAACAGAACTGTGAAGAAAGTCCTGCCCTCAGCAGTTTTGGCACATCTTACTGAAACATTTCTTTCTGGAGCTCAGATTGTAATGAATGTCTGCCGCTGCTGTGATACGCTATTTTCCCCCCCAAAAAAATGGTTTGGAAATTTGCCATGAGGAATGTCAATTTTGGGGGGGTTCTTTGTGCATGCACAAAGTCACAGTCAATGTTCATTTTGTCTTGTTCTGGCACAGTGTCAATGACAGCATGTGCCACATTCACAAACACACCACAAAGGAATTATTCAAATGTTGTTGCTGCTGTGTTATTCATAACTGGTGTCTGATGAAGCTAGACTGCTCCCTGTAATGTCAGATGTCAGATGTTCCCCATCTCATCACCTGCAGTTCCCTGGCATTTTATAACCATAATCAGAGACTGTCATAATACAAATGAAAGATAATGAATATATATGTAAACACCCCACAAATGTGTTCACTTGTATGTATAAGTGCACATGCCCATGGAAATGCTCATGTAGAAACAGACTATATATGTTTGTGTATGGGGTCATACACACACACACATACACACACACACACTCACACAAGCATGCACACGCACATCCACACATGCATGCATGCACACACACACGCACACACAAGCATGAATGTGCGCATGAACACACACACACGCACACACACACACACACACACATCCACTGAATGAACACACATTTACCTTGTGGCAGTTGTTGGCTATCAAACACCTGAGATTTGGTTTCAGCATGAAAAAGCACTGCACATCATAAAGAAACAAATTTCAAATCAAAACTAACTTTACAACTTCCACAATGGCTGGACCTACAGAGATTCCAAGCACCTGCCAGCATCAGACCACCAGAGAAAAAAAAAGAGTAATATCCACTACAACTCCTATGACCGGCTCTCTCACGAAACACAATTCAGACAGAACACTTTCAACCAGAGGTTACCGTGAAGAGGCTGCTCCTGCACCCTAACTGTAGTAACTGCATCGTATTTTTTTCTGTTTTGTTGGTTTCTGTTTGTTTGTTTGTTGGGTTGGTTGGTTGTTGTGGTTTGTTTTGTTGTTGTTGTTTTTGGGGGGGAGGGGGGGGGCAGGGTCTTCTGCTCCACCCCTCCTCCTGTTGTGGTTTGCTCAGGCATTTAATTCATTCAACACCCACCCAAATATGGCATAGTCTTCCAGTCTAGGCAGTTGGCTGCAATACAAAAGACCCCCCCCCCCCCCCCCACAACACACACACACATATCAGCAGCTACAAGATGTAGGACACCCACCTTTCCTGTGATTGCATGGTTATCAGCAAAATCAATATGCTGAAGCTGGTCACAGTTCTTAAATAACCACCACAGTCTGAAACAGAAGAGTTAAAAATTCAGATAACAAGAAAAGCAAGAACTAAAATGATCTGACATTCAAACCAGGCATATAATTATTACTTTTATTTTTTTACAAAAATCTCCAAAGATCTTGTTAGTGGGCCTTGGGGTTACTTAGCATTTCAAAGCTCATGCTTAATCAGCATCCCAAACAAATATCAACACAGTTTATTTGCAGATTCCCAAACCCTGAGTATCTGCCTTAATTAAGTATAATGCTATCATTACTGAATTAGTATGTAGTCATGTCTATGCGTGTAACACTCATGCAAACACTGAACTCGAATGTAGATAAAAACGTGTCAAGAAACATGACTTTAATTCAGTTTCACTCTTCTGAAGCCACCTTAAAATTCAACCAAGTTCACTGAACTGAAACAGAAGTGTAAAGCTAGATGAAGGTTATGTCAGTGCAACACTGAAAAGCCTTCACTAAATAGTCTGCAGGAAGTCAACTTCAAGGTTGTTGCAAATCTGAAAACATGTCCATGAGAATTGCCATTGTAAGCCCCTCAGTCACAAAGAGCATTTAGTGGGTGATCTGGTCTTGTATGTAAACACTACACAATGTCTGAACAACTTGACTCAGTAAGTACTTACAAAGCAAACTCAACCACATTTAAAAAAAAACAAAAAAACTCATTAGCCTTGAAATAAGATCAAAATCACCAAAGCATCTGACCCAATAGGCATAAAGAACATACATGCATAATCACTGATTAATAGACAATGTATAAAAATAAAAAAGGTCCAGTTTATGGTTTAGTTGCTGTTACAGTAGTCGACAACGTGGCAGTTGTTTCAGGTGTCGCTGTTGTGGTTGTTACTGACTACATTGGTGCCTTACCCCTTCTCTGCAATGTGCTGGCACTTCTGCAACTTTACCCACTGAAAAGAAAAGACAAAGGCAGCAATGGGGTGAACGCTCATCTTTACTGTGCTGGCAGAGAAGAAAAGTCAAAGGCAGCAATGGGGTGAACGCTCATCTTTACTGTGCTGGCAGAGAAGAAAAGACAAAGGCAGCAATGGGGTGAACGCTCATCTTTACTGTGCTGGCAGAGAAGAAAAGACAAAGGCAGCAATGGGGTGAACGCTCATCTTTACTGTGCTGGCAGAGAAGAAAAGACAAAGCAGCAATGGGGTGAACGCTCATCTTTACTGTGCTGGCAGAGAAGAAAAGACAAAGCAGCAATGGGGTGAACGCTCATCTTTACTGTGCTGGCAGAGAAGAAAAGACAAAGCAGCAATGGGGTGAACGCTCATCTTTACTGTGCTGGCAGTGATGTCAAACTAAACATCCCCCTAACTAAATTTTTATCGAAGAGTGATGTGGCTGTCATACAGTCACTTAGCATCTGGTTCATCAAGCAAAAGATACAGGCCTGTAAATTATGATGATGACAACAATGATAGTGATGATGATGATGTCCACTTTTATAATAGCCCTGATATAACTCTTTGTGGCTGACTGGGCTCAAAGCACCAACTAACTCACCATTTTTAATGTGCATGATTCCTCTAACTTGAATGCTCAGTGTGCTAAAGGAGGGGTGGGGGAGAGGGGAGGAAAAGGGGAGTGGGGGGAGGGGGAAGGGAGGGGAATAGAGAAAATGTCTGTGCCTTAAGAAAGGCTACGCAGCACTACTGTGGCAGTTCAGTTCCGTTCAAGATGGTATCCATGCACTCGGAAAAGCCCATATGTTCTCCACCCCATCTCTCAGAAGTTTCCCCAACATTGCCACAGTGGCAGCTACCTACCTACCTGCCTACCTACCTATATGCTGTGAGAACTGACTGACCTGCAGCTGCTTGGCTTGAGCAGACAGGTCCCTCAGTCCCACGTTGGTGGCCTGCACGCCGGACATGTCCAGCCTGACCAGCCCCGCACAGTGGTGACCTGCAGCACATCTCCACTTTCAGACAAACACAGTTTGGACAACAACTTCAACCATACTTTTTGAAGAAGCTGCAGCACACCTCCACTTTCAAACAAGCACAGTGTGGGCAACAGCTACTTCAACCATACTTTTCAAAGAAGCTGCAGCACACCTCCACCTTTCAAACAAGCACAGTGTGGGCAACAGCTACTTCAACCATACTTTTTGAAGAATCTGCAACACACATCCACTATGGACAAACACAGTTTTGGTAAGAACTTCTTGATGTCCACAACCTCCATACTTACTCCCCCCACCCCCTGTCCCCCACCTCCCATTTACCAACCAGGAGGACACACCTTTAAACTGTCTGGCCCCAACATGAGAACATCCATAACCCCAACAGGAAAGCAGCCAGTACCTGTACCCAACTGAGGCAACTTTACAGAGGCAGATGACATTAAGGGACAGACACACAGAATATCTTCCCAAGCAGATCAAAAAACATCCCTAACCATAACTCTAATGGGAAAGCAGTCAGCATCTGTACCCAACTCGGGCAACTTTACAGAGGCAGATGACATTAAGGGACAGACACACAGAGTGCCTGCCCAAGCTGACCCAAAAACATCGTCACCAGCAACACAGGTTTCATCTTACCTATGATGGTCAAGGAATACTCCGACAGCACCTGAGCAGCTGAACACAAGTCCAAGCTCCGCAGTGATCCACTGCAGCGATTCAGCACAGACGTCAAGACCTTGTCTGTTAGAACTGGTGAAAAAACAGCACAAAGAAAGCAAAAGATGTAGGCTTCAAAAAACAGCAAAATTCTGTCAGCACAAAGTTTGCTTGCTCAAAATTGCAGCAAAATTCGTCAGCACAAAGTTTGCTTGCTTGAAAATGCAGCAAAATTTTGTTAGCCCAAAGTTTGCTTCAATAACAGTGTGCAAAGTGTTGCCCAATCAGTCAACAAAAAAGAGACGCTTTAAGCAGGATGCCCATCACGTACGCCACCAGTTTGATCAGGCAGAGGACAACACCACAGAAACTGATCTTTATTACAAGTCCAGTAATAAGGCTTTTGTTAGAACAATCAATAGGGCATCAGCCTGTTCACAGAGCGTTTTCAGTCTCCATCACCTACCTGTCATACTGCACTGAGGTCAGAAATGTCACCACAGCTGTTACAGTTTTAGACCATATCCCACTACATGTAGCAAATGAATATACAGTATCAGACATACATACCTCAATGCATGTAAACAGCGAATGTACAAAGCATAACATCAGAAAATGTCAGTGTGTAACATGTAAGAAATGTGTCTGTTAAAAATAATTTAAAAATCATGCAACACTGCTTCAGTTAAGAAACTTACGCCTCCTAAATGAAAATCCTTTGCAAGTAAGCTCTCTTCGATCTTTCCAAATCTGCAGAGCTGTGTCTCGCCAACGTCGACACACTGTGGAAAACACAGGAATAACACACAATGAGAATCTGTTGATCAGATCTCAGTCTATTAAGCAAAACATCATACCACAAAATTTAAATGCAGAGAGCAAACTCTCTTAGTCAGTAATTCACAGATACACAATTTTCAAATCATTTCACTGTCCACTGGCTTGGATAACTCTATAGCTTGGAATTAAACAGAACACTTGTGGACAAACTAGACTGACAAGTTTGTTTGTTTGTCAGTGTTCCTCAACTCAAACTCTGAGGTTCACCAAATGCCAGATGAGAAGGTAGCGTGTACGACCGTTTCCCCACACCTAGTCTTGCTGTCATACATACAAGTGCAATGTTACCTGCCACTCCAACAGTTGCACTCAGACTCTGAGTATTTCAACAGAAGAGTGTGTTATGTCATAAAGACTACTACAGTTGAAAGGATTCCTGAAATGAAACTGAACACAGCAAACATCTGGAGTTAGCCCAGCATTCTGGCTACAGACAGTAAAATGTCAATAACGACACTGATCATGGTCAGGCTGGCCACAGACTACACCCCTCTATTACACCCACTTTACTCCACAGACCAAATTTTCCCTGACAGCAACGCCTGGTGAGTGACTATTCCTCTGATGCAACCAATGGGGAGCAAGTCTGCAAAGTTTCCAACCCCAAATAGCTCTTATCTCTCTAGAATCACCAAGTTATCGCAGGAATGATTTGGAAATGTTTCTGAACCTGCAAAGAACAACAATTCATCTGTTCACAGAACATGCATCTAATCACTGAAGCACAAACACACAAACCTCTCTCCAAACGTATTTGCTCAGGAACTGTGAGAAATGAGAAGATAATCCTCCATTCATCTATGCTCAGGATGTGAGATTTATCCTCCCAAATCTGAAATGAAAACCAACATGTGTATGTATGGTGTCATAAACAAGATCAGTATGTGTGGGAGAAGTGTATATTACATCACAAAGCAAACTTATTACATCACAAAGATCAGTATGTGTGGCAGAAGTGTATATTACATCACAAAGCAAACTTATTACATCACAATCTATTTTGGCCATTAATGGTATAGAGTGAACTAACATGGCTGGGCCCTGAGGAGCTCAAATTTAAAGCATACAAAGTATTTTTGTTGCATTAATATTAATAGAGATGTAACTTGATGGTCCTTGCTACTTTGTATACAGGGCTCTTTAGCAGACACTGTAGACACAAAAGCGAGCACAGTTACTAAACGTAAAATAGTACACAGAGTACAGTTCTCTCATTAGCTTAGTGACCAACCTGCTCTTTTGTAATCTGGTCTGGATCATTTGCATCTGTAACATCTGCATCCATGACATCTGCATTCATAAGATCAGGCACCTGGGGGTACATTTTGAACGTTGATTTCTTTGATTTGACAGCAGAGTTAACTCTAAGTGTTCTGAAAAATACAAATAAGCAATATGTGGTTATCTTGCACCAAAATCCACATCAAGCCTCCAAGCTCTAAACAAATCTGAAAACACTGTCAAGTGCATACAGTTTATGATAAGATGACCTCAAATGATACTCCCTGGTGGCAAGTTCAGGTGGTCTTACAATCTACATGCACCTGACGATCTAATAAAAATATATTCATAATTAATATACCTGCCTGCTTCTTTTTCTGGGTTTGTCATCTATGCACTGTATCTACACACACACACATTAATGTCACAGACTTAGCTGCCTGGTGAAGATCCACCCTCTTCCAGCACCCCCCCCCCACCCCTTCCCCGCACCCCTGAACTCTTGTGGCCAAGGATCAAGACTGAGGGGGTAGGGTGGCTAGCTCAGTGGTGGGATGGAATGCAGTTTGTATGTGGTGACTGAGGGTGCAGTGTTTAATCTTTATTGTTATTAATAATGTTACTGTACACAAAAAATCAAAAGACACAAACCTTCCTTCCAAGATCAGTTCCTCAGGAGGAGCCATCAGGCATCGGTCTGCATCTTCTGTTGTTGAAAACTCTACAAAGCCAATGCTGCAAAACAAGGACTTTGTCAATTGTATGACAGTGGCTTCAGTAAAACGTTCATTTGCAAGTCATTTCTGAAGATAATATTCCTGTACTGTCTCTGTCTCTGTCACTCTCTGTGTGTGTTTGTCTGAGAGCTGAAGGAGTTTAATGGTAATAGGTACAGAATATTAAAAGTGGTTCATTCAGCGGTCAGGTTTCCAACTCTTCAAAACTTTTCATAAAAGATTAAAAGCAGATAAAAGTAGTTCAGACAGAGTACGACTATGAGAATGACTAACATCACTGACTGATTGAACACCATAAAACTGACAATGGAAGCTCCTTCAGACTTACACCTGAGGTGCACTGAAATTATCTCAGATCATTATCAAACAAACTGAGATCATACACAGGTATAGATACATGAATTGGAGCCTGCTTTAAATAAACTATACATGAATTGGAGCCTGCTTTAAATAAACTGTCACAAAAACCAAAAACCAAAAAATCAGACAAAGTGACTGAAAGTAGCAAAAGACCCTCCCTTCACACCTTTATTGTATTTTCAGTTCTCATAAGACCAAAACACAAAAATCAGAAATTTTTTATTCTGTGGTTCCAGTAGCTTACTGCTTAGGGTATTCTGCTAACAAACATACCCTCTTGATCTTCTCTTCAGATGGTCAAAGACAATCTGGGCATAGACAACTTTCCCAAACTTGCCAAAGAAATCTTTCAGGTCTTTCCATGTTTGCTAAAAAGAAAAAGAGTAGTGGAGTGTATGTTAGCACCAATCACATGACAGTCTGACACAGAGTCCAGCCCCCCCCCCCCCCCCCCCCCCATGTTATAGTTAAAAACTTTTGGCCAGCACTATTTCTCTTTCTGTGCTCCAAAGCTGATTTTTTTCACTTCCTTCCATCACCAATCCTTCCATGCCTTCAAAATTGCATTCAATCCTCCCACGCCTTCAAAACTATGTTAAAAACTCACCTCTACAAAGGTTACTACAACAAGTGATTTCAAATTCTGTCTTCTTTGTTGCCCTTTACCCCCCCCCCCCCACCCCCCACATACACACCCTTTCCTAGACACATGCACTCCCCTCAAAGTCACAAGACAATGTCCACAAACCACCACCTTCTTGATGACAGAGAATGGGCAGCCAAAGCAAAATCAAGCCGAGACCCTTCTGCTTACCAGCCTAATGCCTTACCGCTAGCCAAACCAGCTTACATGCTCTTCCTGATGACGGTCAGCTTTAATTATAAGCAACAGAAGATGGGGTGGAATGCATAGACGCGCTTTCCTGAAAACATAAATTCTTGAACTGAACTGAAATCACCCAGCCTGCTTACTGATTTTCAACTGTCAGAGTTCAGCCACTCATCAACAATCTTCTGTGAGCACCGCTATCTTTGTGTGACTTTTAATCTGCCCCCCACCCCCACCCCAGCACCCGTGTATGCTTTAAGTTATTTATAAATATATATTCAACGTGCTTGTTTAACTTAAGTTTTATTCTGAGTTTGATAATTGTGCACTACTTGCTCATGAGAATGTACACTTACAGTGTGTGTGTGTGTGTGTGTGTGTGTGTGTGTGTGTGTGTGTGTGTGTGTGTGTGTGTGTGTGTGTGTGTAGGTGTGTGTGTGTGATACCCGGTATCCAATGTTTCCAACAAAGAGTTTGCGGTGAAACATGTCATCCTGTTCTTTTTCAGCATTGTGCAGATCAGCCTTGTTGATCTCAGCATTACAGGTACCAGTGACTGACATTTCTTTCATCAAGTCTGACAATTCTTTGGCAGGATCTCTTCGGGATTCATCCATGACTAATCTGCTGTTAAATTTTACAAATGAATTAGTTTAAAAGCAGTCACTATAATATTTAATTCACTTTAACAGCCATAACATCAGACAATTCATGTTAATTTACATCATAAGCACAGTTAACAAAGGCACTAACACTACTAAAATAGTAAAATGCTACAAATGAGAAACTGAAGACTTTAATTTTAGGAATTTAAAGTTATCAAGTGTGGATCATTAAACCTCTCTCTATCTATATTATTATGTATAGAAGCATGTGGATGGGGGCATGTAAAACTTGAATAAATGATTGCTTAATCAAGACATATAAGAGTCTTTTTTACAACTGATATATATATAAATTTATGAGCACAAAAAAGAAGGAAAATAACACAACTGGGACTTCCGACCAAAAACAAAAACAATTAACAAATACATGATGATGCAAACAGGATTCATATTCAATGCCAAAAGCTGTTCAAAGAATATATCAGGCAAGATGGCACAAATTTTTCTGTTATTATGTTTTTTACTTTTTGTTTGTTTGTCACTTACTTCCAAGTTGTTGTTACTCATTACAATTACCCTTTGGTGGATTTGCCTTGTGGTTGTAAAATTTTGCAGCTGTAGATTTTACCCAACAGCAAAAACTGTTCCTTCATTTTTGTCCAGATGTATGTCACCTACCGTCTCTATTACTGTATTAGTATCACCACTAATTTGCCAAAGTATGAGTTTGTTTCACCATATCAATTAACAAGAAAGATACAATATCTGAATGTGTATTTTAAAAGAGGCATTTCGCCCGGGTTTGAGCCATATAACGTAACAGAAAACTTACTACATGCCATGCATACACTACTTCAGTGAATAAATCCACCAATTTCAACGTGCATTGGACAGCATCAACGATGTAAGCAGAACCAGAAAACGAGCAAGTGGAGCAATAATACTGAAACTAAAACTTGGACAAGTTGCCATTGCAGGGATACAACTCTCGTGGATTGTAACAGAGTTGCGCTTCCTTTAGAAGCGCATGAACCAAGAAGCGCCTTTACAGCATCAAATCAAGATGTTTCACACACTTTCTGCTGTTGTTGTTGTTGTTGTTGTTTTGTTTGTTTTGTTTTCAATAAAAATTATCGCAATGTTTCCCGGACTCCCAGCACACACAATTACAATGCATATTGTGTGTACTTGATTAATTTCCTGTTCGGGTTTTCTCTTCTTATGGAGTTGCGAAATGCGCGTGACCGGTATGGTTTACATCCGAGGCCAAGTAATCATTTCACAGCTCTTTTGTTGGAAACTATTTTAAACCAGTCTCCGGTCTCCTATGCTTTGATTATCTTGGGGTTTTCAGTATTAAATTGTGGCTGTATTAAATTGTGGCTTATATACATACGTATCAGAAGAAGAAAATCGCCTTAATAAAGAGATATGCTGTACGTACTACAATGTCAGTAATTATCCTAACAGAATGGTGTACTAATTATTTCAACATTATTGCTAATTAACTCCAGATCATTAATCAACAGCTTATATTACAATCAAAGGCGATAATTACTAATTGTACGCTTTTGGCGGTAGTAAGTCACCATACAGATCTGCGCTGAGTCAGATCACATGATATCAGTTTTGCTCGTCACATGACATCAATATGGCACTTGATGGGATGTGACTTCCTAAGTATGTTAAACAGACTACCGACGTGTGTTTCGCATGTTGTTTGATCTGAAAAATGAAACCTTCGTCTTCATACTTTGTTTGTGCAACATAAAAAATTGATCTTTCGCTTACAGTGAGTTCAGGCACCCAAAATGTCGGCGAATATCTCGGGGGAGAGGCGACCATTGCTATATCGCAATCCAAGCAGGAGTTCGCGTTCTTCTCAACTGAACAGCAACTCCTCACGTGCACCAACCACACCAACAACTTTCCACAATAATAGTCGGAGAAATCTGTGTAAGATTCGTGCTGCGAGCACGGCAATTTTGCTCTCTCTTGTGTTTGAGCGCATTGCTTTCTACGGGCTGGTAGGCAACTTGGTGCTGTTCTTGAATAAAGAACCCTACCGATGGGAATCGTATCATGCCATCGACGCTTCTCTGTACTTTTTCGGTTTGAGTTTTGTGATGAGCTTGATCGGCGGATGGCTGGCAGACGCTTTTTTGGGACGATTCAAAGCGCTTTTGATTTCATTCTTGATTTATGTGGCTGGGTACGTTCTCATGCCTTTAATGACACAGAAAGCAACGAAGTTCCACAACGGGACTATGATGCCACACAAGTCCCTTCCCAGTATCTGTAACATGGGCAATGATACTGATGCACATGGCGGTGACAGTGACCACGACCCATTTGACGAGCGCTGTGCCTGGCTGATCTACATCGCTCTCACTGTTATTGCCATTGGCACAGGCTTTGTCAAGGCCAACATAGCTCCATTTGGCAGTGATCAGGTCAGTTCATTATCAGTGTCTGTTCTTGATCTTGATCTTGATGTACACTATAGAGTATGGTATACGTACAGAAACAAAACCCAATCTTTGGTGTTACTGTTATAAAATAGCATTGATTCATATTAAAACTATATTATATACATTTCGGGTGTAAAATCTTTCACACAGTTTATCTTGACAATGGGCTATTTTTAAAGTGTGACACTAGCAAATCAGCCTCATTTGAAAGGAATCATAGGAGATTCAGATTAATTCTTTTGATTGCAATCTGCATTCTGACCAACATGCCTTCTGCACTATGTTCACTTACCACTGTTCCCCCCCCCCCCCCCCCCCCCCCACCCGTGTGTGTACATGTGCATGTATGACAGTATGTGGATTGTTCTTCAGAGCAGTTGAATGTCACACTGTAAACTAAGGAAATGAATAAAGAGTGCTGAAACAGTTTGTTTTCCAATGGCTTGCATTCTGTCCTCACTGATTCAGAAAGCAGCATGAGCAATAAAGTGGAAGATGATTGTGGTTATATATATTTCTTATTTTAGATTAATAACCATGTGTCATGCAAAAATGGCAGCAGAAAACAGAAAATTTCACACACAGGCTAACATTAACAATACAGTAGTCAGCACAAATCAGTACAGTTTCTGAGTTAAATATTGTACAAGGATAAAACTATGTCTACAAGCCTTTTTATAAAGACATACAAGTACTACTTTGGGCTGGACAAAATTCTAGTAACACTTGGGACAATGTGTGTCACACCCTGTTCTGAGCATTCCTTTTTATCTGCATCCAATGCATGCTCTTCAAACTCAGGAAATGCATACTATAAATAGCTCAACTGGTTGCCTTCAGCTAGTCTGTAAAACTTGCTGACCAGCTTTACAAAAAGTTAGTAATGTACCCACAAAGACAAGGTGTCACAGTTGTCTCAAGCTTTACCCATTTGGCAATTCACTTACTATGTTAGTATGTATAGTCTACCTAGATAAAAAAAAAATTATATATATATATATTGGCAACTGTATCCCAAATCATTTAGATTTTTTCTTTCCTTTTTCTATTTGATCCTGAACCTTCTATGAGTTCTTGACAAGAACAAGATGTTTCTGCATTGTTTTGGGACATTTTGACTGTGGACTGGATTTTTCACATTCTGCCACCAGCACTGAACAACAAACCCATGTGTAGATGTGTGTGTGCATGTGTGTGTGTGTGTGTGTGTGTGTGTGTGTGTGTGCATGTGTGTGCATGTGTGTGTGTGCATGTGCATGTGCGTGTGTGTGTGTGGTCTTTCATTTGCACTTTTCTGGACAGTTTGTTAGTGATGGTTGGCATATTGACTATTGAGTAACTTAGTTTCATCAACAAAATATATAATGTTTGTCTGTGTGTGTGTGGGGGGGGGGGGGGGGGAGGAGGGTAGCAAACAGTTTTTTAATGCCTGTGCACATGCAGTATTTACCCTGTATGACTGTAAATTGTTTGTGCGTTAGTTGTAGTCATTGTTGTCTGTTAGTTGCCACTGTGAAGCTCTTAGGGCTCATCTGGAGATGAGATGGTTGACAAGTGTTCATTATTGTAATTATTGTAACAAATAAAATGTGTTAATTTGCTACATCAGGTGGCACATGAGGGCCAGCAGGCGACACTGAGTTTCTTCAACTGGTTTTACTGGTCAGTCAACCTGGGAGCCTTGGTGGGCCTGTCTGTCATCACATACCTTCAGCAGCAGCAGTCATTCTTCGTTGGCTACCTCACCTCTGTCTGCTGCCTGGGTGTATCTGTCTTGCTGTTCGCAGCTGGTAAGAGATTGTTAATCAGATGTGTAGAGCAATTTTTTTCAGGCTTCTTGGGTAAAGCCACTGTGGGGTACTGTGCTTGCAGATCGTAAGGTCTCCTCTGCAGAGAACCCAGATTTCTAAAGATTCCTCC
>OY757552.1:12077772-12096743 GCA_963584105.1 Alviniconcha strummeri
GATGTGGAGTGCCAACATGTGATGTGGGGTGCCAACATGTGATGTGGGGTGCTAACATGTGATATGGGGTGCCAACAATTATGATGTGGGGTACCAACATGTGATGTGGGGTGCCAATGTGTGATATGGGGTGCCAACATTTGATGTGGGGTACCCATGCTTGATGTGGGATGCCAACATGTGATGTGGAGTGCCAACATGTGATGTGGGGAGCCAACATGTGATGTGGGGTGCCAGCATGTGATGTGGGGTGCCAACATGTGATATGGAGTGCCAACATGTGATGTGGGGTGCCAACATGTGATGTGTGGTGCTAACATGTGATATGGGGTGCCAACAATTATGATGTGGGGTACCAACATGTGATGTGGGGTGATATGGGGTGCCAACATTTGATGTGGGGTACCCATGCTTGATGTGGGATGCCAACATGTGATGTGGAGTGCCAACATGTGATGTGGGGTGCCAACATGTGATGTGGGGTGCCAGCATGTGATGTGGGGTGCCAACATGTGATATGGAGTGCCAACATGTGATGTGGGGTGCCAACATGTGATGTGGGGTGCTAACATGTGATATGGGGTGCCAACAATTATGATGTGGGGTACCAACATGTGATGTGGGGTGCCAATGTGTGATATGGGGTGCCAACATTTGATGTGGGGTACCCATGCTTGATGTGGGATGCCAACATGTGATGTGGGAGTGCCAACATGTCATGTGGGGTTCCATCATGTGATATGGAATGCCAGCATGTGATGTTGGGTGCCAATATGTGACATAGGGTGCCAACATGTGATTCAGGGTGCCAGTTTTGGTCTGGCCTTCAGTTTTTTATTGTTGTATCTTTTGTTGTTGTTGGATCCTTTCACTGTAGGAACAGATATTCCTCTCAACAGAGCTGACAATAGATGAGTTGATAAATGCAGAGTGATTCACCAAACCTCGGAGTTGATAAATGCAGCATGACTCACCTACACCTCTGACTGACAGCTGGCATTGATAATCGTATACATATTTGCTTACTAATAGCTGTTGTCTTATGCGTATGTGTAGTACAAATCCTGATAGAAGAACCACGTGAAGCCTGCAGATGAAAATGTTTGCACATTGTTTACATTTTCAGGCCAACATGCACATTGTTTACATTTTCAGTCAACATACACATTGTTCACATTTTCAGGCCAACATGCACATTGTTCACATTTTCAGGCCAACATGCACATTGTTCACATTTTCAGGCCAACATGCACATTGTTCACATTTTCAGGCCAACATGCACATTGTTCACATTTTCAGGCCAACATGCACATTGTTCACATTTTCAGGCCAACACGCACATTGTTCACATTTTCAGGCCAACATGCACATTGTTCACATTTTCAGGCCATTGTGCTTGTTTGGTTTGGTTCCCCTTTGTTCAAATACTGATAGAAGGACCACATGAATGTGACGTGGAATGTGATTGTAGTTATTTTTGAGCTTGTTTCATTAACTCACACCCTTGCAGCTGACTGCTGACATTGCATAAGAAGCTGGTGTCTGGTTCCTGTGCAGTTGGTTGCCGCCTGGTTCTCCTTGTTTGACGTCATCATGCTGATTCTTCTCCTGCCTTTCTTTGACCGTGTCATCTACCCCTGGATTGAGCGCCGCACTGGCAGCCCTGTCAGCATCTCACGGCGTATCTTACTGGGGATGATCTTTGCAGTGGTTGCCATGCTGACGGCAGGGGTAGTGGAGCACTATCGTCTCAGAGCTTTCTGGCCAAACCCCGACTGTCCCTGCAAGAATGCTTCCATCAGTCAGGACATAGGTAACTTGGGCAACATGCTGGCCGTGATTATGCTGTGGAACCTCACTTTTAACTCCTTCACTGGCCCCCCTCCACCCTCCCCACCCCCCCAACCCAATGTCCTGGCTGAAAAGACACACACATGTCTGTAGTCTGAAAATTGTCCAGGCCTATAGCAAATCGGCTTTTGGTACTGTGCATTTCAGTGCAAATCCTTCCACATTGATAGTGAGAGAGAAAAAAACTGGTAAGTAAGTAAATTGGTGTTTTAGGCCCAGTCAACCAGTGTGGTTATATCAGGGCAATGAAAAAAAAGGTAAAAGTTGTGTTTTTAAGTGCATTTTATTCCCTGACATATTACATGCATGCCTGTGTGATAATGAAGGGGTTGAAAACAAAACCGCACCAACAAAAATTAAGCAAAAGAGATTTTGAAAGAAAGGTGCCCTTTGGTCAGAGATTTATGTATTTGAAATATAAAGATTTATGTATTTGAAATATAAAGTGGTCTTACAAAACACGTGGTCTCTAATCAGCTTGTATAGTGATGAGGCAAGGTGGATATCTGGGTACAATGATGATACCGTTAGCATCATCACTGACAGTTCTTGCAGGTAATCTTGTTACAATGATGATTTTGATGATGAAGGTCCCAATGTGCTTGCAGGAGGCTCGGTGTTCCAGGCAGCAGACATGAGCATTTTGTGGCAGATTCCTCAGTATGCCCTGATTGGCCTCAGCGAAGTTTTCACCAGTGTTGCAGGTAGCTTACTTACACATTCAGATCCTTATAACCCACAAAGATTGGGAGCAAGTGATAAAGATATACTTGGCTGAGTGCCACAGTACTTGTGCTTCTTTTCCCCCCTGTTTGTTTGTTTCATCCTGGCTTTTTTGTCATGTTGATATCAATGTATACATTTATAGTACTTGTGCTTTTTTGATTGTCAAGTGGACTTTGATGTTGATAGCGTACAGCGCCCCGAGCTCATAAATGTTTACAGTGTATAGCACTATGTAAGAACTATTATTATACTAGGGTCTGCATACTAACAGAGCAGCTATTCTAATATGAGGGTTTGCTCAGTTATTAGTATTAATAGTAGAATTCAGGTGCAGGCCAACACCTGTTTTTATCTCCTTACCCATTTTGCCTCCTCCTTCTCCCCTCTTCTTTCACCCCCACCCCCCACCCATTTTGCCTCCTCCTTCTCACCTCTTCTTTCACACCCACACCCCACCTCATTCCCTCTTACATCTTTTTACCTTCTCTCCTCTTCTTTTTGTTTCCCTTTTCTTTTTTCCTCTTGATCCTTTTTCTTCCTGATCCTTTTCTCCCCCCACCCTGCTTCAGTCTGTGCCTCCTTTCCTCTTCTCCTCCTCCTCTTCTTTCTTCCCTGTTCCTCACTCGCTCTTGCATTCTGACATGTGACCAACATTTGCGCAGGTCTGCAGTTTGCTGTGTCAGTGGCTCCGCGGTCCATGAAGGGAATCATCATGGGCCTCTTTTATCTCTTCTCCGGAATCGGCAGCTTTATTGGCACCACAATCATTGCCAGCCTGAGCTCCTCCAACATCTGGTTCCACTCTCGCGACTATGGCAACATCAACTGTCGCTTGCCCTGCACAAAAGATCACCCTTACGTGGAGCATAGCTGTCACCTGGATTACTTCTTCTTTCTGCTGGCTGGCATAGAGATGCTGGGAGCTTTCCTCTTTCTGCTGGTTGCCAGGGTGTTCCAACTGGATGAGCATCACCGGCACAGCAGGAATCTGCACCAGATGGCAGAGACGTCAGGGGACTTCTTGGACCCCACAGACACGCACGGGCGGAACGGTCGAGGTCAGCGCCACTCCATCCAACGCTACCATTCTGATGAGGTCTCTTCTTGACTTTCATCCCTGAGGAGTGGATGTGGATGAGAGGTAGCAGAGTGTCCAGCGTCCAGAACCCAGCCTATGGATGATTATTTCTTGGGGGTGCAAACTGGATACCCTAGTCAGTGTTTCAGTCTGCCGTTTGCAGAGTGAAGGGATTTAACCACATGACAGCAATGCTGTTGTTTTGTTCCTTCACCAGAACTTGAAGGTTCTTACATTGCCTGGTGTATTTGCACATGCAGCTGTTTTCTGCGTAAACATGAGTACACGTGAGTATTCAGTGTCCTTGGCCATCGCTGGCAGCTGCATATGGGTTTCAGGGGTTTGATCTTGCTGCATCACATGGGTTACTGTTGTTGTAAGTAATAGAAAGTTCCCGGTTGCCAATCACCAAAAAAATCAAGCCAGTCTGAACATTAAACTTAGTTTTCTGCGAGGAAAAACAAATTGGAAACAAACGTGACTGCTGGCATTCCAAAACAGAATTATTCCAGGTTGCCAATCAGCAAAATGCAATCTGAACGTTAAAATTAGTTTTCTGTGAGAAGAAAACCCTGAAATAAGTGTGATGCTAGTGTTCTAAAACAAGATCCAAACAGATTTAAAAGAACACTATTTATTATGACAAAGCGCAACATGTGAATTACTGGGGTAATCCCCCTTTTCAAGCTTCAAAACAACACTTAAACAACAGTAAAACACTGAAAAATTAAATGTAGGATACTTACCTGCTTTTGCTTGAGCTGTTTTGTGATGTTGTTTTTGTGTTCAGTGCTTGGAAGACTGTTGGCGTGTTGTGTTTTATGATAGTAAGTAGCATTCTTTTTAATCTTTCATGTGTTTGGATCTAGTTTCTGTGAGAGAAAAAACAGAGAGTGACCACCATGTTTTCCTCGCTAGCTAACACTACCAGGATAGCAACAGAGGAAAAGACAGGCTGATTCCAAACAAACAAAAAACACATAATGGTGCACATTTATTGGTGACAAGAAAAACCAGCTGCAATCAACTGGAGCAAATTGCATTCACTTGAACTTGGGAATGACACTGAAATCATTATGCATTCCTCCTGTCAACACAGCACCACCTGGTGGTCAGATCAAAAGCTTGTGGAGAGAGGTGAGGCTTAGAGCTCAGCGTAGAACCCTCTGTTGCGCTGTAGAAAAGTGAACACAAGGGACTGTAGCCCTGAAGCAGTAAAAGCAATCACTCAATCAATCAGTCGATCGGTTGTGCCTCGTGTCATGAATGACAATAACTGCAATAGCAGTGCAACCATTACTTGATCTCAGACCCAATGTTTACAATGCTGGAAGTGAAAGCCATGATTGGCAGTGATCTCCCCTGTAGGTATGGAGACAGAATCCATTGACTGTGTTGGCCGCTGGATAGGAGCTATGTTTGTCAGTATTTTTAGCCAAAATGTGTGTATCATCCAGCCGATTTTGCACAGCCTTTGTCTCATAAAATGTTTTTCGAGTGGTCTTGTGGTCTGTTGGGTAACCCCCAAATTCCTGGAGCTGTTGGCTGTTTACCTGTCAGTGATGCTGGTCATCACACAGTAATATGTATGATGAAATACGCCAAATTGTGATGTCCAAAATTGTGATGTTCTGTAACAAAGCCTTGAGAGGTGTGGTGGTGGGCACAGTTGAATGGACCTCTTTTGCAGGTCCCAAAATAAGGTCTGTCAGTAGCACAGTGCAATAATTTCTATGTGTCCAAAACCTGACAGCATCAAGCCTTGTTGCTCTCCTTGAAAAGGGGAGATTTTTATCTGTGGCTTTTTGAAGAGTTAGAGGATGATTGTTATTGTGCTTTAAACTGGCAGTGGGCAAAGTTGCAGTTTATGAGAATTTCCAGACTGAGAGGTGGTAAAAGTTGTTCAGATTTCACCTTTTCTTTTCTTTTTTGCCAGAAGACTTCAAAGTCACTGAGTCAATGAAAGTGAAAACAAGGTGAGGAAAGGTGCCCAAAGGATTGAGAATTGAAGACTGCAGATTTTACAGATGATACAAACTGTACATAAAATTTTATGGCAATCAAGAATGACTTCTGGAATATTTGGCAAATTATTTTTGAACTGGAGGCAAGGTTTTACATGTTTGAAAGAAATGCTGTTGTTGTTTTTTACAGCAGAAGGATGTGTTCAAATATGAACAGTTACGGGAGTGTTTATTATTTTTACAACTTGAGGAAAGCAGTTTTTGAAAGTTTGCACAGCTGGGGAGGAGACTCCCATCATCCCCCCCCCCCACCCCCCCCCCCAAAAAAATATTCTTGAGAAACTATTCCATCTGATTGCATAGAGCAGGACCACCATATAGAATATTGCAGGTGACAGACAAAGTATGCTGTGTTGTGGTTAAATTAATGGTTGTGGTATTTTTTAATGCAGCAGTTTTGCCCCATTCTTTTTTCTGTTTCTATTTTATCTCACTCAGTGACTGTATATTCAATGACTTAAGCAGTTCTGATTTGTCTTAAGTTGAATTCTGGTTTGGTCTGCTGCCAGCTGGTCTACTCCCACTTGGTTTAAGCCAGTGATATTTCCAAGTAGTGTGCTGCTGTTTGGTTTAGGGTAGCAACATGGTTACATGTCCAGGGTGTTAGGACTCAGCTCTGGATCAGCAGGTTGCCAGTTTGAATCAAGATGTGTGCAGAAACTTTCTCTCCCCTCAGAGTGGTGATCTGGTCCTAATGAAGATAGGGTAAACAAAAATAAATGTAAATGTGATGTTCCTAGTGCATGAACTAGCCTTCTCAGAACATTGTTTATCAAAGGTCAGCCATTCTCCAACAGGTAAAAGATCAAAGTGAAAACTTTAAATTGTTACTATGTTAGCACTGTTTAAAAGAAAAAGGTCCCTCTTGCATCAGTGATGGTTAGCAGGTCTCAGCTGTATAAAACACCCTCACGTGTCACAGCTACCTGCTGCCTCTTTGTCTTTGATCTTCCTTGGGAAATGTGAGGGCATAACTTTCATGCTGGATATCAAGGTTGTGCCTACAACAAAGACAAACTGGAGCACAGGTCATTGATGTGTGCAGCCAGTCCAGTTCATCATCACTTGCAAAACTCAGGTTTAAAATTGGGGGGGAGGGTGGGGGGGGATGTATGTGTGTGTGTGTGAGAGAGTGTGTGTGTGTGTTGTATGTGAGAGTGTGTGTACCATGGTGTAGCAGTCAACATGCTCACACTTGACAAATCATCATCACCATATGTCAGCCATATCTATACATGGGCAGCTGTTGTTGTGACTGAAGGAAGTTTATGATGTATGACCCCAAAAAAGTGATATTCCCAGCAGACGATTGAGAAACAGAGCAAGTGGGAACAGATCAACTGGCTCTTACTCAGGATTAGAGGATAGACTACGCAGAGTTTTGCATTACACTTTTAAGAAAGTGATGGAGGGCAAAGGCGTCTTTAACTCTAGGTGTATTATTTAAATACCTTATGTTCTGTTGTTCTGTTGTAATACTGCATTAAAAAGTACTAACATTTTATTGTCACTGAGAATTATGTTCAAATCTTACAGATATGTGCAGGCGCTAACACTACAGGGTTGTGGTGTAAGATTTACGCAGACCCATTGCTGTGACATTTATATTTGTCTTCAGTCTTTTCATGCATTTGTGTTTAAATGTGAAAGGGGAAGAGACTATGTGTGGGTGTATGTGCATGTGGGTGTATTTGCAATGCCCGTGTGTGTAAGGATTTGTACTGCCTGTGTACGTATGCAGTGTGCCAGCTGTGTATAGCAGTCATGGCAGATGGTCTTCCATAAATCACTGCTTTTGAAGAAAAAGGATGAATAGATTCGTTAATTGTCTTGGAAAGTATGCAAGAGTTGCTGTACAATCATTACAATGCTTTTTGGAGTACACGACATTCAGGGTGTCTGAATGTGTTGGTATATGTGTGTGCATGTGATCCTGCATGTATGAGATATACATCAGGTGAAATGAACTATATATATCTATGATCTATAAAACACTGTGTTTTTGTGACTGCAGATAATTTGTTTTTGTTGTTTTAGTGTAACTTGTTGACATCTTTTCTTATGTTGATAATTGTAAGATCAGTCCAGTACTACTTATGTAAAAAGACTTCATATAAAAAAGGGAGTAAGTAACTTGGTGTTTTACACCCAGTCAATAAAAAGGAAGAAAAAAGAAAACAAGGACATTGAGCCCACTGCGAAACACACATTTGTTGTTGTTGTGTTTAGCTACTCAACCTATCACAGACTTTCAACTAATCTGTTTATGTACTGTATGTTTTTGTCTATTTTTGGTGCATGGATATATGTAAGTTGTACTGCCTTTGCACCAATTGTGTCCCATTTACTTTTACTTAATCAGCATTATACTGTTGGGGGGGGGGGGGTGTTGGTTGTTGGGATTATTGAAAGTTTGAGAGGGCGTATTGTCAATTGTGACTTTAGGCTGTATTACTGAGGGAGATGCACCATACTTGAAATCACTATTACTATTATTATCTATTGATGGTACTCTCTTTTTAGGTTTTCACATGAATCATGTATTTTTAACCCAAACAGCTTGACAGTAAGGCTGGTGAATGCATTTCTGAATTAGTTAATGGCCATATGACTTATGGGATGTTCACAAATAATCAAGTCAACCAGTCTTCATACAAACATGCTACCTTTGCCTAATTACAAGGTACTGAGATTAATTCTTCTGGAAGAAATGATGTGATGGACTTTTTCTTTCTGTACAGTCATATTTTTGTGTAATAAATTTGATAAGCTATTGAAGTATGTTCTGTTGATGTGTTTCATTGCCATGTTGTAAAGTGGACAGGGGAATTTCATGTAAATCTCTCTCTCTCTCTCTCTCCAGGAAAATACCTCAGTTGGTGTGGAATAGTAAGAAGCAAACTCTCTTGTGTTCTCTTTCTGTCTCTCTGCCTCTCTCTAAACCACTCACACACACTCACACACACACAATAAGACAATAAGCTGGGTAAAATTTTAGAAAATTTGTAAACATAATCATTCCACACATGTGTATTTTTGAAAATACAACAATGGGAGAAACTACTTTGTTTCATTATGATTATGCAGGAGACATAAATAAGTCTTCCTTGCTTGCTTCTATTACATTCCACTCTAGCTTCCATGATGTAATCAACAGTGGCATGAATTAGCTCTTCCAGGATACCATAGATCTTCCTCTCCCTCTAGATGTCCATGCCAGCCTTCTCTGTCTTCTCCACCTTGTACTGTCAGAACCACTTGATCAATAAGTGTGACACTAATAGTAAACTTTTCCTGACAATAATTCAGCATCCCAGTACATGACCATAGACCAGTTCTGTCCATTTCAGATCAAGATGGTATCTAGGCCTGTACATTTAGGAAAGCCTGCATGCTCCATGTCCCAAAGAAGTTTACCCAGTTTTGCATTTAAACCTTTAAAATAAGTTTCATGCTTGCCATGAACGTCAGATCTAGGGTTTACAAGAAGGGGTTGAAAATATGATTCACATTTATTTCCTTTCTCTGAAATCTGCATCATTCACATGGGGGGTGGGGATGGGGGGATAATCTACTTATTTTAAGCATAATTATGTAATCTGTTTATTTTTACATATACGTACAAAGCTGAAATTTTGTTTACAGTTGCATGTAAAATACATAAAGCAAAATCAGTGTGTAGTCCTACTCATGGAAGTCATAGTGCTCAGTCTAACACATATACATATACGCATGCACACACACACACACAGATCCACGCACACACAGTCAAGAATTTTGATTACAGTTGCATGTATAACTTTACACACACGTTAAACGTTGTGTACTTGACCAGACTAATCATGTGGCGTTGAGACATCAGTTCACTTATTTGATTCATTCTTAAAAATGCACTGAGGTAATGTCCATTTTCAAAAGAAATCAACACATACACAGACTAGAGTACTAATGATACTATGATAGCAAGTGATAGGAATCGACACGATTCGATAGGTAAGGTTGTTGATAGACAAAGCTAGATTAGATTTGGCCGATATGACCAGATTACCTAAGTCATTTCCACCGGAGATCAAATAACTGCAGCTTAATCTACATTAGTCATAGCCAGAACTGACTGAAGTCATAAGAGGACGTCTGGTTTCACAGCTCTGCTTTCCAAACTTCTCGTAACACTCGTTCATAGTCTCGATGGAACTCGCCGTGTTTCCGAGACGGTAGTAGCTGGCTGCCAAAGGGAGGTAAGCCCCGACCTGGGAGGGGTCAACCCGAAGCGCGAGGTGAAACCTCTCGGCAGCACGCGCCCATGCGCCGTGGTAGAAGAGCATGTCGGCCTCGTGCAAGAGTACACTGGCGTTGGTGAGAGGGGCAGCGTTGACAGCCTGCTGCAGGAGCTGGATCTGATGGGAGGAGGGGGAGCTGGAACGATGGTAGACCTGTCACGAGAGTGGGATGAGGATGGTGAGTGGTCAGTGTACACTCACAGTGATGTGATGCGTATAGTACATCTGTACATTATAGTCACATATGCACACATCGACACGTTAAACACACTGACGCTAAGCGTCCCTCCCCTACTGACTTACACACGTACAAACACACATACGCATGAATCACAGTGATTTATAGGCATGCCGGCACACACGCGCAGATATACACACAAATTGCTCTACATGAGTATAAGATATTGTATTTAAGTTAATGTGTATCCTGTGAGCGCTCAGGGCGTTGATGGGGTTGATGGGCGCATGATAAATGTACATTATTATTATTACATAGTGACGTACTCGTCATTCACACGCGCGCGCATGCACGCAGCACGTACCGGCAAACATTTACATTCATGGACACATACGCACATACACATGCATGCACCTACGTACGCTGGCGCTTTCACACACACACACACACACACACACACACACACACACACACACACACACACACACACACACACACACACACACACACACACTACGCGGTTGACTGTGCTTCAACCAACTCCTCAACCAGTCAGCCAGTGAATACAGGGCTGGCGCCTTGTTGGCCAACATCCCACACGGGGTCACCGAGAGCCAAGAGCTTAAAGTCGTACCGGGAGAACACGACCAACAACCAGTGGATACTCGGCTCACCTTGAATACACAGCTCTCACCTTGTACATGCCGCACGTGAACACGGGGTCGCCGAGACCGAAGTGCTTGAAGTCATGCTTGGACAACACGAGCAAGTAGTTGTACCGAGCGTCCTCCAGAACGAACTTCATGACGTAGCGCGAGTTGTGCAGCGTCACGTAGTTGGAGAACTTGCCCACGTAGGCCACCGAGATGTTGCTGCGCGGGCCCACTGACGTCTTGGCCGGCTCGCTTATTCGATCCTCCACCAGGTACTCGTGGAAATTCTTGCCGAAGATGGAGAACACGGGCACGTCCCTGTGGAGCAATGTGTACCCGCCCGTGGCGTACAGGTTCCGGTCGATGAAGACCCCGGTGAGGTCCGGGAGGCTGGAGAGGCGGTAAAGGCAGTGGTTGACGTGCTGGGTGTCGCCGGCCTCTTTGAAGGCCATCTTGTTCCCGCCTCGTTTGGAGCTGTCTGTCAAGCTAGCCACGTCCTGCCATTGGCTTAGCACGAACAACGCCACGCCCACGACTAGAACCCACCGCTGCGTCTCACGAGTGAGCCACGACGTCCTGCGGAGTGTTAACTGGATGAAAGCGGCGCACGTAACCAGCATGAGGACGATGACGTTGTGCACGAAGCGCATCTCCTTGTGTCCTTTGCAGGAGTAGAGGACCAGCAAAAGCAGCCAAGAAATGGACGTTCTGAAAACCGCACTCTGACAACTGAGGTCCAAAGCACCCTCTGAATTACTATATATTTCCTTCTGAGACAAATTTCTCCACAAGACGTTGAAAACGAAACACAGAAACGAGACCACGGTCAAAGCCGCCATTCCGACATTCTGCAGGAAAATGTCCACGATGTACTGATGGGACGCGTTACTGCCGAATAGCACGGAGGCGTAATCTTTCTGCACGTTAAACCTGAACCAGTTGTACGGCGTAAGGACGCCCCAGCCGTAGCACCGGAAGTCCTCAAAGACACCCACGCCGACCCCGCACAGCGCTCCACACGCGCTCATAATGACGTCAGAGTAGCGCGTGCGGAACGGATCCCAGCGGGGAAGGAGGGAGGCGAGGGCCAGAGCGGCAACGTCGACACGGACGTACACGCACACACCCATCGCAGCACCGGCCGCCAGATTCAGGGCCAGGCGTTTGACATGAACACCACTGCACACCCTGTCCGTGGAACGCCGACCGGCGTCGGCTTTAGCATCGAAGTGGTGGACACCGGATCCATTTTGAACAGCTCGCCCGTGAGCGTTGACTGACGGACGGGTCCCGCTGCAGCTGCTGAGACCGTTGCTGGAGGCACCGTGTCCGTTCTCTGTTCCTCCGTTCTCAGTTCCCGCTGTGGAACCTTCAGCGCGACCGCTGATCGCCCTCAGGTCTTGTACGGCAGGAGAACCGTTTGCAGGAGCACCGTTTTGTACCTCGTCAGCAGGCGGAAAGAATTCCTTGTTTGCTGCCCGGCCATTCCTGTTGGGTTTCTGCTTTCCTTTGCTTCGGCCGGCTGCGTGGCTTCTCTGCGTCGACGGGCCGTGCGGTTTCACTGCAGATCCGTTGACCGTCGTCGTTCTGCTGCTGCTGCTGGTGGTGGTGTCGTCCGAGTGCATGTTGTCTGCCTCAGCTGGGGGCGGGTTCACGAGGCTGTGCAGATGAGCCAAGGCCAGAAAGACAGGGGGCGCCAGCAGGCTGTTGACGAGGGTGTGCGTGCCCAGCACGTGCAGTTGTGCGCACGCAGCACACAAGACGGCTGCCAGACAAGCTGTGTCATGTGACCGGAAGACGACTTTGACATAACGGTAGACAGCCAGAACAAGTGTGGATGCGACCAGAGTGTGTGCTACCTTCCACGTCTGAAAGAGGGAGGAAGAACTGATAGGAACAGGGCTCATTTTCTACAACATCAAAATACACAAAACATTTCATGCATAAACAAAAACAAAATGACTTGTGAGTTTCCGGGGATTCGCTTTTTTCACGCAACAAAAGGATGCATAGTAGAAAGTTTCTTGTTGTTGTTCTGTTTTGTACATGTATTGTAAAGTAAAATGATTTCGTCTCATTAAAAAGAAGAAGAGAAAAAAGAGTTCTTTTGAACCTTTAGCGTATTTTGATCTTTGTTCAGAACCTTGGCAATCTACTTCATTTGAGATTTTGTTCTTAAATACTTTGTATAAGACATAACATCATGGTCATTTAAAAATTATTATTTTTTGCTCACTCTCCCTGCCAATTGTGTTTATTCTGCCTGACATACAGCGTATCGCATACTGTATGCAGCAGATGCAACAGCGTCTGACTTACAAACTAACAACAGACCACGGCTCAGTCTATACATATGCACAACGATGACCCAAGCATGGCGTATCTCATATCTTGGTCCTGCTGCAGACGGCCTGGGAATAACAAAAACAGCCACAAGGACATAGAATTCAAAGTTTCCAGATTGTTATTTTGTTTAATCAAAAGAAAAATGATCGCCTAATCAAAGGTGCTCTCACTATCAGAGTTCAGGAAAAAAGATCAAAGCACACATCTCCGAATACAAATGTATATATATATATACAACGCCAGTGCTACAAGATGTACTGAAAATACAAAGGACCAGAACATGTACGCTTTGTATTTGTGAAAGGTTCAGACGACGCACACAGGTAAGGTCATTTGCAAGTTTGATCGTTTTCTTGCTAAAAGAAACACACACACACACACACACACACACACACACACACACACACACACACACACACACACACACACACACACACACACATACACACACACACACACACACACACACACACACACACACACACACACACACACACACACACACACACACACACACACACACACATACAAACAAACAAACAAAAACAAACAAAAACAAAAAAACAAAACGAAAAATCCATTTGGCTGTCGTCTTAGACAGTCCCGCTGAAATGTACATTTCTTCCTCTCTCTCTCTCGCTCTTTCTCTCTCTCTTTCTCCTTTTTTTTTTTTTTTTTTTTTTCCTTTTTTTTTTCTTTCTTTCTTTTTCTTTCTTTTTCTTTTCTTTTTTTTCTTTTTCTCTTCTTCTTTTTTCTTCTTTCTTTCTTTTTCTTTTCTTCTTCTTCTCCTGTCCAAACGGCAAATGGTGGTGAAGTGATGCTTAATGTCCTCAGATGTCAGTTGACATATTAGGGACAAGTTGTGACCAATGCCGAAGCACGGTGCAATAATTCTTTACGTCCACGGAAACCAGAAGGCTCGTTAGGACGGACAGCCCAGGGCGGCCACCTCGGCTCTCCCACAGCTCCTGAACTATGGCGGCAAATGGCAAAACATTCCCATAGTAAGTAAACATGGTGCTTAACGTCCACAGAAACCATAAGGCTTATTAGGGACGGGACATTCCCATTTGAATCTCTCACCACAAAAGGCGGGAAGTGGAGACCAAGACGCTGCAGCAACCACGTGACCGTGACGTAGACGTGTGGCAGGAGGTACGACCTCATGGCCGACAGCCCGTGACGCTGCTCCTCCTTGCGGACCTGCGGGGTGTTACTGGTCACCTCGGGTGGGGGGTTGAACTCGTAAGCCCGGAAACCATAGCCGTAGACCTCACTGTGGGCCACTGGCAAACGAACATTATAAACCATAGGCCTATATGTAAGACCTAAAGAGAGAGAGACAGAGACAGAGAGACACAGACACAGACAGACAGACAGACAGAGAAAACTCAGAACGTTATTACACAAGGATTAAGATTTTACGTAGTTGTCTATTCTTACAATCTGTCCCTGCTAATCTACATGTCAGGGGGCTACATATAAAAACCACAATAACGACATGGATTACCATAGAAACGATGACGATGATGATGATTCTGATATCAAAGCCAAAACACGACGACAGAGAAAATTCTGATTATGATGATGACAATAATGAGAGAGACAGACAGACAGCCAGAGACAGAGAGCGACGCAGAGAGAGAGAGATGACGCACGGTAACTCTAGTAGTTCACAGTAACTCTCATCACCTTCCATCGTCTGGTAGATTTCGTCTGGATGCAGGATCCACCAGTTACTTGGCCGCATGACATACTGCACACGAAGCGCTGACGTCAGGAAGAAGAGAGGCCAGATGAACCATGACGGAAACCAGTGGCCACCGTGACGATCCACAGATGATGATGCGGTGGCCATGGTGACGAAGTCACATCAGACAGACAGTATAGTCAGTCTGGCAGTTTGGTCCAGTATGGGTAGGAATTTCGTACTGTCAGCCCATTCTGAAAAAAAAGGGGAAAAGAAGTGGAACTGTCTGAAGTCATTTATCATAGTCCAAAATTGCATTAAGCATGTGTACTAATAGTCTGATAAGCAAAGTCCACTCCAGTGTCCTTCACTGTGTGTGAGTGAGTGAGTGTGTGTGCGCGCGCGCGCGCGTGTGTGTGTGTGTGTGTGTGTGTGTGTGTGTGTGTGTGTGTGTGTGTGTGTGTGTGTGTGTGTGTGTGTGTGTGTGTGTGTGTGTGTGTGTGTGTGTGTGTGTTTGTTCACGCGCGCGTACGTACGTGCATGTGTGTGTGGTGTGTGTAAATGTGTATCTGTTGTCTGTCTGGTGTGTGTGCGTACGTGCGTGTATGTGTGTGTGGTAAGTGCATATGTGAGTCTGTTGTCTGTCTCCTGTGTGTGTTTTGGGGAAGGGGGGGGGGATTAATGGTCATACTTATGCGCAAGATAAAGTTCACTTCATGGTCCTTCAAATCGGTGTGAGCGTGCGCGCGTCTATGTACGTGTCAGCAGTGGCCTAATGCATAAGGTGTGTCCAGGTCCACTGTCCACTCCAGTGTCCTTCAACGCTGGCGGTGTCAGGTGACAGCGCTGACAAAGGGCCGGAGCGAGAGGTCTGCGAGGACCGGCATGAACAAACGATCACCGCACACAAGGCTCGCCGAAATCGTTCCCCCCAACGCTGCCCTTTCTGCCAACACCCACAACGGACTACGGCGGCAGGCCGAAGACCAGTACAAAAACCGTGATCCATAATATGCTACTGCTACCAAAGACAGTCTATACACCATGCGACTGACTGCAGAAAAAAAGAAAAAGAAAAAAGGACGAATATGAATGAATGCTTAACACATAGCCGTAGGTCGAGGGTCTTCATGATATTGCCACTAAACACGTCTTCACAATGCCCCTGACTGCAGGAAGAAAGAAAAAAAAGGACCAGTATGAATGAATGCTGGTTAGACCTACTTTGAGGAAATCTCAGGTATCAAAACAGGCCCGAAAAGACGTTGAATTATATACCGATTTTGCACCGTTCATGCGAAACGTATGGTTCTTGTCAGTGAACTCGACTGTAAGGGTCGCTCATTTGTTCCATTTCCGTACGAAGCATTTTCCTTCAATATATTTGCTGTTCAGAATGACACAGGCGACACAGACGTACCAGGGTCCATATTCCCCTATAATATATATATTGAAAGGCAACTATGCCAAAAGTAAGAAACTCACAGAATGGTCACTCAAGGCAATAATCCTTTGTAAGGAACCTCTCTGGCTGAATGGTGGTGTCCAGTTAGATTGTGAAAAGGCCTAATACAAACAAAACCAACGGAAACCCATTTCATCCTATGACGGTCGATTTGTCACTGGCTACTACGCAAAAAGTAAGAAACACAAAACGGTCTCTCAAGGCAGTAATACTTTTTCCTATGACGAATACCTGTGATTGAATTCAGTTAAAGTCTGCGAAAAAGCCTGCAAAACAAACAAACAAACAAAAAACACGCACCTGATTTCTTGATAATTATATTCGTTTAGTCACTGGCTCGGGCTGTCACGTTTAGGCGACTCAAACGTGCAGTAGATTAAAAAGCTCATGCACATTTAAATGCGGAATCAAAACACAAGGGAGTTAATTAGCTATAGAAAGACATCACACAAACACAACAACAAAGACCGGAGACGCCTGCGGTAACTTTCACCTGGTATGCGAGTACAATACAAGGTACATGAACTCCACCAGAGATACACTCTGACCAGAGCTCAGGAGCTGTGTAAAGTCGAGCTGGCCGTCCTGGGTTCCCCGTCCCTAAGAAACCTTATGGTTTCTATGGACGTAAAGCAACATTGAATCAACACTCTGATGCTAACATGCAAAATTTAAAAGCAAACGAAAGCCCATGCTTCTGGACAACTGTAAGAAATGTGTGCTCATACCAAACTTAACCGTGATCTCCGACGAAAGCCAGGTTGCTTTTCCGTCACCCACACAGTCTAGCTGTCGATCGGAAATTCCATTTGCTGGCACCTTGTAGTGCTGGCATCACTCAGTCGCAACATGCCGACAGACCGGCGACACAGCAGGCACTGCGCTACGGAAAACCTGGTCCTTCGGCAAACATCACCACAAGCCGGCCACCGGACCAGTCTATGCTCAAGCCACCGGCGGCACTCTCCGAAACAGCAGGAGGCTGGAGAAACCGGCCACTTACCCAGTCCATGATGATGAGGGGCTTAATGTGCTCGAATGTCGGGCTGACATATTAAGGACAACCCAGTCCATAGTCAAGCCTGTCCCTAATAACCCTTATGGTTGCTGTGGACGTTAAGCACCACGTTTACTTACATAGTCAAGCCACTGGCTATAGGCTCTCCAAAAAAGCATGTGGCTGAACCAGGCGGCCACTGACCCAGTCTATATTCAGGCCACTGGCTATACGCTCCTCGAAACTAGCTGTCGCTGAACCAGGCGGCCACTGAGCCAGTCTACAGTCAAGCCAATGGCTACGCTCTTCGAAACAGCATGCGATTTCAGTCTGTATCAAGCCACTGCTACTCTTTGGAGGAGTAACATCACTACCCATCTTAATGCCGATTCAATGAGGTGGTGACAGTGCAGCATTTTAAGGTGTAGCTTCCCTCTTCCCCCACACCCGGGATCTCGGTCCCCGATAGAACCTCTTATCTTCAGACCGGAAGCAAGGTTGAGCAAGTCTGTCACTGAACATCCCGCTTGAAGAAATGCCCAGTGCGTGTACGTCAAAGAACGAATCATCAGACATACTGTTGTGGTTGTGGTTAGGATATTGTTACGTGTGTGGTTAAAGGATAGGATGCACGGTATCACGGTATCCTATTTTCGAGGCGATTTTCATTGCTTATTTTTGAACTCAGCAATACTGTTCAGCAGACGTTATCTTTCTTCCCAAAGGGCAACTCAAAACCGTGGATCCTAATGGTGAACTTAGGAAGATTAAGTAAACGCCCCTCCCAGCAGCGTGTTGAGTTCCGTATCATAACCATCGCCACCATGCCTTAAGTCTGGCTAAGATGTCATGGCTATAGCGTCGCTCAGACAACTACGGCCAGGACTGAAAATCAACCAAGCGTTTTGCTGTGTGTAAAGAACTGGAGTACAGAAGCACAGCATATTTTCGGCAAAATTGCCTTCATTCAGCGTAAATGGCCGAAGATAACTGGCGTGATGTTTGCAAACGTATGAGGTCCCGACGAAGCTAGTTTTTATCCTATTTAATGTCGAAGTACAGCCACAGTGGCTTTACACTATCATTACAGCCGTTGACGGACCAACGAACACTGCCGGCCTTTCCCACCTATACGGGTATCGTCTATTCAAGGACTATTTGCCCTGTGCTCCCAAATCTCAGATTTCTCAATCGACATATCGTTAGTCAGTTGATAAGGTTGATAAGCGTGTGTACGGTCTCGTGCCAGACGCCCTGTCCGAGCGAGTAAGGACAATATGCGTACTTGCTGTGTTGTCCCTGGGTCGATTCATCGTTAGACAACTGAACTTCGGAAAGCAGTGTTTCGTCCATCTGCAATGGACATTACAGAGTCATACTTTGAAAACCGAGCCATGGAAAGCGCGCGCGCGCGCGTGTGTGTGTGTGTGTGTGTGTGTGTGTGTGTGCGCGCGCGTGCGTGCGTGCGTGTGTGTGCGCGTGCGTGCGTACGTGTGTGTGTGTGTGTGTGCGTACGTGTGTGTATGTGTGTGTGTTTAATCTGCAGTAGCTTTGTAAAACCGTTAGACAATTCGGCAACGGAAAGTGGCGTTTTTTCGAACTGCCGTGGAGTTCGAGCCATGATGGTCAAGCAACTGGATTATGGAATACGGCGTTGTCCGAGACATCTCTAGACAACTAGAC
>OY757552.1:12096943-12126716 GCA_963584105.1 Alviniconcha strummeri
GAGATTGGTGGGAGAGGGGCTCTGAGTTGATGGAGAGTCTTTTTTTTTTTTTTTTTTTTTTCATTTTCTTCTTTTTTTGTTGTGTGACTGCGTTCAGTTATAATGAATTTAATGGGAGTTGTGTGGATGACGTGTGACAGATCAGTGTGTATGTGTGTGTGTGTGTGTGTGTGTGTGTGTGTGTGTGTGTGAATGTGTGTGTGTGCGTGCGAAGTGTGTGGTATATGCACTGTGTGTGTGTGTGTGTGTGTGTGCGCGTGCGTGCGTGTGTGCGTGTGTGCGTGCGTGTGTACGAGCGTGTGTTAGTCACGGTTTGTGCCTGTGTTAATAGACATCAATTAACGTGCATGCGTGTCTAACTGTAACTTACTTATACGGCAGTCTTAATAATAAAGAATTTTATTTTTAATTTTGAAACACGCCTTACTGTAACAAAATTTTTAGTGTACGGTGGTTCGTTGCCGCAGGTAATGGCTTTCTCTGTTTGTACGTACATCGCAGCGAGCTCAACTATATACTTAAAAAATTACAAGCGAGTTCAACCATATGATTTCAAGAACCATGCCCTGGAAAATTAGTTTATTATTGTTGCTAGTAGGCGACGGTGAAACGGCTGGGATAAAAGGCCACCATGGTCAGGGACCGCCCCTGGCGGAGAGAGGTTGTAGAAAGAGGAAGCACCCGACGATCTTGCTTGAAAGGTCGAGAAAGGGCTATCGTCAATCAGACCAACAATGAAACTGTTTCAAAGGCAACGCTAGGCCAGAAAACGTCTGAGAAGACGGGCTGGAACGCATAATTTATGGCCTTTTTCGAAGGCGTTTATCATACCATCTTAAACTGAAGGCTGACTGAAATACTGTTTGTGTGTGTGTGTGTGTGTGTGTGTGTGTGTGTGTGTGTGTGTGTGTGTGTGTGTGTGTGTGTGTGTGTGTGTGTGTGTGGCTGAAATCTTTGAAGTCATGGCCTTTGTCGAGGACGTAGATATTATCTTGAACTAAACTGAACAGAACGAAAGACCATTTTTGGGATAAAATATTTCATGGCGCCCTTTCTCGATGGCATGGATATCCGTCTAGAACTGAAATGAACTCAGCCATACGGCCGAAACGGCTCGTGTATCAGCGGAGAGCAAGGTGAGAGCAGCGCTTCACGCTCCAGTGACTGCAGGATAATGTGGGTGGTTAGGGGCTGTTACGGACCTTTTGGCTTTAACAAAGCACATTTAACCCTCTCGACGCCACACTGACTGATAAACAACCAATAGACCACAGCGTAAGTTCAATAGACCATCAGGCCCCTGATGAGTGACCTCCCTTTCTGCAAAAGATACGCGAAACCTTCTCAAACAGACAGTCGATTGTTGTTGATTATGTTGTTGTGCTTCTATTTTTATTTTAATTTTATTTTTAATGAAGAAGTGGGGTAGTGTTTCTTCCCTCTCATTATTTTTTTTTTCTGATCTTACTCTGTCTTTCATTTAGACGTACATATAATGAAAGAACATCAGTGAAAGAACATCTGGTAAGACACGGCAGTAACATAAAATACACGTGCATACAACAAAAAGAACAAACAGCAACAAATACGCATTTGAAAACAAAAACAACGAGAAAGCAGAGAAAATATCATTAACGAAAACGAAAGCTAGAGGAAAAAAATGAAAATAGATGGGTACAGCAAACACACACACTCACTCACTCACATACACAGACACGCGCTTGCACACCCACCCACCCACACACCCACCCACAAGATTTGGGGGAAATGAGAAGGAAAGTGGGATTCGACAGGCATACATTCTACAGAATTAGAGTAGTTTCCAGCTAGTGGCCGACAACACGGAGAAGAAGAAGAAGAAGAAGAGAAGGGGCTGGTCAGTGGAACTTCCACAGCAAACAAAGAATGAGGAAAACAAGACTTCTAGGCCTAACAGGCTGAGACTCGTGTGTTTTAGCGTTAACCAACCGTAAAGTCGTCAAATACGCAAGCAGTGAAATTTGATCTGGCTGTATGTCAAAGAATAAAACAGCCCCCTCCCACACTAAAAAAAATAAATAAAAAAAATCCAGTTCAAAAGCAAACAACGCAAGTCAACGACAAGCTAAAAAAAAAAAAAAAAAAAAAAAAAAAAATTGAATGTATTAAAAAAAAATACTGAGAAAAGTGAATCCAAGTATCGCTAAGGGGCGAAGGGGGGAAAAAAAAGAAAGAAAAAAAACCCGTCGAACCAGGAAGTGCTGTTCGTGCTTTATATTTGTATATATAGCAAGGACTGGCTGTTTGTTCTTGACTATATTAAAAAATTTTGACTTCTCTCTCTCGTTCTCAGACAACACACACTGTCTCTCTCTCATGCGCGCGCGCGCTTACACACACAGTTTGAGAGAGAGAGAGAGAGAGGGAGGAGAGAGAGAGAGAGGAGAGAGAGAGAGAGAGAGGAGAGAGAGAGAGAGAGAGAGAGAGAGAGAGCGCAGATACCTAGCAACAGCATAGAAAATGTCAGTAAAAAAACAAACAAACAAAACAAACAACACAAATTATAATAATTACTGTCATCTTCTAACCCCCCCCCCCTCCCCCCTCCCCACACACCCCCACTATAACTGGAGGGAGTTGCTACAAGTATCATTTTGGTCGCGAAAAAAGATGTGTTTTGTCGCGACAAACACATGTTTTGTGTCGCGACGAAATGATACTGATGGCAGCTCCCCGCCAATGATACTCTATTAGGGGGCGGGGGATAGCTCAGTGGTTAGAGCACCGGACTCGTGATTGAAAGGTCGCGGGTTCGAATCCCTGCTGAACGGCGGGAGAATTTTCTTCTCCAGGTCGACTTTCTGTGCTGACTCTTATTTCGGTATCCGTTCCACCCCCCGTGTTACCGCAGTAGCACGTAAAAAATCCCGGTCATTCTGCCAAAAAGTGCAGGTGGCAGGTTACAGCTAAACACGCATACACCTTACGTATGTGGATTTTATTGAACCGTGCTTCGGCATTTGGTCACAACTTGTCCCTAATATGTCAAATGACATCTGAGGACATTAAGCATCAACTCATCATGATACTCTACCCCTCCCGCAACTGCATCATCTCTTATCCCCTGAAAACAAGCTGACTTTATCAAACAACAGTCTGTGCACGTCAGTGGGAACAGGTGGAACTAAAAGAACAGGTGGAACTATTTTCCTTCTCCGTTTACTCATCTCCGGCAGATCGACGCTACCGCTAAAGAAGACAAGATAGAAATAAAGGGTCCCGTGATTATGAAATCCAGTATCTTGTGAACTGAAGCGTACATAAGTGCACTCAGTCTCTCTTACCGGTCGAGGCAATCAGGATACCTATAATTATATATCTATTGCCAACAGCCGCTTTCAGGCAGCGATGAAACTAGTGCTGCAGTGAACAAGGTAACTTGAGCCGTAAAACTAGGCCTAACGCTGCAGCGACAAAACAAATTCTGCAGCGACAATACTAACTTCGCAGGTCTTCAGCGACAAAACTCACTATGCAGCAACAAACGACTCTTTCTTTTATGTGTGTGTGTGTGTGTGTGTGTGCGTGTGTGTGTGTGCGTGCGTGCGTGCGTGCGTGCGTGCGTGCGTGCGTGCGTGCGTGTGTGTGTGTGTGTGTGTATTTGTCACTAAGCCTTTTTCTTCTTCTTAATTTTTGTTATCTTCCTTCTTCTTCTTTCTCTTTTTTTCCCCTTCACATCCGCTTACACAACGCAATGATCTACATGAATTTGACAAGATAAATGTCGTGTTCATGACAGAACAATGCTCGTGAAAATAAAACGATATGCTTTTGTGTGTGTGTGTGTGTGTGTGTGTGTGTGTGTGTGTGTGTGTGTGTGTGTGTGTGTGTGTGTGTGTGCGAGCGTGCGTGTGTGTGGTGCGTGTGTGCGTCCGTGCATGTCAGTGTCTTAGTCCGTTAAGTTAGAACTCTGATTATGAAGACAGTTTCGATGCAAACGACAGAAAGTACACAGTCACTGGCCGGACTCTTGCTCCAACCCAATAAATTCTCCCCGCGTGGGCGTTTAATTTTTCGGCACACCTGCACCCACCCACCGCCCTGCAAACCTACCCACCCACTGGGTTTTTACCAGCTGTCACTGCAGACTAACCCCAGTCTACAACCGGCTAAGACTCGGAACTTTTAATTTACCTGCCACGTCTGTGTGTACTGGTCTACCTGAAAGCAGCGGGTGCATAGCTGCCACGAGACTGCAATGGAATCCCACCGGTCCCCCTCAGTGTCAGCGCGGCTCGTGTCCTACAGAATGAAACGGGTCGCAGCGATAACGTAACAGCTGTTGTCCTGAACCACTATTGTAGGCCTGTCCTTGCTGCCACGAACTGATTTCCCGACCTGCAGTTTTAAAAGTCACTATATAAGCTTCCCAAAGCACGTATTCTCAAGCCCCGGGGACGTAAAGCAACATGAAAGCAAAGGAAAGTATTCTCAATCCACGAAGGCTGACCTTAATTTCTCCAGCAGCTAAAGAGATAATAATAATAATAATATCTATGGTGCATCATCTCGTAAAAGCCCGGAGTGCTTACAAAGACAAAAAGAATACGTTCATTTTGTCACACTTTTATCACACATACACACTACAAATACATGAATTACTGGTGAAGGGTTGGTAGAATGAGAGGGGAAAACCAACGACTCGCGTGCATGTTAGACTCCTTGGTCCGTGTTTCAAGCCGATTCGCCACCGACCCTGTGCCGGCGGGCCCACCCCAAGTGTAATGTCTCTGGTTCATCCAAGGAAGCGGTCGGCAGACACGGTTGCCCAGACTCTGCCAGTCGGAACAACCCGGGAGAGCGGGGCTCCTCGGTCCCCAGAGCGGATCTGGACAGACGAAGCTGCGGAGAAAAAGAAAGGGGAGGAGGGGGGGGGGGGGAGGGGGGGGGGGAGTGTGGGAAGAGGGAGATTATATACCTATCGCTACACCGTCACCACCAGAATGATTCCTGAATTAAGATGGGCAGCGATGAGAGCCATTTTAATGTTTCAGTAGGAAGTGATGGACAAAGTCACAAGACAGTGTCCACAGACCACAACCTTCTTCTTTTTTCTTTATGGATGCAAAGGAAAAGGAGTGAGCCACCCTTTCCCTCGGCTTCCCTCTGCTCGCGCGAGCTCGATGATGATGATGATGTGGAGCTTAATGTCCTCGGATATCGGGTTGACAAACTGACCAGTGCGTGTTCATGGTTCAGTGTTGCTTTACGTCCACAGAAACCGTAAGGCTCATTAGGACGGGGAGCCCAGGACGGCCACCTCGACCTTCACACAGCTCCTGAACTCTGAGAGAGCCCAACATCCCCGAGCAAGCCAAGTACCCCATAGTCACAGTTTTTCGGGTGGCGGGCCGACCGAAGAAACAAGCTGAGCCAGATATGAGGACGTCCACCCTGGTGAAACCACCATCGTTGACGGACGATTGGGGTCGCCAAGTGACAGTAATGATCCTTCCGCAGGTTCACCTACGGAAACCTTGTTACGGCTTTTACTTCCTCTGAACCATCAAGTTCGAGCATCTTCTCGACCAACGGCCTCGGCCCTCAGTAAACCGTTCACTCGGTAGCAGCGACGGGCGGTGTGTACAAAGGGCAGGGACGTAATCAACGCCAGCTTATGACTCGCGCTTACTGGGAATTCCTCGTTCATGGGGAACAATTTCAAGCCCAAAGCCCTATTACGAAGGAGAGCCAACGAGTTTCCCAATCCTATCGGACCAGGGAGAAAGCCACGCCTTCAGTGTAGCGCGCGTGCGGCCCCGGACACCTAAGGGCATCACAGGCCTGTTATTGCTCAATCTCGCGGGGCTAAACGCCACTTGTCCCGCTAAGAAGTTAACGCCGACGCAGAAAGGATCGGCGAACTATTTAGCAGGATAGAGTCTCGTTCGTTATCGGAATTAACCAGACAAATCGCTCCACCGAATCAAGAAAGAGCTATCAATCTGTCAATCCTTACAACAGTGCGCCACCGGAGAGTGGATGGGTTACGGTTAGGATGGAGTTAGGGTTCGTGCGGGTGAACAGCGGGAGTAGCTGTGACACTAGAGAGGGTTAGTACACGGGTGGTAGTGGTAGTGGTGGTGGTAGTGGCGCAACCCGACTGTCCACCTACGCTTGTGCGCATGTCTCAAGCCGTAACGGAGCCTAAGTCGCACAGCTCGCTACCTAAACACCTGCCCCTTCACACACGGAACAGTCACTTGAGAAGGTTCATCCAGCGACAAACTTTACGATTCAGTCTTTAGGCGGCATCACTGGTCAAGTAGGTGCTATGCTCGTAAAACTGAGAGAAAAGGCAAAGACGCACTCGGCGGCAGCTCAGTGGAGAGTGGATGGGTTGTCAGTTGCACCGCTACGGTCCACAATTTTGATTTTGGATGAACTCGATAGGGTTGCATCGTAAAGCTAAAACAGCAATAAAATCAACAAAAGCAACCCGCATTAAATCTCATACAAGCATACGATGCTAATCTACAAAGAAAAGTAAAAGTTTAATGTTTACATAGCAAAATAAAGTCAAATGGTCCCTACGAATTCACTGTGGTGAGAACGCAGCAGTAGACGAAAAACATGAGTCATGTAGTAAACAATCTTCGTAACCTCTGACCTCTGATCCGCACACAAATCGCTGACGTCACGAGAAAAATAGTTCCCTAACCACTACCACTACCACCCGTCCACTAACCCTCGCTACTGTTTAGAAACCGAAACCGTAAGGCCCGGCGACTAGGTTGGCCTGAGGCTTAACGTGAACACGTCCAGAGACACCGTACACTCTGTACCATTAGCCAATCAGACAATGAGCCCATCACCTCCAATACTATATTCACCAATCAGAAGCATACTCTGTACCATTAACCAGTCAGACAATGAGCCCATCACCTCCAATACAGTATTCTCCAATCAGAAGCACATTCTGTACCATTAGCCAATCAGACCATGAGCCCATCACCTCCAATACAGTATTCACCAATCAGAAGCACACTCTGTACCATTAGCCAATCAGACAATGAGCCCATCTCCTCCAATACAGTATTCACCAATCAGAAACATACTCGTACTAATTAGCTAATTAGACAATTCTAATAGCTGAGCTCATCACCTCCAATACAATATTCAACAATCAGAAGCATACCTTGTACCATTAGCTAATTGTTGAGCTCATCACCTCCACTGCTGCAAACGGTTTACTGATGAGGTGTCTTTTGTTCATCTACCCATGAAAAAGAATAAAACAAGCAGATGAGAGTGTAGCTGGTGGAGAAAGTGACCAGCAAGAGAAGAAGGCACATGGGAAGATGGCAAGGCTTCATTAACTTGTTCTGTTGCACTGGCAAAAAGATACTGCTCTCAAATTTTGCATACAAATACTGTCAAATTTAATACTGAAAATGTCCCTGGTAAAATGGTTTAGGGGGTTGGCGCCTCTGAAAACTGTCCTTGGCTCCCAAATTATGCATTTCCTGAGTTTAGATATACAAACAGATACACACAAACAGAATGATGAGACAAGGAAATCCACTTAGACATAATTTGCATATTTGATTAATTTTTATTCACATTTGATGAAACCTACAGAACAGAGAAAGAAAACAACAACAAAAAGAAATAAAGAAAAAATGAAAAACAATCATAAATATATATTAACATCGTTACTTGAATATCAACATTACTCAACGGCATCTTTGCTTAGTGTAGTGATGACTAGCTGCATGCAGGCACACCAGCAGCATCTGTATGAAGCACAGACACACAAAGCAATCCAATCACACTGCATACATGCTGACACTCCTGAAAGCCAAATGAGACCACACACACACACACAGAGCCATAGCTGAATGAATCATGCACAAACATATGCACGCAAACACATGTGTACTCACACACATCCGTAACTGAATAGATCATGCACAGACATATGCACACAAACACATCTATAATTGAATGGAATATGTCCAGGCACACGCAGACAATTACAGTCAATCAATTTAACAATATGACTGATAACATCAGTATTATACAAAATATCTCTCACATTGTGGCAAGCATTTAAGTCATATCTATTTTTCTGAAATAACTCTGTGGTAATAGGTCATTCAAGCAATATGTGTTCAACAGATAAGATGTTTTTACATACGCATGTCACATTCTGTGAATATTTAGTGTTCCATGAATTTAGACGTAACTAGTATATTACTCTGGCTAAATATCTTGAACAAGAAGGTATTGCAAATTTACTTTTTTCAATTTGTTTATACACAGTCTTCTCGAGTACTGAAGTAATCTCATGAGACAAGATTATACATACAGCACACAGGAGGGAAACAAACATCTTTATACCTACACACACGCACACATACACAAAACACTGACTCCTGCATGGCCAATGCCTAACAGCAATTTGAGAAACATAAAATCATCTGTGCCTGCCAGTCTAAACAATTTTCCTGTGAATGACTCACAGACATGCATGGCAGCCACAGTCTATTTCACTGCTGAAAACTAAGAAAAGAAACAAGAAGGGAAAGTGTTGAGTCAACTCACATTTACATGTGGAAAATATCACTTTAGTTATGACTTCACACAACTCTTCAAAGTAAATGAAGACCATGGAAACTGTCATGAATCTGTGAAGGAAAGTTTTGAACCTGGCTGCATGAAAATTTATCAACAAAAAACAAATTTCAGTTAAACAAAAACAGAAAAAACAATTATGTAAAAAAATAAGAGTAAAAAAACCCAGAAGCACAATGAAAGGAGATGGTCTTGTGCACCCTGCTGACAACAATTACTACAGCTAGTTCCTTTATCAGACCTGCTGAATTCTACACAATACCAGCTTTAATTCAAAAACACCAATAATTAATCCCATGCATGCAATGGATCCTATGGATCTAACAAATCCGTAAATTTGGAAATAAAAAACACACAACCTAATCAAAGAAGCAGGCCCCAAAACGACCTATTTGTAAAATAGTTTAACTGTTAGTGATGATGATGATGAGTTGATGCTTAATGTCCTCAGATGTCATTTGACATATTAGGGACAAGTTGTGACCAATGCTGAAGCATGGTTCAATAAAATCCACATACGTAAGGTGTATGCGTGTTTAGCTGTAACCTGCCACCTGCACTTTTTGGCAGAATGACCGGGATTTTTTACGTGCTACTGCGGTAACACGGGGGTGGAACGGATACCGAAATAAGAGTCAGCACAGAAAGTCGACCCTGGAGAAGAAAATTCTCCCACCGTTCCAGCAGGGATTCGAACCCGCGACCTTTCAATCACGAGTCCGGTGCTCTAACCACTGAGCTATCCCCACCCCCCTGTTAGTGATCCAATACAGCCCCCGTTTAAGGCTACTGACATTGTCATTACTGGTATCTTATTGTCTCTGGCTAGCACACTGGGCTGATAGTATAAACTACGCATAAGGCTTGCAAACCCTGTTTGTGACAACATGCAGTTGGACAAACTTTGAATGCGTGGCTTGTGCACTGCATAAGCCACATGTGCTTGCTACTCACCTGGCACTTGACTGGATGTTGACGCCAGATCAGTTATTGTTTTGTATGATTAAAGTTTGTATAGCCAGTATGCTTGAATGTGCAGGTGCCTGTGTGTGTATATATGTGTATGTGTGTGTGTATGTGCTCAGAATAGTCTCTACACACAAAATGTTGTGCTTCATATATACTTTAATTATTATTATTTATTCATTATTGCTTCGATCTAAATTTGCCCTGGATAGATGAAATGGTGTTCTGTATAATGGATCCGACCTCTGAAAACAAGGATGAACTGAACAAGGATGAACTGTTTCTCCTCACTGCTGTCAAGGTGAGTTTGGAATGTACATGTCAAAAACAAATGAAAAAACAGAAGACATTTGAATCCAAGAATCTGCCATTTTGCTTGACCTTTCAGATGACCTGTGTAAACTGGCCCAAAGTGTGCTTTCCACCCACTGATATAGAAAGTGTTCTAAAGTCTGCGATGTGTCTTAACGTTCTAAAGTCTGCGATGTGTCTTAATGTTCTAAAGTCTGCGAGGTGTCTGCCATGTGTTTCTGGCCCACAGCCTATAAAAAAGATAAGACAAAAAAGCTAGGATATGCCACATGCTGCGAATTTAATTGCAGGCTGCAGAGCATCGTGTGGCTCAGCCTTGAAGAATTTCTGTTTGTTGTTGTACTAAGAGTCCCATAGCAGTACATAGCAAGCTCCATTATTGAAATCAGCAAAAGTGTAGCTGCCAGAGTGGTGGGTAACACAGCGCTTGTACTGTGACATGTATGACAGAACAACAGCACTGAGTATGTACAGGTGAGGAAAAACAGTATCAGCATGCTTGCTACCATCTCTCACCAAATACTGGGAGAACCTCAGGATTTCAGCTGTGGGGGGGAGGGGCCTGCCACCAAAACCTGAAGAAGACAGTGGTGTTCGTCTTGCCTCTTGGTGAGAGGGCTTCAGATCTAGACTGCATCATCAAAGAGTTTTGAACGCAGGAGAAAGTCAGTATGGTGTTCTATTTGCATTGTGGAACTGAAGGATCATCAAACATGGAACTAACAAACAAACTAAAAAAAAACTAAAAAACTGTTCAACTGAGATGTCACATAAATTACTGGCACCATGCAAGTGAAACTACCAATAAGCCAGAATGACAAGACATGGCATATAAATGTTTTCCCACTTCAAGGCTGCATTATTGCCAACACTCTGACCCCTGCATCCTGTCTGCTGACAAAACTGGTCTCTGGTGTTTGCGATTGTTTGGTTGCTGTGTCTTTCCACAATTGTTTGGTTGCTGTGTCTTTCCACAATTGTTTGGTTGCTGTGTCTTTCTGCAGTTTAAGTATATGGAGCATGTTGCTTGAGCAAAGAATTCTGGAGGCACTGGAGGAAGTATAGCTTGACACAGCTTGGTGGTCTGGACAGCTGCAAGTTTCTGGAGGGTAATGTTTAAAGACATTGCCCCATCAGACCGACCATCAAGGGACGTAACTCCGCCACACCAGGTGGTGAGAGCAGATGACAACCAACTCCATGCACAAAAGAGCTAGTACCGTCATTCTGTTGAGATGTTCCTTGTAGGAGGTAGGAACTGCACAGATGATAGGAACACGAGTTCTGGTTCCTGGTTACCTTCAGCTGATTTTTTTTTGCTGCGAAGATTTATCCATTCAGACAAGGGCCTGCTTGATCAGACGATGATGTACATGAAGTCACATTTCTGAAACCCAAAGACAAACACTGAATTATTCAGTGTAGTTCTTCCACAAAATAACACCTTTGATGTAAAACCACACTCTCAACAGAGACCACTGCTTTATAAAAAGATCAGGTTTTCAGGAAAAATTAAGACAACCTTCATTTAGTATAACATTATTTTTATTGTAGCCTGCAAAGAGTTTGTACAAAAGCATTGGATGCAAAAAAATATTGAAACTGTTGCTTTCAAAAGAGACAAAGCCTGGTGGGAAAAAACACACACATTGCAACAGACATTACATATCCACATTTCTGCTTTCAACTTTGTACATTTTGTGAGGGGCGTGATACTTGCATCATTTGAATACAAAGGAGACAATACTCACCTTTGAGGCAGCTAGTAAATACTTCTCCATTCATTCACAAATTAGTTAACTTGTGAATGAATGGAGAACTGGAATCAAATCCACTAAATACACCTATCTTCAAATGCACATGGTTGTGAGATCAGAAACGCAAGAACTGGGTATCAAATCAAAATCCCCCTTTCATCCTACTTCGTGAATCTCTGGTCATGCACAGTTGCAGTCAAAAGCACACCACAAGGTCTTGTACAATAAAACTGGCACTCAAGTATAGTTTCATTAGTACAAGCAGACTGGAACCACAGCATTTCAGAAATACGATAGCACATACAATTAAAAACCACCAAATACTTACCTTAAAATGCTGAGGGCCTTGTGGGCGTTACAAATTTTCTACCTTTTTAGGCCAACTCATGTCTTTTCTTGGGACCCCCTTTAATCAACACCCCCTCTCCCTGCCCCCCCCCCCCCACCCCCCAATCAGAATGTATTCTGTCCATTTCCCAGAGGACTTTCAGATGACAGAACAGACACTATGATCAATCACCATTCAGAAGAAAAGCATGAACCTTGCAACAGCTGACCTGACAAACCATGATGAGGTTGGTGATGCCGTAGTTGTCTTGCACGGAGAAGAGGGGCTGTCCATCACACTCGTGCAGCGTCCTGGCATCCTCCAGCTGCTGTTGCACAAAGTCCAGACCAACTCCATCCTGCTGTGGACACAGAGACAGCAGGCTTCATCTCACATGACTTCCTCATTTCTGTGTTTTTGTTGTTGCTGTAGTAAGTAACATGCACTTCATGTTGCTGTGGTAACATACACTCCATGTTGGTCTGTTGAAGATTTTTTCCCATGAGAAGTCTGATGACCCTTTCCCTGCGGAAAGCTAGATATTTTTGTCTATATATATATGCACATTTCTACTAGTGCTCCGTCTGTCAGTCTACCCAGCCAATTACATATTTCCAAACTTTTGCCTGATGTCCATGTTGTTTTCAAATGGACAAATCTCCTTCTGTAATCTTCCTCTCTTGTCTTGTCTTTCTCCCTCTGCAACCACTGACTACAGGCATTGCTCCAGAAGCAAAGTAATGGCATGTTAGATTCTGCTTCTTCTTTTCACCATAGTCACCTCAGCAAGATACATTAATAATATCAGGGTGGTTCACTGACCCTGTATACAGACACAAAGAAAAGCACATACAGGCACACCGAAAAATATAAATCCACACTGACATCTTGTTCAGTACTGTGGAGTAACCATTGAAGTTATTCATATTTCTCAAGTGAACAAATGCTGAAGTACAACAAAAGAAAAAAAGAGAAAAATAATGCTTGTTCCTGAGTTTTGATCAGCAAACAATAGAATGACACAGAGCAAGCTCAGCAACAATTCTTACCTCAGTATTAATTCGAACACCACACTTGCAGAAGATGACTCCCTTATTCTCCATCAAAGGGTGTCTGCGAAAGGTGGAATAAAGAAAACATTTTTGATGCAAAGAAACAGCAAACAAATGCTGCTTATTTGTGAATTAACTGTGTGTAAAACAGACAAAATCAGAGACAGTCAGACTTTCTGCAGAAATCAGAGACACACTGAGAGACCAGAGACATACACACACACACACACACACACACACACACATTCATCTTGCAGGTACGTAAAAGAGAATATCATGTGAAATATATTAAAATTCATTAGCCCCCCCCCCCCAATTCTTTTCCCCCAGACTTCTCCCCTCACTCCCCATTCCTATTTGCCAAACGTAATGAGCATGTGGCTGTCTACATGGACTTTGACAACACTATACAAGTTTACACTGATACTGAGTGACTGACACCACACAACTAGTGGTATTACATGTGTTAAACTGAGGTCATGGACTATGGTCAAATCGGATGCCAATTTCAAGATCCAATGAAACATACCACTCATCTAAGATGCATGTGGGGAGGAAGACAGTCAGCTGTACATAACACAGACTTGTACTGCCATCCCTAAAACCAAAATGTCCATAATTACAACCAGCTCTCGCAAGACTGACACTGTACTTTGGTATGGTGCTGTATGGGACGACGTATCACAAAGGCATGTCAATAGACCACTCCACAACGCACCGCTTCCAGCCGTAAGCTCCGCCCCTCTGGCAAGCGACCCGAAAAGATGGCTGCAGCCGAATCCATAAGTACTCTTGATCTCTTGCCAGAAGATCTGTCGCTGTTGTGTTTGGTCAAAGCCTGTCTATTTTAAAATAGACGGGCTTTGGTTTTGGTGAGAGAAAACTCACCCAAAAGTCAAAGCGGTCTTCTGAGACACAGGACCCTGTGTTGATAATATAACTGGTCTGCAGTTAGTCTTATCATGCCCTCCTTGGTCAGATGGGAAAGGGAAGGGACAGTTTACATCCCAGGGAGGGAGTGCCATCGAGTTGGATCTAAAAATCCAGGTCTGCCGTCACTGTCATCGTCTCTGCTCACCTCCTCTTCCTCCCAGACCTCCTCATCTGAACTACCATATGGCATTTCGCTGTCTGAAGACTCATCAGAACTCATTTTTGCCAAATATACGCTCACACTGTGTATGCTGAACTCAAACAAAATTGAAAATGGCGGCAAAATGGAAAATGCTGCATGACGCATTTGCGTTGCGTTGCATAATTGTAATCGAAAAACAATCTAAATGATGTTTTGCACACAAACTGCCCAGACAACTTGATGTATTTCTCGCGGAAAAATACTAGGTTTTGTTTTGTTTTGTTTTAACTGCTAAAATGGCATGTTTGTCCATCGATCACCGGTGATCAAAATTCAAAGGAAAGAACTGCAAGGAGTTAAAGTTACCGTTACTCATTTCCTCACTGGGGTATTAGTTTGCTCTGGGCTGGTAACAAAGAGTGCCAGGCGGGCGCTACCATGCGCAGGCATGCACGCACCCTCACACACTATTATTATACCGATAAGGCAATGTTCCAAGTGAATGAACAATATTTCGGCCATTATACGGCACATATTTTGTGTTTAGCCATGTAGTCCTACACTAATAATTATACTTCCACCACATGCATACCATCATTGACTTTGACAGCTTACAAAAGAGAAAACCAAACGCATGCATAAATTAACTGGATGATACGTTTTGTACTAATGCTGACATATCTTGGAACACGTAGTAGTTCTTTGTTATCACGCTCGGGTTTAGTTGATCATGGGGTTGACCACAGCCTTGATCCAAGCTTTACAATCTTTCAGCCTTGTTTTTGGCTTTGGAAGCGGCTAGAATGTGACACCTGCACATTTGACAGGGTATCGTTCGTCTGACTTACACTGGCCATAGCAACAATTCTGTTTTGCTGGGTTTCTTCCTGCCATGTCGAACACTGCCAACTGACCACTTGCAATGTCTGGCACGAAGGCTTGCCAGACCATTTCAGGCCTTGTCAAAACACGTGGGCACCTCATTATGCTGCGGCACGTGATTGGCTGAAATCTAAGGGTGTGTCTGCTTTGACTGACAGGAGTGGAGTCGTCTATTTCACCTGAGGGCCAACAAAGCTGCTTTCTGGCAGCTGTGCAGATGGGACGAAGAAGAAGACAGACATGTACACACATCACAGAGGCTCACTCTGTGCAGACAGGATGAAAAAGAGAGACAAGTACACACACCACAATGGCTCACTTTGTGCAGACAGGATGAAAAAGACAGTCAAGTACACACACCACAACGGCTCACTTTGTGCAGACAGGATGAAAAAGACAGTCAAATACACACACCACAATGGCTCACTTTGTGCAGACGGGATGAAAAAGAAGACTGACAAATAAACACACCACAAAGGCAAGTACACACACCACAATGGCTCACTTTCACAGGTGGAGTGTGAAGAAGAAGACAGACAAGTACACACACCACAAAGGCAAGTGCACACACATCACAAAGGCACACTTTGTGCAGATGAGATGAAGAAGACAAACAAGTACACCCAACAAAGGCAAGTGCACACACATCACAAAGGCTCACTTTGTGCAGATGAGATGAAGAAGACAAACAAGTACACACACACCACAAAGGCTCACTTTGTGCAGATGAGACGAAGAAGAAGACAGACAAGTACACATATCACACTGGCTTACTTTGTGCAGATTAGATGAAGAAGAAGACAAACAAGTACACACACACACACACACACACACACACACACACACACACACACACACACACACTACAAAGGCTCACTTTGTGCAGATGAGATGAACAAGAAGACAGACAAGTACACACACACCACAAAGGCTCACTTTGTGCAGATGAGACACAGAAGAAGACAGACAAGTACACACACACCACAAAGGCTCACTTTGCACAGACGGGACAAGTTGGATGGGTGTGCAGCATCTCAATGGCACTGCACAACGCAGCCTCATCCTGCAGAAGGCTGACTTGGTAGATCTCATGCTCTGCTATTAACTTGGCCTCTGTCAGCACAACCAAGAAAAACTACCATCAAACAGTTCTACTCTTAACCCTTTTAGTTTTACTGACAGCTGCTTGACGGGGTTACTTCTTTCAGTGCAAGGTGCTTATGGAAGCCAACACAGGACTATATTTTGCAGACGAACAGTTTCCAAAATTTGGAATCAAAACGTTTCTTTCATCTTCAGCCAGACAACAGATATGGCCCAGAAAGGACTCTGACCAAGTTCCAGTCAAAATTCAGGACATCTTGATCCAAAAAGGACTTTTAGCAAACCTGTAAGTGGCAGACAAGACAGTTGGAACAGTGGAACAAACTTCAGTCTTCTGCAGGGGAGCCCTCTGCCTTACCATCTGACCTACCGGGGCTCATACTGATTAATATTCATATCTTGATACACAAAGGATAGATCATGACATCTTGATCCAGAAAAGACTTTGGCAAACTTGTAAGTGACAGACGAGACAGTCTGAACAGTGGAACAAACTTTAGTCTTCTGCAGGGGAACACTATGCCCTACCATCTGATCTACCAGGGCTCTTACTGATCAATATTCATGATATCTTGATCCAGAAAGGACCTTGATAAACTTGTAACTTAGTGGCAGACAAGACAGCTGGAACAATGGGACATGTTTTAGTTGTCAGCCTGTGTGCCCTCTGGCCTCTGCCTTACCATTTGACCTATCAGGGCTGTTACTGATGGCACCCACCTTCAGCTTTCATCTCCTCCTGGATCTGTTCAATAAGAGCCAAGGTTGTGTCAATCTCGCCTGTAGAGGGATCAAAGAAGTCCATCTGGAAAATGGATGTTATCTAAATTACTCACTCACATGCACAAATTGAAGGTAAAAAACACCCGTAACTCTGTATACTATTGTGTGCTAAGTACTGGTAACACTGAATAACTTATTATACATTTATAATTTACAAAACATAAATTAAAAACATTTAGCAACAGAATGAACAATACACACTACAAAATACCCCCCCCCTCACAGACACATACACACACAATATATATATACAATAATACACACACAAAAGCAACAACAAACAAAACAAAAACAATAAACACCAACAGAACACCCCACAAAACTAAAACACTGAACAGGTGAAGGATCAGATGCACAATCTGGAAAAAACAAGACACTCAATATTCTCCTTGTTTGCTAATGCTTGTTTGACACACATGCACCTGCATCTCCTCTCTCCCATTCCCTTCCCACACCCACCTAGTGATCTACCCATCCGTAACCCACGCACAGTTATACAGTTTACACACACTTCAACTTCAGAGTTGTGTATTCATGCAGACAGACAGACATGCTGATGTACACAAGCAAGCAGATGGACAGACCGAGAAACCAACCTCACAATCCATGCCTTCTTCTTCCTTGAGTGCCTGCAGTTCTGTAGACATGAGCATCTTGATGAACTTGTTGCTTTCTCTCTCTCCTTCTGCATCACTTGGCTGTTCAGCTCCACCAATACCACGACGTTTGGCGTACAGCTCATTTCTGCTCTCACGTAGGCGGCTGAGACAGCGCTGAAACAACAGTGCCAACAAAGAAATTGAATAAGCTCAAACACTGCCATCCAAATTTCAGAGGAAAAAACAAAACAAACAAAAACAAAAAGCCAAACAGAACAACATACAACAAAAAGCACCTCCCCCCCCCCCAACACACACAACCAAAAACAACACTCCCCCCCCCCCCCAAAAAAAAAAAAAGAGAGAAAAAAGTGAACAACCCACCACCACTGCAAAACAACACACACAAAAACAAAACAAAAAAACACCATACAAATGTGCATGCACAAAACAGAAATCACATAAGAGCATAATTATGTAACAACATTATCAGCAAGTGAGTGAGGATTGTTGTCAAACAGATTTTCCATTTCACAGTCAAAGTCTGCAGCCAGTGTAGGGCAGGTATTCATTAATCATTATTGAGACTAACACCAGACAGAGGGGTTCCCATGAAGGAATTTCTGGGAGTGTACTCCGAAAGTTGGCAACCTACAACACAAATGTATGCCTGTACCGGAGTATGCTTTAGTTAGCTTTCTCAGGTTCTGGGGATCCCCACAAACATTTTTATAAGCAATAAGGACATCAAACTACTGGAAAAAGTTTAACGCTAAGTGGTCAGGCACATAACCAACAACTACATGGACAGATAACCAGGCACTGATACAGCCATGCTCAAAAATTTTATGCAAACAAGTCTTGAATAATGAAGATACACGACAGAACTGCCTTGGTGGGTGCTCTGCAAAATCAACAATGACCTTGTACAGTTGGAGACATAAAACCAGCAAGTTTCTTCTGCTGCTCCTCATAGTTCAGGAGCTGTGTGAGAGTCGAGGTGGCTGTCCTGGGCTGTCCGTCCTAACGAGCCTTCTGGTTTCTGTGGACGTAAAGCTATACTGAACCATGCTTCAACATTGGTCTCAGCTTGTCCCTAATATGTCAACCGACATCTGAGGACATTAAGCAACACAACAGCAACAGCTGCTGCTCTGACCCTAGGACTGAGGAGGACAAAGATTGTGCAAACACCAGAAACAGACCCAAACTTGACCATGTCCTCTTCCAGTCCCACTCCTTCTTCCCCTGTACAGTCTCTGAATGGAACCCCTCCCTAGTTATTTCTTCAGACCTTTCACTCGAGTTCTTCCAGCTCAGGCAACAAGGCTGCAGCCTCCACAACCTGTGGCTGGTCCCCACCTCTCCGTGAACACCAAGATCGTACACTGTATTTTGTAGTTTTAACATCAGATCATCTGTCTTTTACTGGACATATTAATAACACCCAAGGTACTGAACATGACCACCTTTTTAAACACACATAACTACAGGACTTGCAATGCTCTGACAAAGCCCAGTCCTTGACAAGAAGAAGAAGAAGGATGAGTAAAGGTATACTTTGTCAGCATTACACACTGCACATTAGTTCAGCTTCAATATATTCATATATATTTTACAGTGTATCATTAAATATATTAACATTACTTATAAGTATATGACTTTTTATGAGTATGGGTTGGATGTGTTGATTTAATACATTTATGTTGAGCTAATGGACAAAAATATACTGTGGTGGGAAATTCAGACTACTGCACATCAAAGTATGAGATTGAGAGAAAAAGTCAGTGTTACCTTGCGATAGGTTTCTTTCCAGTTGTGTCCATTTGTTTTGTACTGGGACTGCCTGGTAGACTCCTGTGTACTGCCATCCTCACTGAACTTGATTCTTCCAGACATGATGTCACCTTCTACTTCTACTGTCTAGTTTCTCTGTTGTCTGCACAGATAAATCAGACTGAGACTAGTGAGATGAAAGAAGGAAGAAGGGGGAAGGAGGAGAAGCAAGAAGAGGCAGAAACTGAGCTGCATGGATTCAGACTTGTTAATAATGTTAGGCTTCTCATGTGAATGTGAGACTGAAACTCAAACTCCAAGCACTTGTTTATGACATCCTTCCTTCAACCACTGGCATATTTAGTTATGTCATAGGTTCCTGCAAACTGTCAGCTAATAAGCAGTTTTTCGTTGGTGTTCAAACAGTAGTAAGTTTGTTACAAACAACTCAAATAAAACAAGGCATGTCATTTATAGCCGCCAACAAAGTTTACACCAGCACAAATAAAACTACAATCGTTTGAATCAAGACATAACTCTTTTTTTTTAACCCAGGGTGGCTGCGTCTCATGTTTACATGGGTGCTTGGGTGCTAGGCTGCTTCCACAGTCATATTAGTACCCAAACCCTTTGGAGGGCACTGACCATGTCAGTGAACAGCTGCACAGAGATAAAGAGTGCCCCTTCAGGGGCATAACCAATTCCTGCAGAGTTTGAAGGAAGGTGCCGGAAAGCGATGCTCAAAGTGTGACTGAAACTCAGCTGCTCAGAATGACTGACAACATCCACAAGATTTAAAACTATGATAAAAGGGACTATAGATCTAGATGATGGTATTCTCACTCAGCAAAGATGAAACAATAATGACTGCTTGATATTGATAAAGGGGATTACCCTGAAAATTCACATTTTGTTTTGTCCTCATAAATAGTGTTATTTTGAACCTTTTAATTTTATGTGTTTGGATCTCACAGCACTCAGCAAAGACTTTCAAAAAAAGTCAGCTATAACCTTCTGACATAAACACTACTTATAAGATAAAAAAAAAAAAAAAAAAATACTAATTACTATGGAATCAGAGGAGATTTCTTGACCTTCAATTACGCTGTCGTTGTTGATGGAGCCAGGTCAAAGTTTGTACCAGAAAAACAACAAAAACACACCTAACGGCCGGTGGTATGATATTGATAACACTGATACAGCATTAATGAAGGACATCACTTGATCAGAACTTCTAAAAAGACATTCGTGGCTGCTCCTCGTCGTACGACTGTATGAATTCTAGAGTACGGAAGAAAAAGAAAAGGATTTGGAACCTTAACTAGCGCTTCGTTCTTGGGTCTTTTACCAACGTCGAATTCTGAAAAAAATCACTCCCTGATTCCCAAGCAAACACAAAGACGCCCTTTAATTTTTTAAGGTATTTTTTTATAAACAAGCCTAAAACAAAAGTAACATTTTGCAGCAGCAGAAAAGATTGGACCAGACCGGTGCGAGTTAAAAAAACTGCAAAGTAGAGATCGACACATTATATTCGAGTTATGAAACAAATTTGCATAGCACAGTAAAATACATGCATGTTTTCCACAATCTGGTAATTGACGACAAACAATCCAACAATACTTCTTATTCAAATTTTGCAGTTTGTGCTTTGAAGGGCCATCGCACCGTTTCGCTCCTTCCACAGAGTAATCTCCCGTTACAGAGAGTGGTTATCTGCACTGTGCAGTGTGGATAGCCTTTTCCGAAGTTCTCACGCGCTGGACATTGCATTTCAGCGAAGGAATCGGTTTCAGCCTGGAAAATAAACTGTGTGAATCCATATTGTGCGCTGTTCAACCGCAGCCAAGGTCTTTGTGCTAACGAAACGAAACTACAAGAAAAACAAACAAAGTAGCAATTAAGTCTTAGGAAAAACAGAATGACTGACTTAGCCGGGCCCGGGGCATGGACCATAATATTATAGGGTATAGGTCCAAGGCCCGGGCCACCGAGCCCCAGTTAAGTCTGTTTTATTTAATCAGCCCCACTGGATAACCTTGCCCATATCAGTCTGGAAAACCCGTGAAAACAACTGAAACCGGCAAGCACTTGCTACTTTCTGCTGAGCAGCGGATCCGCGAATAACAGGCACTGACTGAACTGTCTCTTTGCTTCGGTTAAGATCGTCTCTCAAGAACTGAGTACCTACCGCCGTTATTTACCTTTTCTGAGAACAGTTCTTCACTTTTTACACTCTCGGTTCCCTGCAGCTCCGCTCTTCTAGAGACACCCCAGACAGTAATGGGCACACACTGAGAGAGAGAGAGAGAGAGAGAGAGAGAGAGAGAGAGAGAGAGTATAACAACAGTTAAGCATGTCCTGGTTTTAAAACTGAACTTTTATTCCAAATTTCGCCCATGAGGGTTTTACCAAGGCCTGCCCGGTTGGCCGGCTGAATTCCTACGACACTTACAGAGCGGACGCTCTATGATCTGGAACAAACATCTGCCGAAAGGATCATACCCCCACTGACGGTCACAAATATGATAAAACTGACTCACTTTTTGTTGCAATTTTGGGTCGGATATCGGCAGTGTGACCTCAAATGGCGTATAGTAAAATGTCCCACAACTGAATTTCCTACCGCCTCCTCAGTTGGGTATTACTCCAGACAAATTCACCAGTTAACGAGATGGCCGTGAAGCAGTCAATATTCGATCGACAGTTAATAATAAAGTACTGATATAACCCCCTCTGCCCCATATAACCACAGTCAATTTTTGCGCAGGACTGAATCTGACAGTTTCCATGTCAGTTCAGTACGAGTACTTTTTTCTTTCTTTTCCTGCTCATTAAATGAAGCTGGAAAATGAGCAACAACCGGCTTCGTCAGCAATAAACCATTCAAACAGCTACTAGGGTTGTCAGATCGTGGGCAGTAACCGTGATTCAGTTTTCACTAGAGAAATTTGTTCACGCCGGGATAGAGGTCCCATCGACGCATTATTTCAGCTAAAGAATTTATCCTTTTCTTCGTGTGTTAAGGGTAACTTATTGTAAACTTCGTGGTAACCCCTTATCCCTTATCTTAGGCATTGTAAATAACCTACTGATAGGCGTGTAAACGCTTAACAGCATCTCCGTGGGATTCTTTCGGTACATAATGTCCTCTTACACATAATTCGGCCTTGACTTTCAATGTTGCAGTGCGATCTGAAATTGTGAAACAAAACATCAGTGCACAAAAAATGTAATCCCAGGTCACATTTTGTTTTGACGAATTTCCATTGTGTGAGACGACGGAATTTTATTGTGGATATACTTTGCTAAATTTTTAGATTTTTTTAATTTTCTCCCTCTCTGCGAAGCTTCACCGCTTTATGTTGTATGTCACGTGACAGACGTAAGTCGGGTCAACTGTTCCGGGGTCACGTAATCCCAAGCAAAATTTACACCACTTTTTGGAAACCTTCCCCACTTCATCAGGTAAAGGCTTGATTGTGTTGAATGTTAGGTAACTCGAGTAAAAAATACTTGTTAATTGTTTTTTGTTTTTATGCCATTGTGTCGCGGGTCTGCTAGCTTTACGATTCAATTTAGAAGACTGAAATGAAAATGTTGATAATGTTTCATGAGAGCGTGCACTGCATGTGAGATTTGGACCAAAATTAATGGCAAGGGGTCATCCGATTTTTATTGAGATTTTATCACAGGCAGTTATAATGTAAAACACCGAGGTAGACAACACCAAACGATTGATGCTTGTAGTAATATTGAATAGCGATGTCTCAGACCTCGAATGACAGAAACTAGGTAGTTATGCAATTATATCAATGCAGGGAATCAGATTTAGGTCTTGTTACTTTCCCCTGTCGAAATACAGACCATGCTGCCAGTTGAAGGTCGTGGAAAAAGAGAAAAAAGAAAGAAAAAAGGAAGAGTTATTGGTCTATTTTAGTGACAGGCTCTTGCACCAAGGTGGGTTGTCACTTGTGTCAGAGGGAGGGGCAGTTCTTGGCTAGGGGGCAGTGACGAGTTGTTCCAGTCCCGGATTGTCCTGGGGAAAAACACGGTAATTTCGGGTGTCTTTTCTTCAGGTGATTCGTTGGAAGTGATTTTTTTTGGGGTCCGATCCTCTTCAGGCTTTGGCTGGTAGTGGTACAGTGGTAGTTGCTGCAGATGACCACATGCTACTTTTGTTGTACCATTACCAGCAGTGATCTTTTGTAGCATGGTAATTCTGGCTGTTTTCATCCGGTCTTGCAGGGTGGGCCATTTGAGCACCACCAACATCGCTTTGACATTGGATTTTTCTTGTTTTGGTTTAAAGTGAATCTTAAAGCTCTTCATTGTACCTTTCAATTGTGTCAATGTTCTTTTTCTGTACTGGCATATTCAAGGATGAGATGTGCAAGGCTTAGGGTCAAGTAAATGAGTGCCTTGATCTTAGTTGGGCCAATCTTGGGATTTCTGTGTAAGAACCCTAGTGTTCTGCTGGCTTTACTGCACATATTGTCAGTCTGTCCCATCCTCTATCTGTATCCAGGTACTTGGTGGTGTTTACTGTTTCCAACAGGGAGCGTGAATAGCTCAGTGGTTAGAGTGCCTGACTCATGACTGAAAGGTCATGGATTTGAGTCCCTGCAGGAGCTGCAGGAGAATTTTTTTCTCCATGGTCAGCTTTCTGTGCTGACTCTTATTTTGATATTCGTTCCACCCCTGTGTTACCACAGTAGCATGTAGAAGATCCTGATCATTCTGTCAAAAGTGCAGATGGCAGGTTACAGCGAAATAATAATAATAATAATAATAATAATAATAATAATGTACATTTATCATGCGCTCATCAACGCCCTGAGCAATCACATGATACATATTAACCTAAATATGACATTCTGTGCACATGTAGAGCATAGTCTTACCAAAACAATTTACATAAAGTATTATACAAAAACAAAACAAAACAAAACATGTACTACAAACACACACACACACATGCACGCACACATGCATGCACCCCCCCCCCCCACACACACACACACACACACATACACATACACGCAATGACTGTAGCAGAAACTGGGTACTGATATTAGTTAGGGTACACATGCACCTTACGTATGCAACTTTGCTTGAATTGATACAGTGTATGGTGTACACAGAATGCACCGAGAAGGCAGCGGTTTCACATGGCACCAGCCATGTCAGTGCTGTAAATACACCACTTCAGTGGATATATTCAAAAACACGCTACAAAAACTAGTCACGCATGTAGAATTACATGCGAGCACAATGAGTCTGCTTGAGAGTGGAGAACAGTGCTATAAAAAAAAAAAAGCAATCAGCAACTGGTGTCTATGGAGGGTGTTTGTGTAGGGTATGATTTTCTTGTTGCTGGTCACAGGGAATGGGTGTGTTCACATTGGGAGTGGCCACAATCACATTGATTATTCTGCAACTGTTATTTGTGTGTTTCTGTGCCACCAAACTTTGGGCCTTCTCCTATCAATAGGTGGACCTAGGATCTTTAACATGAACAGTGATCTAAGTCAGTAAATGTGTAAAAACTCAATAGAAAAAATATGACATTGCCCAGGTGTGTTTATTTTGCCATTTTTGGGGGCCACTCGTTTTCCCACTTCTCAAGGTTTCCTAGGTCTTGGCACTCATGCTGTTGGCTCTTGTCTTGCTGAGCATTGTGTCATCAGCAAATAACTGCCCTGTGCCAGGTCTTCTATGTGCACAAAAGGTGGAAGAGAAAGAAGGGGAAAAAACAAGAAATAAATTCTTCAGAAGCAAATACAATTCCAAGCTCTCAGTATAACATTAATTTTGGCTGGTGGCTCGCTTTTATTTTGTTTTGTCTAGATGAGCAGATCCACTATAAAACTTTAAAAGAAACATATGGGTCGTGACTGCATCGTCTGCTAGCTAAATCAGAGTTATTGTCCTTGACAAGAACAACAAATATATATTTTCTAAATCATTCACTTGTTAAATTTCCTTTAAAAAAATTCACTGTTGAGAACATACACCATACATCACGTTTTTGTCAATTCAGATTTACGGGGAAAGAAATTACTACTTTTACAGCGGTTTGCATTTCGGAGGAACTAATGAGAAGATAACTCTGTAATGTTGTTCAAACTACGACCAGACCACAACGAATTTGCTTCAATTGCATTCAAAGAGATGTAAACAGCACGAAAATACAGTTATGGTTGTGTTGGAAACTCACTTAGTTATTGCTAAAATAATTTTTTTACCACAGTTTCTTTCCAGTTCCTCCAGGGTGAGCATCTTTTGCGCCGCTCGCGTAGTCGCAGACTTTAGCGATCGTGCAACTCGAGCAGACAACAAAATCTATGGGGTCTCCATTTTCCGTTTCACGGGAACTTTTACAAGAACTCGCTTCCAGATCAAACGATACACCGTTTTAAAGAGCGAAAATTCGTCTTTCCATTGATGCCAAATTCAATATGGTGCATTCAAACTTTCTTGGTGTAAATTTAAGGTAAAAATGAACGTATTTTTCGACTCAATTGTTGCGGCAGTTGAAAACGAAGAATTTTAACGAATCTTATAATGAATAAATCTATGGGAATTTCTCTTTCTAAAAAGTATAACTTCATGTCTGTACGTTTTTCTTGTAAAAGTTCCCAACAGTTTTCCGACCTCGCTCATCTGATTGTTGACGTCAGAACCACGCTCAGTTTCCAACCGCTTAGTGTGTTCATTAAAACTTCTTCCAAACTCACAATACATCATTCACGCGCAAAATAATGGCATCAACAGGTCATAAAAAGATCGTTTTTTGCGTGACGGTAGTTTTTATTTACAAACTGCACAGAACAAGGCAGATATGACAAGTTGAAAATGAGCAATATTTGCCTCGCGACGACCATGTTACCCAGTGCTAAAGAGAGGCTGGTCCTGCCTAATATATCTGACCAGTTACAGTAACTGTCTGACCTGTTTCAGTGAACAATGTTCACCAAATTATAGCTGTCACACTGGTTTAATAATCCTAAATCACCAATATCTGGACATATCTGTCTCTATCCCCTTAATATAATCAATCTCTATCCCCTCCAGCTTGTTCCAAAATTATTTCAGTTGATTGGTGTGTGTGTGTGTGTGCCTGAGTGTGTGTGTGTGTGCATGTGTTTGGACTGTTCACATGGTACAGACTCAATCTAGTATACACACCAACACACTAAGGACTTACAGCTTTGTGAGGACTCAGACTTGGGTCCTCACAATGTTTGTTTCCATAGCATCATTGTGAGGTCCTGCATCCTCTGCCATAATAAGTCTCCACAAGGTTGGAAACAAAGAAAGTGTGTAAAACAGTTTGTTCACAGCCCCAGCTAAACACAGTTTTATTGGGCTGCTTTGGTTAGACAGGAGATACACACTGCTGACATATATCTGATTGGTGCTCCATCATTCGATCAGAATTAAGCATGTCTCCTCAAAACGTTTGTGGTGGGAAGACTGCTCACAACAGAACAGTAAAGAGGAAACCTAGATTTTGCAATCTGCATCAATGTTGCCAGTGTTGATAAGCCTATTCCTCCAGCCTAAAAAAATTGTGAAAGCTTTGCGTTCACACAGTGAACATCCAGCCGAGCACATGGAATCTAAAACTGATGATAATGATGTAGAGCTTCATGTCCTCGGATGTTGGTTGACATATTAGGGACAAACTGTGACCAATACCTAAGCATGGTTCAGTATTGCTTTACGTCCACAGAAACCGTAAGGCTCATTAGGACAGAAAGCCCAGGACGGTCACCTCAACTTTCACACAGCTCCTGAACTCTGAATCTAAAACATCAGGTTGGTTGACTTTCAGTCAGCTTTATCTCTGACAGTTGGTTAGTGTTGTCGTTGATATTTTTTGTTTGTGTGCTTTTTTGGGGGGTGGGGGAGGGGGCAGGGGGGCCTCCAATTAAAATTCAAAATGATCTTCATAAAACTACAGAAAGCAGACTGCAGCAGGAATTGGATTTTGGACTTGGTATTGATACAGATCTTAATTCTTCCATTAAAGGATTGCATGGCTTTTCTACTTATTTCCTGATGTGACCATCAGATGTAGAAATAGTGATTTGCAGAGGGAAGAGTAGATCTGGCAAGTGCAACCCAAACATGCACAAATGGAGGTTGTGCGAGAAGTACACAACCAAACATTATTTGTTCAGCTATGAAGATTTCATTGTCGAAACTGACACTGTAAATTTATGTTAAACTATATGATGTATATATGCAACATGGCCAGTGAAAAAAAATGAAAAAGAGAAGCTGTTTTGCTCAGCTTTAGGCAAGCATCACTTCCCTCCTCATAAATGTTTGGTGTGACAGTTAAATGGTAAAAATTAAGATATAGGACGCTTAACTGCACCATGCGGTAGAGTCATATCAGCTATTTATTATGACAAAACACAACGTGCAAATTTTAAGGTAAGCCCCTTTTTTTAAGCTGCAAAACAACAGTTAAATGGTGAAAATTAAGATGTAGGACACTTATCTGCTACAGATAACAAAACAGCTCAAGAAGCTCAGTCTTTTAATATTCGGCAGTGACTGTTCTTTTGTAGATCACTAGGTCTCACCTTCATGTTGTGGGAATGTTAGGGTTTGTGTCTGTTGACACAAACCAGCCGAGCTTGCCTGTTCTAATTTATTTTGCTCTTGGCATCTGCTTCTGTGTTTATGAACCTTTCAACTGTATTTCATTCCTCAAATTCTCCATCAGCCTTGATTTGATCCTCTGTGGTTGACTGGGCTCAAAACACCAACTACCTAACTAACACATGCCTTCCTGGCAACTGCATGGAAGACTGTGACCAGTGTGAGTGTGTGTGGGGCAGGGGTGGGTGGGGTGGGGGAAGACATCATTGCATCCACTGGGAGGACTTTGCTAGTACATTTTCACACTTTCACAACTGTAGTGGGGCTTACACTTCTTGAAGAGGTAACTGATTTAAATGTAAAGAAAGAAAAGATACAGTTTTGTGTCCGCAGAATGCTTTCAGCACCAATTTCCAGTGCAGTGCAGTCCTCACAGTGTTGTAAGAGTGCGAAGATTTGTCTGCATTGTCCTCACTTCAGGTGCAATACAGTGTTGAAGTGTACAACTTATTTCAGGTGCATCCAAAGTGGTATTAGACTTTTAATGTGTCATTCAATTAATACACACACACACACACACACACACACACACACACACACACACACACACATATATATATATATATATGTGCCACAATCTGACTCTGGATAATACAGTTATATTGTACTCATATATATGTGCCACAATCTGACTCTGGATGATACAGTTATACTGTACTCATATTAAATTATTAACAATCTGTCAATACAGTATTGCATCCACAGTGACAGTTTTGCAAGCTCATCCTTACAATACTCATACACAACTGACTCTTGCAATTCAGGAACCAAAAACATTTTGAGGACCTTAGTATAGTATGTATATATTTGATCTGAAACAAGTAAGTAATACTAATTTGTCATGTATATTTTATCTGAAATAAGTAAGTAATACTAGTTTGTCTTCTGAATGTTTTTACCAAGACAGCTGATAACAATTCAGACATGCATTTCACACACACACACACACACACACACACACACACACACACACACACACACACACACACACACACACACACACACACACACACACACACACACATACACACACACTGTAAGATGCACAATGAGTTGAGCAAATGTTTATGTATGTAGGCACACATAGTGATACACATACACACACACACACACACACACACACACACACACACACACACACACACACACACACACACAGATTGTGACATGAACTGCACACACCAGTATGCATTACAAAACTGAAAGTATGAATTTGAAATGCACTGGCACAAGAAACAACACACACACACACAACAACAACAGCAAAAAAACCCCACTTACACACATATATATGCATGTATATAATTATACACTCAAGTGTGACCGTGAAAGGAAAATGGCGTAGAAACATATAATTTCATGCTACATGCAGCTGTGCTGGCATTCATAGACCTACTTAGGGATTGCCATGCTTTGTGACTAAAGCTTTTGGGGGCGGGGAAAGGGAGCAAAGAAGTACAATTATCAATAGAAGTGGGTCACAGTGTTCTCTGGGTGCATGGATCTTTTAAGGGTGCTCATAAGATGTCACATTTTTAAAGAAATGGCTCACCCTTTTCATGGATCTTTTAAGGGTGCTCATAAGATGTCACCTTTTTAAAGAAATGGCTTACCCTTCTTCTCAGTCTCCACTACACTGAGAGTCCAGCCTACAAGATGAATGTAGCTGTCTTCTCCAGTTCCTCCTTGCTGTGGTAGAGTTTGGTGTGTAACTGGACAGCCATTGGTCACATGTTGATTTTGAAGACCAGACAGCCGAACATATACTGCAGAAATGCTTGTTTCTGCAGACAGCAAGAATGGCTTACCCAAAGTCAAAAGAAAATGACACAGTCAAAAGGGGG
>OY757552.1:12126916-12166916 GCA_963584105.1 Alviniconcha strummeri
TCAGCAAAACCTAAAGTTTTGATCTAAAAACAAATTCTGATGCTTTAGTTTTTTTTTCACCTGCTGCAACACCACCACCATCGAAAATGTGCAACCTTTTTTTTCTTTCTTCTGTGTCAACATCATTGAAAATAGCTGCAGTGCTTCCATTACATTGGAAGAACTGACTGAAGCAGGTATTTTGCTAGTATTACAGATGAGTAGTCATTCTACAGTAAGATCATTTCTCTGGACCCCCCTCTCCCCCCTCCCCCCTCCACCGGGTCACCCCTCTCTTTTCCCCTCCTGTTATACTATGTAACTTTGACATCTGAAACCTTCACCTTCAAGTCTCCTGCAGTGGGGTACTGCAGATGCAGGAATTAAGGTCCCCTCTGTCAAAAACCCAGAGCTGACAAATGTTCTGCCTTCGATGCCTGGAGTACGTCAGAATATGGCCACTCTCACTTCACCCATTGCCAGGAATTTCTTCCTTGTCCTAATTTCTATATTGCCAGGAATTTCTTCCTTGTCCTAATTTCTACCATTCTGGTCCATAGACAGTAATTGTTTTCCAAATCCTTACTTTTCAAGTGCATTAGCTTTGGGTAATAGGGAATAATATCAGTCACCCTGCTCATACTGTCATCACAAGTGATTTAAGCAGGTTCCCGTGGTGTGTGCCTACACTGGCTACAGAATATAGATAGGTACCAAAGAGTGTTATTGTGTGCATTTATGGATGGATAGCTGGTTGGTTTTTAATGTTGTAACAGTGAATTAGACAAACTTGTGGTTTAGTGTGTTTTTAACTATTGTAAAAAATTATTGTAAAAAATTGAATGTGATTCATCCTCAAGTGACCTTTTGCAGAACAGTTGATGGGATGTTAAACTCCGTGAAGTAAATAACTGATCACCATTATGTTTCCATGTAAATGAGCCCTCTCACCAAGGACCAGCCCTCTTTCGATTTAAGACCACTTTGGATGAAACTAAATGAAACCCCTGGCCAAAGACCACCAATCTTGTAAGACCACTTTTGGGGAAACCTCTTTCCCTTTACGTTTATGTTTTCATGTGGATGAAACTAAATGAAACCCCTGACCAAAGACAATCCCTCTTTTAAGATAACGTTTCTGAAACCCATGTTTTCATGTGAATAAAACCCCTGACCAAAGAACACCCCACTTATCATTTTTAAGACTGCACTTTCTTCTGAAGCCTTCATATTCATGTAAACAAATTAATCTTCTATGTCAGTGAAATGACCCCTCCCACCTACCCACCCACCCCCCACCCCACCCACCCAAGTTTAAGACCTGAAACTTTTTCCTTCATGTTTTAATGTAAAGGAACCCATGACAGAAGACAGCAAGAGAAAGAAGAAAAAAAGTAATGGGACTTGGGATGTATGGATTAAATGTCAAGCTTCTTTTTTATTCTTCTGTGGAGTGACCTTCTTCCTCAGGTTAAATGCTCAGCCACTTTGTAGGTGTGCTGGGTGGGGGGGGGGGGGGGGGGGGGGGAGGAGCTGGGTTGGGGGGGGGGGGAGGGGGGAGTGAGGGGTCAGGGCAGGAGGGACTGGAAGGATTCTAGGGTTGTGGCAGATGCCAGTTCCCCAGGAAGGTTGCTCCAGTTGGGATCCTCTTTCATTTCAGTGAGTGCATGTACATGTGTTGTTTGCGTGTTTGTTTGCAGAGGCAGTGAGTGCCGAACTGGGCACATCATGGTTGAAGCAATGTCAGGGATAGCCTCTTCTCCATGGTTGATTTGTTCATCCTGTCTGCGGCTGGTGGCTTTGCCATCTACTGGTTCTTCGTCCGCAACAGGAAGCAGCAGCAGCCCACCTTCAAGAAGCTGACCGTCACGTAAGTTGTTCATAAGGTAACAGAGTTGTGAATTTACAATGAAACTGCTATTTTGGAATCTGATGTCTCATTCTGGATAGAATGTGTGCATGCATAACTGTGTTGTTCACTGCAGGCCCATGTTGGGGACATGGTCTGATAGTGCAGTTATCATGGATCTTGTGCGTCTCCTCTGCAGGCCCATGTTGGGGATGTAGTCTGATAGTGTAATTATCATGGCTCTTGAGTGTCACTTCTGCAGGCCCATGTTGGGGGCATAGTGTAGTTATTATGGATCTTGTGTGTCTGAACTCTGCAGGCCCATGTTGGGGACATAGTGTAGTTATCATGGATCTTGTGTGTCTGAACTCTGCAGGCCCATGTTGGGGACATAGTGTAGTTATCATGGATCTTGTGTGTCTGAACTCTGCAGGCCCATGTTGGGGACATAGTGTAGTTATCATGGATCTTGTGTGTCTGAACTCTGCAGGCCCATGTTGGGGACTTAGTGTAGTTATCATGGATCTTGTGTGTCTCTACTCTGCAGGCCCATGTTGGGGACTTAGTGTAGTTATCATGGATCTTGTGTGTCTCTACTCTGCAGGCCCATGTTGGGGACTTAGTGTAGTTATCATGGATCTTGTGTGTCTGAACTCTGCAGGCCCATGTTGGGGACTTAGTGTAGTTATCATGGATCTTGTGTGTCTCTACTCTGCAGGCCCATGTTGGGGACTTAGTGTAGTTATCATGGATCTTGTGTGTCTCTACTCTGCAGGCCCATGTTGGGGACTTAGTGTAGTTATCATGGATCTTGTGTGTCTCTACCCTGCAGGCCCATGCTGGAGAGACAGGAAAGTTCTGCGGGCATAATCAACAAGATGAAAAACCATGTAAGTTGTCTTTGCTTGACTGATGCAGATACCAACTGCTTACTACTGTGTATTTCCACCAACAAGCCTGGTGTGCAGGCAGAGTTTTGTGATTTTTGAATTAGATATGTAAATATATATATATTTTCATACAGCAGCAATGCTTGCAGTGGTTTTGTGTTATTTTATACTAATAACATATGATAATAAAATATTTATGTAAAGTGAAAAATAGAGCCTTGGCGTGGTGTGCAAAATTCTATGTAGACTACATGCATGTTAACAGTTCAGAAATGGACTACAACAGAAGTTACAGTGAGTCAGGTGTGTTAAAAATGAAAGGCCACATCTTCTCTCTTCAATACAGTTATGCATGGCCAATAATTCTACTTTGTTCTTTACTTTGCGCAGTCAGTTGATCGATAAGAATGATTTATTACTAACTGGTTAACTGCTTGATTTTAATAACTGTTTTTGTTTGCAGAGAATCACAACGTTGACTGACTGATTTCAGTAACTGTTTTGTGACATGGTCGCTGTGTTTATTGGCTGATTTCGGTCACTGGTGTGTTTTGTTACGCAATCGCTGTGTTCAGCCACTGGTGTGTTTTGTTACACAGTCGCTGTGTTTTTGGCTGATTTCAGTCACTGGTGTGTTATGTTACACAATCGCTCTGTTTATTGGCTGATTTCAGTCACTGGTGTGTTTTGTTACACAGTCACTGTTTATTAGCCGATTTCAGTCACTGGTGTTTTTTGTTGTTGTTGTTGTTTTGTTTTCTTTGCTCCACAATTTCAGTGTTAATTAGTTGATTTGAGTAACTTGCTGGTTACAGAATCGCAATGTAGTGGTGTTCTACGGCTCCCAGACGGGCACAGCAGAAGAGTTTGCCACTCGCTTAGCCAAGGATGCCAGTCGCTATGGAATGAAGGGCATGGTGGCTGACCCAGAGGAGTGTGAAATGGTAAGACTAAGAGCACATCTGCTTTGAGAAAAGGGTGTGTGAGTACTTGTAGTGGGGCCCCCTCAGAGTTTCATTTTTTAAAGTGCCTCCTTGTCCCTTGTGGGAAATTTGGGTCGGCATAGCTGATGCAAGAGCAGCACTACCCATTCCTATTAGTGTGTGTAGTGTTTTCATGTGTCCAAACAATAGTATGGCTGCCAGCCTTTTGGATTTTTAATGAGCACCCACATGTTGAAGCATGCAACTGCATGCTGGGGCTGTATGGACACCATAAGAGAGTTTTTACACTGAAAGTTGACTCTGGGAGAAAAATTGCTTGCCACGCTGGGGACTCAAACCTGCATCGGTATTGCGCCTTGGCTTTTCAGTCAGCTGCTTTTCCAACTGATCTGTTCCCTCTACCCCACAGACTAAAGTACTGGGGTGTAGAGTGGGTCTGCTGCAGGGCAAAGGTACAAATGTGGGGCATAGATAGAGTTTTTCAGCATCCCTCAGCTAAAATCCTGAAGTTCACCAAAATGTTGGTTTAGAATTAGAGGGTTGCGTGAAACCGTTTTCTGTCTTCTGTGTCTTTTCATACATGTAAGCATACAGTCAAGCAAGGACAGCGGTACTTGCCATTGTGGCTGCTGTACTCCTGTTCCAGGGATATGGGTGAGCTAAAGGCATTTGTTGTGTCCAGAAAGTTTACTAGGGCTGAAGCTGAAGGCGACACAGACAAGCCTCAGCAGTGTGTCTGGCTTCTTGGTCTGATGCTGTACAAGCTGAGCTGTCCTGCCCCTTGTTGACTATGCACTCCTGTCAGTTGTGGTCTGGTGTGTTTGGTTCCTTGGTCTTTCCGTTCAGGGTTAGGGTTGCACACTTACATAGACTGATGCTTGCAATGTGTTGCATGTGCATGCATATGTACGTACACACACACATATGCACGCATGCATCCAAAACACATGCACACGCACACAAACACATGCACACACAAACACACACACACACAGGTACACAAAGGAATTTACTGACACTTCTAGAGAAGGTGCACAGCATCAAGTGATTCCCTCACTGATAAAATGAACAAACTGTACTGACTGTGTCATCAGCACAGGAGCTAGTGTGCTAAAGGTGCCATGCATCCTTCCGCAGGATGAGCTGTGCAGCATCAAGGAGGTGCACAACAACCTGGCAATCTTCTGCATGGCCACGTACGGGGAGGGCGAGCCCACCGACAATGCTCAGGAGTTCTATGAGTGGCTGCAAGCAGGGGATGGTGACATGCAAGGGGTGAACTATGCAGTGAGTGGAGATAATGGATTATTTGAGTGATAACGTTTTTTTTGTGGGGAAGGAAACTCCACCAGTAACTCTTGGAGGTTCTCTGAGTGTCTGCAAGCGGAGGGTGTTGATGAGTGTGGTGTTGAACTGTGCAGTGGGAGGAGATGATAAAGAAATAAGAGAAAAAAAGAGAGGGATTATTTAAAAAAAGCAATAGTTATTTGTCTGTGTCTCTTCTTGTGTGAGTTCTAGGTGCTGACACTCGGAATGAATTCAGCAGTGTTGTAATGGGTAAATGGTGCAAGGTGGTTCAGATGGATATTACTGAGTGTGTTCACTGAATGGTGCAAGGTGGTTCAGATGTTAAGTGTGTTGACTGACTGGACTTGCTTTTGCATGAGCAGGTGTTTGGCTTGGGAAACAAAACGTACGAGCATTTCAACGCCATGGGCAAGTACGTGGACCAACGTCTGGAGGAACTTGGAGCGAAAAGAATATTTGAGCTAGGAATGGGTGATGATGATGCCAAGTGAGTCGGTTTTAGGCGTGTGTGTGTGTGTGTGTGTGTGTGTGTATGTGTGTGTGTGTGTGTGTATGTGTGTGTGTGTGTGTGTGTGTTCAGGGGTTCAAATTAAAGCATATTTTGACAAATCTAACACTAACAGGGAGGTTATTTTGTGTGTGTTGCAAGGCAGGTAAACCCCAAGGCTGTGTGCTGTTCTAGAGGTTGTTTTTCTAGATCTGCTTTCATTTTGTAGTTTCAGAAGCCCAACTGTTGAACAGTCAGCATCTGTCTGCAGGGTTTACGTTAACTGGTAATTTCCAGTATTATACCAGAAACAAATCAGCAGTCGGTCAGACATACTGGCTGTTATTTTGTCTGACTGGTTCTCCAAAAAGCAAAAAGCCCTCAAAAACAGCAATGCAACAGAAAGAGAGAGAGAGAGAATGGTTTGTGTGTGAACGTGTGCAATCATGTGTGTTCTACGCAGGGAAGGTGTACAGGGTATTTGCTGGCACAGCTCTAGGAGTAGTATAGACGGCTGAGTATCTGATTATGTGACCAGTTTCCTTCAACCCCTTTTGCCACCGTATAGATAATAATAATAATAATGTACATTTATCATGCACTCATCAACGCCCTGAGCGCTCACATGATCCATATTAACCTAAATATGATATTCTATACACATGTAAAGCATAGTCCTACCAAAACAATTTACATAAAAAATAAATATAAAAAAGCACCCCAGATATCACCCTGGTTTGAAAAATGCCTAGCGAGGTCACTGTGTCTGTTGATTTCCAGTATTGAAGAAGACTTTGTGACATGGAGAGAGAAGTTCTGGCCAACAGTGTGTGAAGAATTTGGTGTTCAGGCTACTGGAGAGGATATCAAGTGAGTTGATTAGAATGTGATAAATTATTACATGTAGAGTGTGCGCTGAGGGGAGAGGAGGGTTGGGGTAGGGGGGGTAATTTGTCATGTGTTTTAAATTTTCTTTGCCTTGCGCATTTTCATCTCACCCGTGTGAGATGCTTTTGAGATTGAGAGACAGTTGCTTCTCTCAGCCAAACTCGTGTATTCTTGCTAAAGAGTGAACTGGGTTGTAAAAATTGTGCAGTCCTGATTGCAGCATACTGTAAAGTATTTGCACTGATTATTGCAAACAATAGTGTGTTTGTACTGATGGTTACAAAGTGTAGTATTTCCACACTGATTATTGTGGAGTGTACTGTTTCCATACTGATTTTCCAAATTATAGTGTTTTCATACTGATTGTTTCAGTGTATAGTATTTTCATTCTGATTGTTACTGTGTGTAGTGTTTTCATTCTGATTGTTACAGAGTGTAGTGTTTTCAGACTGATTGTTTCAATGTGTAGCGTTTTCAGACTGGGTGTTACCAACTGTCGTGTTGCACAAAAGGTTGTTACAAAGTGTAGTGTTTTTGGACTGACTGTGTCAAGTGTAGTGTTTCTATATTTGTTGTTACCAACTGTTGTGTTGCACCACTGATTGTGACACAGTGTGGCGTTTTTGGACTGAATGTAGTGTTTCCATGTTGATTGTTACCAAATTCAGTGTTTTTGAATGATTGTGACAAATGTAGTGTTTCCATGCTGATTGTTACCAACTGTTGCATTGCAGCACTAGTTATTGAAGTGTAATGTTTTTGGACTGATTGTGACAAGTGTAGTGTGGTGTGACCAGCATAGTGTTGCCACGCAGATTGTTACCAACTGTTGTGTTGCAGCACTCGGCAGTACACATTGGAAGTGCACGAGACGTTTGACCCAGAGAAGGTGTTCACTGGAGAAGTTGCTCGTGTGGGATCCATGAAAAAGCAAAAACCGTCAGTATTTTAGTTAAGAGAAAGAGAGAGGCTGTCTGTGCTTGTGTGTGTGTGTGTGTGTGTGTGTGTGTGTGTGTGTGTGTGTGTGTGTGTGTGTGTGTGTGTGTGTGTGTGCACTCCTGATAATTTATTGTTTCCATTGATACCTATTTTAGTCTTAGGTGGTGGCAATTCCATCAAAGTGAAATATAGTAGAACACCCATAAAACAGAGTGTCCAGGACCATGAACGTTTCTGCCACGTCTCTTGAGAACTGGAATGATGAAGAAAGTAAAACATAGGGAATGCTTTAATCATTGTCTTTAGTAGACTGTTCCCTGAAAGGATTGGAATAATAGAATAGACGCACAGCAGTTTTTCTGCCGATGCATGGTCCAGCTTGTGAAAAATTGATATTTGAAAGTCACTAAGAGATGGCCATGAGTGCTGCCATCTTGCTTTCATCCAGCAGTCTGTGACATTGTGAACGAGGCCCCATTGTGTGGCAGAAGTGTAGGTGTGCATTATGTCATGAGCCAACCTTTAACTGCTCTTTATTGGTGAAGAGCAAACCACTGTGACTGTGCCTGGAGGAACCCAAAAGCAAAGCATGAAAGCATCTGACTTCACTCTGAAGAGTTTGCTTTGGTGTAAAGGATGGCTTCAGTTTAAAGAGTCTGACTTCTGTTTGAGGAATGACCTCATTTTAAGACTAACTCCAGTTTGGAGACTGACTTCAGTTTGAAGACGTTGACTTTAGTTTGGAGATTGACTTCAGCTTGAAGACACCAACTTTAGTTTGGAGACTGAGCAGTTTGAAGAATCCGACTTCAGTTTGGAAATTGACCACCTTAAAGACTCCGATTTCAGTTTGGAGACTGATCAGTTTAGGCTCCGACTTGAGTTTGGAGACTGACTTCAGTTTCAGACTTCAGTTTGAAGAGTGTTTTGGCTGGACAGTTTGAAGAGTCTGACTTCACTTTGGAGAGTCTGATTTCACTTTGAAGACTCAGGCTCAAGCTTGAAGAGTCCAACTTAGCCTGAAGATGCTGACCCCAGGCTGTGTTTATCATCCCATGGCAAGAATGTGTGGGTATGTCTGCAGGCCGTACGATGTCAAGAACCCCTACCTTGCCCCGCTGACTGTGAATCGGGAGCTCCACAAGGGAGGGGATCGCTCCTGTATGCACATTGAGCTGGACATCTCGGAATCAAAAATCAGGTGAGGGTTTATTTCAGCTTCAGTGTTGGAGTGAGAGAACATGACAGGTACTGGTTTACTGATCCTTTCAGTTTTGTCTCGGTCATCGTGTTTGATAAAAAATAAAATAAAAGTTGTGAAGAGGATTTGTTTTTGTTTTTTTACCTGATGTGATCTTTTCTGAGCTGCAAACCCTGCCTACAAAAGTCACTGTACTGCAGCTCCCTTCCATGGCTTCATTCATGAGCAAGAGAGCAGGACACTTCCAGTGCAAGGACAGTATGCCAGGTGTTCAGGGAGGGTTCTGTGCTGAGCTGTAAGCATGGTTAGCTGCCTCCCATGGTTACTGTCACACAAGCTACCTTCTATATATTTTGTTAAGGGTTAGGATTTTTTGTATGGCTCTTGTTGAGCAGATAGGAGATGATAGTTGGTAGGTGATATGTGCAGCCTGCTGCCATATGGCACTGGTATTTGCCATTATGCATTTATATAACATTTGATTAATTTTATACTGTGTCTGTCACTTCCTTTTTATATATATTTTTTTACCTGGTATTGATAATTAGACGGAATAGTCGACAATACCAGCCTGTCCTAGCCTTATGTGCTCTTTTTACAGGGGTAATATTGAAGGGACTAACTCTTCAAAAATTTATGTCTGATGTTTGTGAATGTATGTTTTATGTTTGCGAAGTGATTGGTTGACAGAGGGTTGATGTATATGTGAAAAGAGTTTAGAAATGTGTATTTGCTTCTGACCGGAGTTTGACTGTCCTGAGGTGACCCTGTGTGGTTGACAGGACATTAAAATCCAATTACAACTACTGTTTTCTACCTGTCGTGGGTGATGGGGTGAGTGTATTTCTGCAGCCCTGACAAGTCTTTTTTTTTTTGGCTGACTCAGGTACGAAGCTGGTGACCATGTGGGTGTCTACCCCATCAATGACCTCAACATCGTGGAGAAGATTGGGAAGCGACTTGACGTGGATCTGGACACTGTCTTCAGCTTGAACAACGTGGATGGTCTGTTTAATATGGCTTCTCTCTCTCTCTGTCTGTGTCTGTTTTTGTCTCTCGCTTTCTCCAACAGGGGTCATGGCCTAATTGAATCAAACATTTTGTTTGTTTGTTCATTCTCTCTCTCTCTTTCTCTCAGTCTCTCTCTTGTTTCAGGGGCTTGATTATTTCAGTAATCAGTGATACGTCTTGGTGAGGCAAATGACAAATCTGGTCAAATTGAATTTTAGATCGACAGTCTGTTGATTGATTGATGTTGGCTGCTTGAAACATGTGAAAATCTTTGGTTGTCATTCAGATATGTAGCATGGTGTTTTAGGTCTTTCTGACTTGTTTTTGTTCTGTATCACATGTGCATCAGAAAGGCAGACTTCCACGTGCTTCACATCACTGACAGTAAAAACTCTGATGATTGTGTTTGATTTACCCTTACAGAGGAGGCAAGCAAGAAGCATCCTTTTCCTTGCCCGTGTTCGTATCGCACAGCGCTGTCGCACTATGTGGACATTCAGACTCCGCCACGCACACATGTTTTGAGAGAGCTTGCAGAGTACGCCACCAACCCTGAAGAGAAAGAGTTCCTGATCAAGATTTCACAGGCCACAGAGGAAGGAAAGGTCAGACCTTACAGTGTAAATTGTTTGTCCCATTGGTAGTGTTAGGGAGTTAGTTGCTGTCATTCCTGTTCCCATATGGGTGTACCTTTTCCCTCAGATTTGACCCCTCTGCTCTGTAGTATACCTTATATATCTGTGCATACAATTCAGCATGGGTGCTTTTGAGAAAAAAATGAAAAGATATTTTGAACCTGAAACAGATGGAGACAGAAATCCCATATGATTCCATGTGCAAAGTGACCAGCAGTAGCTTCCTGGCAATCAGTGGACCATACGATCACAGAAATGGAATTTTGGAATGAACTTTCAGTCCTAGTCATGCTGTCGGCATATGGCAGTATTTACTCACGGTGGAAGACGCCAAAACCAAGCAGAAAATGCACGTGGATACTGAATCTCTTACTATCAGCCATTCGACCTTTTCGTATTAGGAGGACATGGGATCTCTTGTAGGCAATATCAGCGTGTGCTCGGAAGCGATGCTGACACAGGTGAGTTGGTGCAGTCCTTGGTGCTGAAAAAACAAACAGAAAAGCTTGCCCTTTGTTTAACTGGACTACTCATGCTCCAAACGACGGAAGCGATGCTGACACAGGTGAGTTGGTGCAGTCCTTGGTGCTGAAGAAACAAACAGAAAAGCTTGCCCTTTGTTTAACTGGACTACTCATGCTCCAAACGACGGAAGCGATGCTGACACAGGTGAGTTGGTGCAGTCCTTGGTGCTGAAGAAACAAACAGAAAAGCTTGCCCTTTGTTTAACTGGACTACTCATGCTCCAAACGACGGAAGCGATGCTGACACAGGTGAGTTGGTGCAGTCCTTGGTGCTGAAGAAACAAACAGAAAAGCTTGCCCTTTGTTTAACTGGACTACTCATGCTCCAAACGACGGAGCTCCCCCCTGCCTGTCCCCCCAAAAGTAGCGTGTGTGTATGCACGTGTTTGACAGTGATTGCATTACGCGCAGGCCAAGTACCTGGACTGGGTGCTGAAGGATCACCGCAACATCCTGGCCATCTTGGAGGACCTGCCCTCCCTCAAGCCTCCCCTCGATCATGTGCTGGAGTTGTTGCCACGGTTACAGGCCCGGCTCTACTCCATCTCATCTTCATCAAAGGTGGGTTGTGCTGCGGCCTGGTGTAGTGTGTTGAATGAAGGAATGGGGCTTAATGTCCTCCGGTGTCAGGCTGACATGTTAGGGACACCAGTGGTCTGTTTATGTCTCGGTCTGTTTTATTTGCGTACGGTAAAAACTTTGGTCTGTCCATGTCACGGTCTGTTTTATTTGTGTACAACAGAAACTTTGATCTGTCCATATCTTGGTCTGTTTTATTTGTGTACAGTAGAAACTTTGGTCTGTCCATGTCCTGATCTGTTTTATTTGTGGACAATAGAAACTTTGGTCTGTCCATATCTCAGTCTGTTTTATTTGTGTACAGTAGAAACTTTGGTCTGTCCATGTCTCGGTCTGTTTTATTTGTGGAAAATAGAAACTTTTGTCTGTTCATGTATCAGTCTGTTTCATTTGTGGACAATAGAAACTTTGGTCTGTCCATGTCTCGGTCTGTTTTATTTGTGGACAATGGAAACTTTGGTCTGTCCATGTCTTGATCTGTTTTATTTGTGGACAATAAAAACTGTTTTCCTGTACCTCCTGTTTTGCAAGATTTTTTTTGTTTTTTAAATATTCATCTGCACACAGTGCTGGTTGAGTACACCACTTGCACACCACCCCTGGTTGTTTCTTCCATGTGTGCGTGTGCATGCAGGTTGATCCATATGTGATCTGCATCATTACAATGTTGGTGCAGTGCACCACATGCACAGGGTGACTCACCATGGATGTGGCCACCTCTGATTGTTTCTTTCTTGTGTGCGTGTGCATTCAGGTTCAGCCTGACATGATTTGCATGACAGCAGTGCTGGTGGAATACACCGCGTGCACAGAGCAGTTCACCAGAGGGCATGTTTCTTTCTTGTGCATGTTATGGTTCAGCCTCAGCTGGACTGCGTTACAGCAGTGCTGGTTGAGTACGCCCAGTGCACAGGGTGGCTCACAAAGGGCGTAGCCAGCTCTGATTGTTTTATTCTTGTGCACGTTCAGGTGCAGCCAGACGTGATCTGCATCACAGCGGTGCTGGTGGAGTACACCACTCGCACGGGGCGGCTCACCAAAGGCGTGGCCACCTCGTGGCTGAAGGAGAAGCAGCCGGACAATGGGCACAGGCCCCGTGTACCCATCTACGTGCGCAAGTCACAGTTCCGCCTCCCCTTCAAGCCCAGCACACCCATCATCATGATTGGCCCCGGCACCGGCCTTGCTCCTTTCCGTGGCTTCATCCAGGAGCGGGACCTCCAGCACCAGGAAGGTAGGCTGGCTGCTCACAGACTGATAGAAGGTCCTGCTCTGAGCTCTAAGCTCCCTGATTCCCGTAGTTATAGGCTGGGTGTTTGTAGAGTGTCCTGCGATTAGCTCTAAGCTCTGATTCCCTTCGTTACTGTCCCACAAGCTCCCTTCCATGGCTTCATCCCCAGCACACCCAGCATCATGATCGGCCCCAGCACCAGCCCTGCTCCCTTCCGTGACTTCATCCAGGAGTGGGACCACCAGCACCAGCCTTGGTGCTTGGCTCTAAGCTCTGATTCCCTTAGTTACTGTCCCACAAGCTCCCTTCCATGGCTTCATCCAGGAGCAGGACTTTTGGCCCATGGGAGGTAGGCTGGGTGCCTGTAGACTGCTCTGTGCTGAGCTCTAAGCTCTGATTGCCTTAGTTACTGTCCTGCAAGCTCCCTTCCGTGGCTTCATCCAGAAGCAGGACCTGTGGCACAAGGGAGGTAGGCTGGGTGTTCATGGAGGGATCTGTGCAGAGCTCTAAGCCCCACCTCCCATAGCTGCTGTCTCACAAGCTCCCTTCCACAGTTTTGACCAAGAGCACGATTTCCTGTGCAAGAACTGAGCTCTAAGCCCCATTTCCTAGTAGCTACTACTGTCCCACCAGCTTTTAGTTTGATCACCGTCTTCTTATACTGGGTTAGCTGTAGATGCATAGCGATTTGAGTCTGAGTCCAGCGTTCAGGTGAATGTAAAACATTTTGAATGCGTCAGAGATCATCAGTGAATGACTTATTTTGAAGGTTTTGATTTGGAACGTGCAAGGTCTTTTTCTCTCTGTCACTATGCTTTAGCTTGTGGTTCTGGTGTTCAGAGAGGGCAGTCACTCTTTGGCCCTTTTTGTGTGGGAGGTTGTTTGTGACATTCTGATTGGCTGAGGCTTCTTGGGTGATTGGCAGGCCAGAGCCCTCTGTTGTTGAGGCTGGGCTGAGTGTGAGTTGTGGGTATGAGCATTTAAAATGTCCAGGAGCATGAAGATGTACAGGGGGTAGTGAAATGGATTCAGGTGGTGAGAATTGAAAATTTGTTAGTGCTGGAATGTGGAGTCCATTTGGCTGGGGTGAATGTACCGTGTGCTTATGGTCTGGATGGTTGTTGTGAAGGCTTTGGTGGTTTGCAAAGTGTTAGGAGCTGTGACAAATGGAAGTTTGCAAAGAAGAATTGCGAGAGTCTTTTTGTGTCTTCTATACGGAATGGAACTCCTCTTTAAAATACCCTTGTCTCTTTACACAGAATAGAAGAAGTGAGGAATGAAGACAACAATAGAAATTATATAAAACATAAATAAAACTTGGGGGGGACAGTGAAGAGCAGTTTGGGATGATCTTCACTTTCATGCGATATTTCACTCAACAAAATACATCCCTCACAGCAGACAGACACATGCAGACACTAACACCCATGCATGCAGGCACATGTGCCCTCCCCCCCCCCCCCCCACACACACCCACCATGCAACACACACACACTGATACATGTGCATACACAGACAAACACACACACACAGACTACACACACACACACCTGCACACACACACAGCCACTCAGTGTGTATGGCTGCAACTGGGCCTCTTTGCTTTGCAGGCAAGACGATGGGCGACACCATCCTGTACTTTGGTTGTCGGCGGAAAGCAGAGGACTTCATATATGAGGACGAGCTGGCAGAGTTCACCAAGCGCGGCTCCCTCACCAAGCTATACACAGCCTTCTCCAGGGACCAGAAGGAGAAGGTCTACGTGCAGCACCTCCTGGAGAAGAACAAAGACGAGACTTGGAATGTTCTGGAGAACAATGGCCACTTCTACATCTGTGGGTAAGTGAAGGAACCAGGGACACTTCCGGGTTGGGGTGTTGAGTTGATGGAGGTGATGGTCCAGCCTTAGAAGCATCTCGGCAGTGTCCACATTTTGCCCTGTCAGGTAACTGCGCGTACGTGCGTGCGTGTGCGTGCTATGTGTGAGTATGTTGCATGCATGTGTGTGTTCATGTGTAAATATAGATGGCATATGTTTCATGTATGATCTGTTTTGACAAAACCAGTGTCACAAATTCACTCTGTATTCTGTCTGTGTACATTTGAGGACTTTCAACTGAGGCAGCTAAATGTGCACATTGCTAACATCTCAGGATTCACCGTGGTATGACCTACAGGGTTGACTGTGTATTAAAACAAATGGTCTGCCGGGGGGGTGGGGGGTGAAGCTGTATTGTTACCTACAAGTCTGTGCTTTTAAAAGAGAGAATGGAGACTGGTTAATAGGTCTGGGCTCTGTCAGAGGGGACCATAATCACTGAGTTGGCAGTACCCCACTGCAGGATAGAAGAAAATATGAATTAGGATGATGCTAATAACAATAATTATAAATACTGATAATGGACATTTCTGTGATGCCTTAGCTATCACATGTATGCAAACAGACTGTGAAAGTTTTTGAATTTTATGGATGGAGTGTATGGATGTGTTATGCAGCGATGCTCGCAACATGGCCCGCGACGTGCTGTCCACGCTGGAGCGCATCATCATGGAGAAAGGCAACATGGAGAAATCTGAGGCGGAAAAGTACATCAAGAAACTGCAAAACAAGGGACGATACTCTGCCGATGTCTGGAGCTGAGACTGGATCTACCTCTCACTTCCCCATGCCATCTTGGTCCTGTGTCTTTCTATTTTGGGGGGTGGGGGTGGGAATGGGTTTTTTTTTTTTTTTTTTTTTCATTTTCATTTTTCTGGTCATGCATCTGTGGCTTCAGTTCACTGTGAAGTGTTGTGGACATCTGGATTGTTTCGTTGATTATTGGCCGTGTTTATTTGTGTGGGTTGTTGTTCACCCTGATATAACCGTACTGGTTGACTGGGCGTAAAACACCAGGTTATTTACTTACTAACTGTTGTTGTGTGTAATGTTTGTCAAGAGCCCCCTTCTCCAGGGGGTTTCTCTTTATGAAAGAAGCAGAGGAAATTTAGAAGAAAAAAGATTGAAAAAGATTAGTGATAATAATAATGATTAATAATTAAAGTATTTGTAAAGTGCAAAATCTTGTCCATAGAGACTATTCTAAGCGCATACACACACACGCACACACATACACACGCATGCACACACACACACACAGGCACCTGCACACAGAAACATTCTGACTACACAAAGCAAAAAATGCACACAGCTTAAAGCGGGCAGCAAAGAGACTTGGCAGCAGAAACAAAAGAAATTTAGGAGTTTGGTCCATGGGCTGAGAGGAATAGTGTGGTTTTGAGTTGAATTTTGAACTGGGATTTTTTTATTTTTTTTTAAGCATAGCATACATAGTATGGGAGTTTATTCTGGCACAGAGTTCTCTTCCCATGGGCTTGGAACAAATCCAAGCTATTTTTGATGTGATTCTGTGGATCTGTGGATGACAAAGTTTCCTGTAAAATTATTTTATCCTACCTTCAGATCAGTGTGGTAAAATTTATTGTAAAATTATTTTCCACTTTATTTGGATCAGTTGATTCTTTATTGTGATAACTTCTCTTATTTTCCCCCCACTTTATTTGTATAATGGTTTTCATACACATTTAGTAATTGATGGAATAATTTGCTTTACAATGTGAGTTGCAGATATATACTTTTACTAGACTATTTTTATGAATGAGAATGAATATGTTTCAGGTAACCTTTACTTGACCTGGATATTGTGATTGTCACTGCCTTTTCAGCCTTTCTAGTTTTTTTAGTTTTTTTTGCTGATGAATGGTTTTAACAGTTAAAACTAATAAAAGGTGAAACAGCAGCAACAACAACAACAAAAAACACACAAAAACACTTGGGCTCGTAGAGTTAACTTTCATGTTCATAAACAGTTGCATGTCTAACATTGCTGATACATGGTTGTTAACAAAAACTGAACATACCTGTGTCTGCTGTTTAGTATAGTGGGTGTGTCTGACTACAACCGTATTATTATGTGAACAGTTTAGACATAAAGAGGTGTTTGGTGTTATGCTCAAGGGACCACAGACTGTAACCAACAGCAGTTGGGACAGTTACTGCTTGAGTGCAGACTAATTTCAGTGGCAGTCAGAGCTGTACGGTACTACTTAATGGAATTTAGACTAAATCCAGTGGGCAGTCGGAACAATTCTTTTACTGCTTGCAGCTCGACTACAGACTAAGTCTGGCGTACAGTCAGAACAGTTATGTTACTGCTTGCAGCTCAACTACAGACTAAGTCTGGCGTACAGTCAGAACAATTCTGTTACTGCTTGCAGCTCAACTACAGACTAAGTCTGGCATACAGTCAGAACAGTTATGTTACTGCTTGCAGCTCGACTACAGACTAAGCCTGGTGTACAGTCAGAACAGTTATGTTACTGCTTGCAGCTCAACTACAGACTAAGTCTGGCGTACAGTCAGAACAATTCTGTTACTGCTTGCAGCTCAACTACAGACTAAGTCTGGCATACAGTCAGAACAGTTATGTTACTGCTTGCAGCTCAACTACAGACTAAGTCTGGCATACAGTCAGAACAATTCTGTTACTGCTTGCAGCTTGACTACAGACTAAGTGTGGCGTACAGTCAGAACAGTTATGTTACTGCTTGCAGCTCAACTACAGACTAAGTCTGGCGTACAGTCAGAACATTTCTGTTACTGCTTGCAGCTCGACTACAGACTAAGTCTGGCGTACAGTCAGAACAATTCTGTTACTGCTTGCAGCTCGACTACAGACTAAGTCTGGCGTACAGTCAGAACAATTATGTTACTGCTTGCAGCTCGACTACAGACTAAGCCTGGTGTACAGTCAGAACAGTTCTGTTACTGCTTGCAGCTCAACTACAGACTAAGCCTGGCGTACAGTCAGAACAATTCTGTTACTGCTTGCAGCTTGACTACAGACTAAGTCTGGCGTACAGTCAGAACACTTCTGTTACTGCTTGCAGCTCGACTACAGGCTAAGTCTGGTGTACAATCAGAACAGTTATGTTACTGCTTGCAGATCGGTTGCAGACTCAATACAGTGTAGAGTCAGAACAGTTATGTTACTGCCTGCAGCTCGGTTGCAGACTCAATCCAGTATACAGTCAGAACAGTTATGTTGCTGCTTGCAGCTTGGTTGCAGACTCAATCCAGCGTACAGTCAGAACAGTTATATTACTGCTCGCGACTTGGTTGCAGACTAAGTCCAGCGTACAGTCAGAACAATTACGTTACTGCCTGCAGCTCAGTTGCAGACTGAGTCCAGCGTACAGTCAGAACAGTTATGTTACTGCTTGCAGCTTGGTTGCTGACTAAATTCAGCATAGAGTCAGATCAGTTACCGCTTGCAGCTTGATTGCAGACAAAATCCAGTGGCAGTCAGAACACTATGGTACTGCTCAAATCATATAGTAGTGACAACAGACCCCCCCCTCCTTGCCAAACCCAGTTGGTACAGATGGTCGTTGAACAGCTTACAGGCTTGAGATGTGCCTCTAAAGTTGTCTGTTATGGTATTGTAAATATGTTTTCGTTACACTTCTGAATTTGCTGCCTCAAATTCTTTATTGTGATAACTTCAGTGAGGGACACAATGTCTGTCGCGTTTTGTTTGTCGGTTTGCTTGTTTCTGTTGTTGTGGGGCTTGGGTGAGTGAATGGTTGCATGATGTAAATATACCATCCTGTTCAACTTGTAGCGATGAAGTCGGCATCACTGTTGATCTGTTGCTGCACAGTAAAGACTACTGCAGAGTCTGTCATGACGGGAAGTTTGTTTCCATCGCAAGGCCACCACTGCCGGTGATTTTTTAAGTCGGTTTGGCGGTGAATGCTCAGAGGAAAGGGCGCTGTTCAGGAGAGCTGTGGGAAACAGCCAGTGCAGTGTGAGACAACCTGTGACAGTCATCATACAGTGGAACCCCTCTTTTCACCCCCCCCTCCCCCCAGAAATCCTGCAGAAGTGGTCTTAAAAGATGGTGGTCCATGGTGAGCAGTTCATTTGCATAGTTCATGCCCGGGAGGGTTCTGAAAAAGTGTTCTTAAAAGATGGTGGTCCATGGTGAGCAGTTCATTTGCATAGTTCATGGGGGGGGGGGGGGGGGGGGGCTAAAAAAAAAGTGGTCTTAAGAGATGGTGGTCCATGCTGAGGAGTTCATTTGCATAGTTTGGGGGGGGGGGGGGGGGGGGTCTGAAAAAAGTGGTCTTGAAAGATGGTGGTCTGTGGTGAAGGATTCATTTGCATAATTCATGGGGGGGGAGGGGGTCTACAAAAAGTGGTCTTAAAAGACGATGGTCCATGGCAAGGGATTGATTTACATGGTTGATGAAGGGGGTGGGAGCGGGGGGGTGTGCATGTTCTGACTAATGGTCTACCCTACTTATGTGGCTTGGAATGAAGTGACACTAAACTGGTGCATGGTTGTAGGTATACACAGAATGTGCGCCCAGACGGCAGCAGTTTCATGTGGCACCAGCCATGCAACAACCAAACAGTGCTGTAAGTACACCAGTTCAGTGGATATATTTTCAAAACGCACAGTAAAAAGCTAATCACTTATTCAGAACCAGATATTCACAATCACATACAATAAGAGCACAGTGAACCTACTCAAGAGCGGAGAATGGTGCTATATGAAAGCAATCACTAACTAGCTAACATTAAAAAATACCTTTTCAAACACTTACTGTTAATTCGTTGCCTGCCAGGGATTTATTACTACCAGCTCTAGTTCTCCCAAGAAGGGCCTCAAAGAGAGTCTCGAATAAGCCAGAAACACTAGGTGTTCCACATGGGGATAAACAAAATGGTGGAACTTGGGCAGGTTGTGATACGACATCACGTAAGTAAAAGTGAGAAGCTTTGCCACATGGGTAAACATAAAACACTCTGGCCACATAAGTAAATGTGAAAAGCTCTTGCCACATAAGTAAATGTGAAAAGTGCTGCCACATAAGTAAATGTGAAAAGCTCTTGCCACATAAGTAAATGTGAAAAGTGCTGCCACATAAATAAATGTGAAAAGCTCTTGCCACATAAGTAAATGTGAAAAGTGCTGCCACATAAGTAAATGTGAAAAGCTCTTGCCACATAAGTAAATGTGAAAAGTGCTGCCACATAAGTAAATGTGAAAAGCTCTTGCCACATAAGTAAATGTGAAAAGTGCTGCCACATAAATAAATGTGAAAAGCTCTTGCCACATAAGTAAATGTGAAGTGCTGCCACATAAATAAATGTGAAAAGCTCTTGCCACATAAGTAAATGTGAAAAGTGCTGCCACATAAATAAATGTGAAAAGCTCTTGCCACATAAGTAAATGTGAAGTGCTGCCACATAAATAAATGAAAAGTGCATGCCACGTAAGTAAACGTGAAAAGTGCTGCCACATAAATAAATGAAAAGCTCTTGCCACATAAGTAAATGTGAAAAGTGCTGCCACATAAATGAAAAGTGCTTGCCACATAAGTGTGAAAAGTGCTGCCACATAAATAAATGAAAAGTGCTTGCCACATAAGTAAACGTGAAAAGCGCTGCCACATAAGTAAACATGAAAAGCACTGCCACATAAATAAATGAAATGTGCTTGCCACATAAGTAAACATGAAAAACCATATGATGTACATCTGCAGGGCAGGGAGAGGGCTAAAGATCAAGGTGTTTTTAGGGCCCCCCCACCCCCCCCCCCCACCCCAATCCCAGGTCACTTTTTGCCTTAATACTGAGTAGGTTCCATTGTATTTCACACACTGGCACAGCTGAAAAAAGCAGTCAGAGTTAGCTCAGATGTGTTCCTGTTGAACTTGCCTTGTCAGCTTACACGTGCTCCTGTTGAACTTGCTATTTTCTCCCTTCTTATCATCAATATATTTGTGTAAAAAAGAAGTAATATGCAGTGGTATTACCTCTTTCTTTTTGTGACAATCACATTTTTGTTCTCTCAGGCAGTTTTGAAATCTGTGTGGAACTCATTGAGAACAACTGTTTTCGTGGATTAAGGAGAAAAGAGCTCGCTCACACTGTGGATTTGAGCAGTTCATGAGTAAAAAAACTAATGCAGGCCATGGTGATGTCAGTAATTTTTCTTTAGCCAGGAAGCTTTGATGAGTTGATCTCTGTAGCAACACTCTAGTAACTGTCCTCAGTCCATTTTTTCACAAATGATTGTGCACCAGATTTTTCTTCTGCCAAACTTTGAACTGAAAGCACAGTAACCGCCATCATAAAGACAATTTCACCTATCAGGTTGGTGCTGCGGCTCAGTCATGTGCACGTTTGGTAATAATTATGCCGGTTACTGGCATGTAAACTTTGCCTTGAAAAAAAGATGCGTTCACATTCCTTTGGGGACTGATATTAGTCCCCTTACCTGGGTATGGCTACAGGAGTGACAAGAGCAGCACTGACCAGTCTTGCAAGTGTGTGTGTGGTGTTTTAGTGTTTACCTAAAGCAAGAGCAGCGCTTTTCAGGCCTACCAGTTAATGTGTGTGGTGTTTGCCTGGGCCCATGTATATGATGAACAAATAAAGATGGATAGCCCCTAATCCCAATTTGCTAGAGTCCAGAAGCCCCGCTCTCCTTCCACATGCATGGGTTGTCAGTAGCCTTGGAAGTCACTACTGGCTTGTGGTTATTTTTAGATTGGTGAAGACCCTTGTTTTGCTCATAATGCAACATGCGTGACATCAAAAACTTGAAATTAATTGGACACTGCATTACAGTGGTTCAGTGATCTAATGACCCCTTTCTATTGGAGATTTTTGTCCCGTCTCCTCTTCACCATCTGTGTTGATTCCAGATTTTCTTAAATAATTTGTGGTTCAGTTTTTGTTGTCAGTAGTAGCCCTTGTCAGTAATGGCAGCACCAGAGCCACCATTTTAAGGCTGCTTAAACGTAGAAAAATATAACTTTAAACATGCTTAGGCTGATTGGATAGCGCTATTTGTGCTTCACACCTGCCATTCGTTTCAGTATCGTCACCATTTAGAAGGTAAACAGGATGGGGGGGTTGTTGCTGTTCATACATGTTGGCCCTGGATGTGGCACCAGCCATGTAACAACCAACAATGCTGTAAGTGCACCATTTGGTGTTTATTCAAAAACGCACTGTGTAGAGCTAGTCACTCACTCATAGTCGTGCAATGTAAGTTACGACTGAGAGCGCAGTGGGTCTGTTTGGAAGCAGACTACTACTATAAAGTTGCCATTGTGAAGCACTTAGGGTTCATGCCAAGATGAGGTGCTTGACAAGTATTCATATAAATACACTTGGCTTCATCAGCTGTAAGAGCAGCACTACCAGTTGTACTGGTGTATGTGTAGTTTTAGTGTGCACCTGGGTAAAGCTTTACCAGCCACAGGAGCAGTGATCCATCTTGAGTAATGATGTCTTCCTTCTTTTAATCTTGCAAGAACCTGTGATGTTAATGGTTAGCACATCAGCCTGACTGGAAGTGGGCCTTGTTTTGGTCCTGGCTGGAGACATAGGCAAGAGCAAGTTGTTCTGGTGGGGTATTTTGAAAAAAGTTCTGTTTAATCTCTTTAGCTCCAAATGGAGGCCAGGGCTGTCTGATGTCCCTCTCCTGTCTGGAATCTCAGAGCTGTCATTTGATTCCCCATTGCTGTATCCTCTCTTGTTCTTCTACCTAAGCCACTTGCTCTTCCTGTCTTGTCCTTTTTCTTCTTGTGGTCTGTTCTCTCGACTTTTTTCGAGAAACAATTCAAATGCTCTACGTTAGGACTGAGACAGGCTTTTTTGTATGGCTTTTGCTGAGCAGCAGCTTGCTGCCATGTAACACTGGTATCTGCCAGTATGAATTCATATTACTGTTTACTGTTGCTGTCCATTCCTTTTCTTAATACTTTTCTTTAATCTGACATCAGTTAATCAGATGGAATGGTTGACGAAATGGGCATGCCCTAGCCATACATGCCTTTTTGGCAATGGCAAAAATTGAAGGGACTGACTTTAATAGTGTTTGATATTTGTGCAAGTGTGTTTCATTTTACATTTATGTTGATGGTTTTGACAAGAAAAGGTTTACATAATGAGGTGAGAAGTTTTGAAATGTGCATAAATTTGCTTATGATGGATTGTCCTGAGGTGACTGTGTGGTTAACAGGATGTTAAAATCCAACATCTAGCTCACTCAGCTGACTCAGGTATGAATGAGAACCTGGGGAAAGTGGAAGTATACAATGGTATATTCACAAGCAGCATGGCTTTCAGTTCTGGTCTGCTTTCACCAGTGAAACCAGTCCTTGGGAAAGGATCTGACCATTTAACGTTCATTTTCCAATGTTTGGTCACATCTTTTAATGCAGCACTGTAACACCAACCCTTTTGTCATGCGGAGTCACATGATCTAATTTTGACCGGTGTCTAATTACAGTTTATCTCCTTTTCATTGCACATCCTTATGACCATGAAATCAACCATCTGTCAACTGTTTTCTGTGAGCTTCATGGTTATTGTTATCAATGAAACAAAGGAGAGAGTCGAATAAACCAGTCATTAGATGTAGGTCATAGTGAGATGGTGTTGTCATATTCCTCATTTTTACAGTGGTCTGTGTTTGGAACCAAGCTTATTCAGGAATTTTCACAACGTTTTTTTGTGTAAAAATATGTACAGGGGTGTCCTATATACATATATTTCGCGTATACTTGGCATAAACATGCCAGTTGTTTTGTGTTAGTGTTTAGCATTTAATCAGATATGGGGTGGATAGTTACTGTCAAACAGTGCACGCCTTTAATTTTGGACTCGGTTATTTTATTTGCATGTATCTAGATTTTCATCACTTGATTTTTGTCTTAAGTTTACATCCAGTATATTTTGTAATACCTTCTGTAGAAAGCATACATACTTTTTGTTGTAGAACCCCCCACCCCACCCACCCCCAAGTATTATTTTTGAACACCAATTGAAAACTATTTTTGCAACTTGATGCTGATGGTCAGAAGTGCAAATATTTAAATAAATATGCTTTTATTAATGTGTTTCCTGTGTTGGTGTAGTTCTGTTCTAGTTGGTAAGAAGATAAAACTTTATGAAAAGCTGGAACACCATGTTTGTCACAACAAAAGTATGCTTGTCATAACAAAACTTTTGTCTTGACAAAATTATGTTTGTCGTTACACAAAAGTTTTGTCGCAACAAACGTATTTTTATTTGCGACAAAACTTTTGTCACAACAAGCATACTTTTGTCACGACAAAAACGATACTTGAGGCAGCTCCCACCAGTGATAACCTAGAGGAATGAAATAGAAAGAAAAAAGATACACTCTTCACCAATGAAGAGCAAACAAAAGTTGGCTCATGGTGTATTTGATACTTTGCCACACATTTTGGCCTTGTTTATGACGTTGACTATGCAGAATGCTGGGCACAAAATGGCAGCAATCAGAATACCAGAAATTGAAAAAACTGCCATCTGCCTTTGTTATTCTGTTGAGTACGGCCCTGTTACACTTACAGGGTTCATACAGAAAAATCCTTTGAAAATTCACAAACTTTTCAAAAACCTTTGCAATACGGCGCAGAAAAGCAACATGAAGGTACTCAACTCTTCCACACATCAGGTAAAAGGGTGCAACCCTTACTACAGCCGATGGCCTTGCATTCTACCAGTCAAAACTGATAGGAAGTGTGTTCTTTGTGATTTCGCACAGCTTTTTTTTTTTCTCTTTAAAAAGAAGAAGAATTTAACTACTGCTCAGTCTTGGGAAATCTAGTTTCTGACTGATAAGCTGATCGTTTTTTTCTAGCATTCTGAAGACCACAAATTCACAAACTTCCACAGACTCCAGTTTTCAGACTTTCATAACTGAGAGTGGCTTTTACCATTCTAGGAATGAATAATTAGGACTGTTTGGAAGAATACCACAGCTGGCTTTGCCAGTATAAAGCTTAAATCACAGCAGCAATTTTTTTTGTATAAATATTTTTTATTGGTTGCCTGCAGACTGCACAACCAGGTTACAATAGTTTCTCTTTCAAGACTGCCCTTAAAATCCCAGCAAAAGTGGCATTTGGAAGGGTGGTCCAATCACACAAAGGAAAAGGTTATAATGTGTGTTTTTTTTAAAGAGGAGCTGGTCTTTCATTATGGGTTTCTCTGTAGCACAAGCAGGCTACCAAGAGCTCTACACTGAGCTGACAAGTCCGTCCTACTTTAGTTACAGTGCCAAAGCTTTCAGTCTGACGATCAATTTGTCTCATGTTTACTGACAGCATACAGCATCAGTTGAAACTGTTTCCAACATCCAGACAATTGTAATTTATGCCATTTGATGCAGCTGATTTCTCTCATCATCAGTGAACCTGCATCATTATTAATAATAATATTGTTTTTGTTCTCAATTCACAAGTCTTTCGCTCTGTTGCTATGCTTCAGCCTGTGAGACAAACGGCATTTAGGATACAGTAATTTTTGATGCTTCGATTGGCTTAAGTGCTCAGGTGACTACACTAATTTTTGATGTTCTGATTGGCTGAAGTGGTCAGATGACTACACTAATTTTTGATATTCTGATTGGCTGAAGTGCTCAGGTGATAGGTAGGCCAAGCTCTCTCATAGCCACACCTTCTCACCTTGATGAGAATTTGGTGTAATCTGGATGTTGGAGCCAAACTTACTTTGCTGTTAGGAGTATTAGCATGCCTACATGCACCCATGCAATTTGCAGCATTGTGAACTCTTTCATCATCTACCCAAAGTATTGATCTCTGCATTACTTTAGGTATCTACCCACCTTTTTAGCACCCTGTCAAGACTGCTACAACAGTTGCAGTTGTGTCAGCACGCCCATAGCACAAGTGCCTGAGAAAGGATTGCATAACTTAAAAAAAAAAAAAAATGTCTTAAAATTTAATCAGATCGTCTATCCAATCATACCACACACATGACACTTTGACACAATCTTCCCAAATGTATCATGTCTCTCTGCTTTATTACATAATGCTTCTGCAAACAAGAACATTTGAATGTGTGCACATCTTAAAGATACATTCCAAAATCTGAACAGTTAATTATAATAATGTGACAATAATCAACTTCAGTAAGCCTACTTTATTAGTTGGCTCAGCTTGCCATCACTCTTTTAACCATTTCTATGGGTATGGCACTAAACAAAAAATAAATTAAAAGAACCAAATTTACAGAAACTACACCCCCCACCCCTCTTACAAAAGGAAAAGTGAGACAAATGTGTGTATACCAATAAAACTAGCCATTTTGATCAGTGTAACAGGTGATGTTTGGACACTTTGTAAATGCAAAGTGAAACAGTAACTGCATGCAGTTTTCTGTTGTGGATATATGCAACTTGTAGCATTAAATAAAACCATCATCGATGGCAGTATCAAGAACACAACACTGTGAGCCAATTATCTTCCAAGCCAACAACGCTGTTATGTTTTACTTCAGTTGGACAAATCCTAAACACTCTTTGCAAAATGTTTGTGGGGGGTTCTAATCATGCTTGTTCGCCCACACGCATAAAAAAAACACGCGACTTTTTGATAAATGTCAAGCTTGCCGTGTGGCACTTTAGCAGAAAATCTTGCACGAGAAACAGAAATGAAAATGTGAAGGAACAGAAAAATCCATAACCCAGAACCTCAACAAGAATCACGTAGAAGTGCTACAATCAGAACAGCACCTGTGTAAATGCCAATCAGTGGGAGGAAACAAGAAACCCCATTCCTCCAAAATCCTTTCTTTTTACAACTGGAGTTCTTTCTCCACGTCATAAAGAAATCAAAGCTGTTTTTCCAAGAAACCACTAATGTCAATGACCCCCCCCACCCCACCCCCCAGCTGACAAGTTTACTGACCTTCGGCTATTTAGGACCGCTGCCCCCTAGCCTAAGCAAATTGTGTAACCCCCCCCCCCCCAAACAAACTTTCACTGACCTCAAAACTACAAAGTGAAACTCCTTCCAAATTCAGGTTAAAGACAAATTCACCAACGAACACACAGGTCTGACCCCCACCCCCAAAAGATGGGCTAAATGTAAACTGACCAATGAACACACAAGACTTATTTGAACTTTCGATGCCCATCAAATATCCAGTTTTCATTCTTTCAACCAGTGAGTGGTTTCAAATGAACAGAGCTGCAGGACGGTAACAAGAGTAAGTAACCATGCAGGGTTGCACCAACAGCAGAACTGAGCATTTGTTGTTGTCTTCTTTGTGTTGCTTTATGTCCACAGAGACCAAACAGACTACTGAGGACAGGGAGCCCAGGCCATCCACTAATACAGCTCCTGAGCTCTGATACAGGGTTCGTACAGAAAAATCCTTTCAGAATTCACAAACCTTTGCGATATGGCGTGGAAAATCAACATGAAGGTACACAGCTCTTCCACACATCTAGTAAAGGGGTGCAACCCTTACTGTAGCTGATAGGAAGTGCGTTCTTTTTGATTTTGCACGGCAATGTTTTTTGTTTAAACTGCTGTTCAGTCTTGGGAAATGCAGTTTCTGACTGATAAGCTGATAGTTTTCCCCTAGTGCTCTGAAGACCACAAAATTCACAAACTTTCACAGACCCCACTCAGTTTTCACAGACTTTTAAGGCCTTGAAAAGCTTATCCCATTTTCCCCAAACTTTCAAAGACCTTCAAGTTCAAAGACTGTGCGAACCCTGTGATAGTATTTTTTCCAGGATCACTTTCCATGCTGCTGTATGTCACTGTGCACAGCTTCAGAAAGGTGCCTTCACAACTTTCTGTCTGGCCTCTTGCTCACAGATCACTGGTGAGTGAATGAACGGGCTTGGTAACATTTTTGCTGTCAATGTGACTCTTCTGTGGCGGAAAAGTCAGCAAGCATTGGTGCAACCCCTGCAATTGGTCATTTTATTTTCTTGCCAAATGTAACTGTGTATATAAATCAATTCAACACTCAATCTATGGTAGAACACTAGGTAGAACACTTTCACAACGCTTGTCACAGTAGAACATGAACCTGAAAGAATAACTCCAGACAAAATATTGAAAGCGCAATGTTGGTGGCATCAACAAACCATGTAAAGGGCTCATACTGTACAAGCAAAAGCATCTGACTGCAAATTAACATACATTTTTTACCAAAGGAACTGACGCAGAACTGAAGACCGTGCACCCTGGAAAACACCATTCACACTCAAGTCCAGCACCATATGGGCACTATTCACAATTTTTTGTTGTTGTAAATGGCACTTACTGAAAAACATCTGACTGCAAATTTATTTAATTTTTTTGCTGGTGAATGGCACTTACTGTTCAAACAACAGAATCAGACTGAACAAGGAGTAACTACCCCTAATCCAATAATGCTGGAGTGAACAATGAAACAAAGTGGAAAGGTATTCCAGCATGAAACACCTCAAAAGACCAGGGTCCCTCCCAGTTTTCATTACAGTACTAGTGGAAGTATTACCTCAGGAGGGTTGCGTTTTCCCCTGAAAAGAAAAAAATTATCTGAGAAATTTACCGATAAGTCAACATTTCATCAGTCATAACTGCTTCCACCAAATTGGGGAAGGAGATGGGAAAGTTCTGTGTGTCCGAGTTTGAAGTATGGATAAAAATGTTTGGGAAACTTTCAGATAAGCTTGAAGAGACAACATATGAATTGTACTATCTGATATGAACATCTACCTTTGGTAAATTATTACATGATTACATACAGTAGAAATCAGCTGGACTAGACAGAAAGCTCTAGTTCGTACATTTGTTGTTGTTGTTGTTTTTATGCCAACAATCAATATACAGGAATATAAACAAATCCATTTCAAAAACAAATGTCTAGCACACAAGAACCAAAACTGAGCACTTTGTTTGGCTCTTCAAGGAGTAAAGCTACACTTACAGAAATCTTCTTTGTTTCATTTTCATTTTTATCAACCAATCTTACTATGCATCCAATAACTGTGCTGATCAGACTTCACTTTTCTTCATTTTGCTATTATTAAGTATTAATTACTTGTAGTTGCATAGACCTATAAATTAGACACAAACTCCTTGCTGGTTCCACGCTGAAGTTAAATGGACCCTGGGTTGGGAAAAAACTTTTCTGTCTTACCCATCTCAGATGCGGATTTGATTCCGAAGCACTAGACATGCGAACCATCTCATTTCACTCTTGTACAAGACATTTCCCCATCAGTCTTCATGCGCTAGACAGCCCCTTCACTCCAATGTCTATACTTCAACTCAACGTTGACTTCATTCTGGTCTTGTGTACTACACATTTGTGTACAATCAATCATGTGACAATAACATAGGTATGCGCAGTAAACAGAGAATGCGTAAGAAGAATATTCATAACTTAACAGCGGTAAGAATATATAACTATAATACAAGTACACATAAATAATTAGACCACCTGCAAAAGTACAATCATCTTAAGGGTGACATGTTTACAAGGAGACTCAGAGTCCAAGATATCTCCAGACGATAGTTCCAAATGTTTGTTTTTTCTCTACCTTTAAAATACTCCGAACATTGTATCCACTGTTCTTTTAGTGGAAACACATTTCACCATTACAAGAGCATTATCTGGACTTTGTAAGACTAAAAACCCTGATGAAATGTACTGATCATTTTTAAACAGTGACACTAACCATCCAGAAAATTTTAACAAAGCACTCCCTGTGTAGCAACAGCATGGTTTACTCCTTAATCCACAACATAATTACTCAGCAGGTTTCAATTATAAGGAACAGCTATGAAACGGTGACTCCGGGTTTGAGAAGCTCAGTCAGTGTCACTATACCATAAGATGCTCAAAGGCCAACATATGTATGGATCAAAATTGATCAGAAGCAGAGCGGGGTTTAGTTGAGTCCAAGTTGTTGTTTTTATCACGGGTAGACTGCAAAGTACAGTCAGCTACACAGCGTAACACTCCATGCTCAACTCAAAACTAACCAAGGTTTTTAACTGTCGCTGATGGCCATTATAGGACCCAGGTGAACTACAGTCAAAGAGACCTTGAGGACATTCACTTTCTGTACGACCAAATAGAAGGAAAAGAAGTGAACACATCAAGACAGGATTTAGCACACTGAAAATCCAAAGCTCTCCCTATGCTGGCTTTCAAGCAACAGAAATCATAAAAACTAACTCTTAAAACAGACCCCACCCCCCAAGTACTGAACCAGCTACTGATATGCACTGTCAAATCAGATTATCTTTTGATTTCAGCGATGATTTCTCGTGTACTTGCATAAAAAAAGTCCCCTATCTTCACTGAAAATGCCAGGTGGAGTTACAGCATCAACAGCAGTGTCCAGGCTTCAGCCCAGGTTTCTGATGTATGCTGAACAACAGTCTTGAGATACTGCCATCGCAGAAAGGTAAGTACTTTCCGCCCAGGAAAGAAGCCACTACAGGTCAGGCAAACTGTAACTTGACGGCAGGTGAAGTTCAAAGCCCAGGCCTGCTGGCCTGGAGGCGACTGGTGATGCCCAATACTGCTAGCTGTGTACTGCTACCATGTCCCCGCCCCAACCCCAACATGCCGTTCCTTTCCACTCCCCACACACACTTAGACCTTGCGCAGCTGCAACAGAGAGAAACACGTATGCAAGGGTGTGAACACTTTTTATATTTATATATATAAAAGATCTGAGATTAGCTCATGCAAAATTCTAAAAATGGACAGCCTCCTAGATGCTCAGTTCATATGAAAGGGTAAATGCCAAAAAAAATACTGAAACATCTAAGCCTGGACTGCAACCACACAACAAATGCTACAGCCTTCTAGTTTTATTGGTTCACTGGTGGTATGCGATTCAGGTGGCTGATCAAATAAAAAATAAGGGGTATGTCTACACTATACAACTTACACTCAAGTCCCGGTAGTACACTGGAACCCCAGATGAAAAACCAGCCCTCTTCTTTTGAAACCATTCCCTTCAAACAAAATTTTCATGCAAATGAACATCTCACTAAGGACCACTTTCCTTTGATTTTTCAGGGTAGCCTTACTTAATGGGAGGTGGGGGGGGGGGGGGGGGGGGGGGCAGCACACTAGTAGGGCAGTTTAAATTTTGGGGGGACTTACAACTAAAACTAGAGAGAATAAGACTACAAATAAGAGTTAATGATACAAGTTTCCAGCTCCTGATTATCTCCCCTTGCTCTATAGTCTGCACTAAGTAGCCTTCTACGACTAAGAGCAAGAGGATAGCACGATCCTCCCTTAGACATTACAAAATGACCCTTTTGCTGTCATTTCAAATTCAACAACAAAAAAGAAGCCTCTGGTTCTGAAGAAAAAAAAAAAAGAGAGGTTAAAATGATAACTGATAAAGTGTTACCAGCCAAAAAGCCATGACACAAACGGAAAGAACTTCCACCCTGTTCTTCAGTGACAGTTTTGCCTGCAATCTTCAACAGTTGGCCAGCTCATACTGATTATGCAGAAACAACCACAGAGCCACTAGATCGGACATCTACTGGTAGAATGGTACACAATGAATGAATGGTCTGGGAACTTGTGTCTGTGTGTGACTTCCTCACTGAACAAGTGTGGCAGTGTAAGTCCTCACAGTACAAGCGTGGCAGCGTAAGAAGTTGCAAGTCTGTTTCCCACGCCTCCCTCCATTAGACTCAGAATAACTCATTTGTGGTGGCCAGTAGCTGAACAAGATAGAGCTGGTGCATTTTGATCAAGTAATTTTTTTATTATTAACGTTTGGGGGTGAAAGTTTGACTCCCATCTCATCTGATACAAGTGAGAGTTTGTGATACAGATTTTCTACCAAGGTCAGCAGGTGTCAGAAGTTTCTCATCTGATAAGAGGCATTTCAGTACTTTCGCTGCATGATTCATCATTCTTCAGTGTTAATCATTACAAACACGTTTATCTGAAGCATTAAGCTGGGGCCAACAGCAATCAACTTCCAATCCTGTATCACCCATAAGCCTATGATTCCATCCAGACACACTAAAATGTGGTAGTATGTTACATTGCTAGTCCGTCACATGGTTCTGTCAGTGTTACAGTCTCAGTTTTCTTTTTTGGTGCATGTGCTCTGAGTGTGTGTGTCTGTCACAGCTAATGTCTCCAGTACTGCTGGCAACTCTTTGAAGCTGCACTGTGACTTTCTGGGATTTCAGCAACCGAGCTTACTTGCACATCAAGTCTGATCCCCTAAACCTTGTGAAATAATAAAGTGTGATTACCAAGACTTAGCAATAACACAGACTATTATTTTTCAAGTTTTTTCTGCCCACCTTTGCTTCAATGTCACTATGACAGAGGTCATCTGGACAGTCCGCCTGGAATTCTGCCCCACAGTCAGGGAACGCCTTCTTCAAAGCATCTTTTGAAGAGGCGTACAACATCTTCTTCTTGATGGTAATATTTGATGGAACCCTGTAACAATTAATCAGAAAACAAATGAATTGCATCAATGCCCACTTCAGCCTGAACTGATTTTAATGCCCTGTGACCTGTCATGTATGAACATCATTCACATCAGACCAAGCAATACACAAGTCATCAAATCACAAGTTAAATCATATAAAGCTGTATATTCTGACATACTCCAAACCTTATAAGTTATATAAGCTCTGGCTTCTCTGAGGGGGTCATCTGCTATAGCACACCTGTGCATGTGACGCTATCACACAGAATTTATATCTAAACACAAAGACCAGTTATACATTATAGATTTTTTGTTTTTTAAAGGAGTCAGTGGCTGTTGTTGTTTTTAAATTCTAAATTTATCACATATTCTGCCTCTTCCCCATTCTAATTTTATGATGACTGCAGCCTCTAAAGAGTGGTCTGAGAAATCAGTTTGCCAATGTGTCAATGTCACCAGCTATACCTACAGTATACCCACAACATATCAGGTTCAATCACAATGTATACTTATCAATTACTATAATGCATAACATTAACATCCAAAATAACTGTGCCAATTAGTAAAATTACTGAATTAGTAAAACAAACTTTCACTGCCAAAATCCAAACAGTACATTCTTCTACTAATACCACCTTGACCATTGGTCTATTCTAAAGCAATGCCACCATGACCACTGGTCTATGCCAAAGATGTGACTTTAAACAGTTTGCTAGTGCAACCACAACCTCCATTAATCCCAAAGTTTGACTCTGAAAGTCAATCAAGCAGGTCATTTAGATCATTTGGTGCACAGTGTAGCTTCACAGTTACAGTACAAAGATAGAAGCTGAAGAACAAAGAAGTGCAAAAGCACAGGTGTTGATTAAAAAAAAACAAAAAAAACATTATTTCATTCATGTCATGACACCTGTTGACATCTGTTCTAAAAAAACAGCACATAAATCTGAAAGAGCTACAAGAGTACAAGGAAGTTCCGGCTGCCACTAAATCTGTACCCAAAACTGGTTATAGCTATAAAAACAAAACAAAAAACAGTTGACTGACACAGCATTCTCATAGTCAGAAGAAAAAAGATCAAAAATGATATTATTTTTTTTTTAAACAACATTTTTAATGCTCACAAAAATAAGTGTTCTTTTTAACCTCAAGTGTGTTTTAATCTCCCAACTCATTACTTACTCAACAACAAACCCATCTTCTACAGAAGAACGTGGAGCACTACCAGTACCAGTGTCACTGCTACTAGCTTGCTAGTGTTAGTGAACCAGTGTCACTCTCAAATTCAATACAAAAGTTGGCTTGGTTTGGTTTTAAAATAAAATAGAGGATGCCACTGTATATATTATACCTGTGCAGTGTAATGGCCCCCAAAAGGCAGAATATTTAGCAGTTCATTCTTTAATGATTTTTTTTTTAAATCAGAAGTGTTGCATTTCACTACAGACATTACCACCTTTGGCTTGGGACTGTGCCACAACACACTGACACCAGCAGAAATATCATGGCTACATTAAAATGATGTCATGTGCTGTATCTTCAGCCAGGATACTGATAAGCTCCTTGCACAACAGCATCCACCCTCCAGAAATGGACATCAATCCTTAGAAGACAGTGTGTGGCTGCCTATGAGGCAACTGGATGTGCTTAACAGGGCTCCCATTAATGTGCATCATTACCCACTAGAACTGAAAAGGACACACTAAACTTACATCTAGTAGGTCCCCTTAAAAAAATAACACACAGCCAGATATTTGTTGCTAAGCGCAGACCTGTTCCTGACTGAAAATGTGGTCCTACAAGCACCTTGACCACATTTTCAATTTGTGTACCACTACCAGTCTTGTCTCAAAACCTACATCTATTTTACATCAACTTATTACTGACAAGCACCACATTCTCCCAAACCTCAAGAGACATACTCTGAGGCTTGCACACATTAGTTCATACATAGGGACAGACAATTTGAATCCTGAAAGGCGGGAGTCTGGGAGCCACAGGGGTCAGGGGGTGGGCCCCCTGAAGCTGACAAATCTTTAAGTGTAACATACACAAGGCAAAAATCACCCTCAGGATGCACGTTAATTGAATTTTATGCTGCATTTTTGTTGAGTGTCTATCTACTGCTCCCTGTTAATTTTAAACAGTCAATATCTTACTCTTATTCTTGTTGCCTCCACACACACACTCTCAATCTCATATTGAATGAGAGAATGTGTGAAAAAACAAAAATTACCATTTATCTAAATTTGATAACATTAACAGACAGGCAAATTCCACTTGTGCATCTCATTCTCAAAGCCAAACTACTTGTGCAGCTCACAGTTACACTCTCAATAAAGACAATCAAAATATACAGGCCTAGGGCTAGGTCTGAACTAGCTATTAATTGGATCAGGGTTTTCAAGATTATTAGGGTGCCCACAGAAAATCAAAATAGCAAAAGTTGCAGTTCGAATCTCCAAGAATGGCAGTGTATTGTCACTTTTCAGCAATAAAACTGCACAATGCAGCTTTCAAGCAGCCAATTCTATTTGTTTCTGAAGGTGGTACTGTATGTTCTTCAACTCTTGGAACAGTTTGTCACTTTGTGCCTTTCTTAGATCTCAACAGTAACAGATTGTTTTGATCCTCTGAATTGCTGCTACTCCCATACTGCCAAACCTGGTGGTAAACAACACACACAGCTGCACAGGAGCAACAACTTTCCATATATATCCTTAATGGAAATGTGCACCAAATTCATCATACTCCTGTTTTCACTCCCATCTCCATTTAATTTTTTTGGCCTTCCACTTCTTCAACTTACGAACAATCACATTTTTCAAGAGTATTCATAGTGAAACTGAATGCTGCCAGCTCACAATGACTCGTGGTAAAAAAAAAATGACAGACCGCAAAACCAGAACTTGAGCGGCACCATGGGACAGCACCCGTGGAAGTACTTCTTGCACAATTCAATGAAAGTTTTCAGGCGCTTCAAGAAAACTGTGCCAGGTGCTGAGGTAGAAGAAGAAGAAAAAAGAGCCAAATTTTGTGAATCTGGAAATCCAGCTCCAGCCAAAACAATTGCACCCATGTTTATATGATCAGTGACTGAGACACAAATATACCAGCACAAGCTAACAAGATGATGTGGGGCTTAATGTCCAAAGATGACCGGCTGACATATTACTTATTTGGGACAAAAAGGGTAACAAGTTCAATGTTGCCTTATGTGCACAAAGACAATAAGGACTATATGGGCAGCCCAGGACAGCCACCTTGACTTTCACACAGCTCCTGAGCTCTGAGGGGTAACAAATCATGTCAGCAGTTTACATTACATACCCTAAGAGTTTCTGCCACTTTGATCAACAGTTACTACAGAAACTCTATTTATCTTGTTTTGACAGCTGAAAATTCACAACAAACTGTTGTCACATTAGAAACTTCCACACTGACACTAGTGACAGCCTGTACACAGATCTCTATTTAATTCTGTATCTTCGCAGGATTTTTTTAAACCTCTGAGAAGCAGAAGACCAAAATGTCTCACAATGCAGGGCATACAGAGCACTGGCATGCCTTGCTGGTTATCCTGGTGTTACTGTTAGGTGTGTGCTAGTGTATTTGTATCTGACTCTGAGCACTGACATTGAAGTAACTTGTGTAACTAGTCCTCTGCACCTCACCAAGTTTGGGAGAATGCGTACTTGACACTTGTCAGTAACTGAGTAAGTACACAGGCAATGTCAGTCAGCTAGATGATGGTTTTGAGACAGAAGATGTGGTAGGGTAGTTCACATGGACTGAGAAAAAAGAGAAGAAGCTCATGACCTGGCATTCTTTTAGTGCGTCCCTGCAGGACCCTCTAGACATAAGTTTAGTGTGTCCTTTTTAGTTCTAGTCAACATAGTATGTAAGAGGCACACATTTGTGCATTAATGGGAGCCCTGGAGTTCTATAAGGGGCAAAGGGTATTACATGCAAAGCAGTATACTTATACACAGCTGGTGTACCATATTAGACCTGACCCTTTAAAACTTCTATGGACCTTCTGAAAGTTGTAGCAGCAGTCCCTGGGACCCCCTTAAAATACTCACTGATGGGAACCCTGTAATTAGTGTAAATGTTTCAAATAATGTCATGTAACTGAGTGTATCTGCACTCTGTGTGTTATTTTTGTCTGTCAGTATCATTAGCTTTTTCATCTTTTGTGTTGGTGGGAGGAATATGGTCATTCAGTTGTAATACTATGATTCCTTTATGTTATCTTTTAGTTTTACGTGTCATTTTATTTTGACATCACAAAAAGATGTAGAGCACAGTACAAGAAAAATGGAGAGACGGGAGTAACTGTCTCCAGTAACTAGTTGACCAATGCTATCTGAAATGGAGTAAACCGATGAATCTCTGGCTGTGGCTTGTTTGTTGTTGCCTACTTCTAACCTGTTGTTTCATCATACCATTGATCTCTTGCAGTCCTAATTCCTACCTACCAATGGTAAGTAACCTTCTAATATAAACTCTATAAACAGGAGGGGTGCTGCTCAGTGGTTTAGCACTCTGCACTGGTGATCCATTTAAAGCTGCCACTGTAGGCTGCACTCCCAGTTGAGACAGTTCTTCGAAATCTGAGTCAACACTTGCACTGATTTTCCACTCCTAGTGCCCATCTCACCTCTTAGTGCACTGCACACTCTGACAGTCTGAGATCACTGCATGTGTTAATGATCCCATGTCCACCTTTCATAAGTAATGTTTCTTGGTGGCATGGCATGGCATCACACAGGCAGGTCTATATAAATCTGTAGCAGCATAATCAATTGTGGCTACTCCAAATGGAAGAATACAGTTCTTGGGTTTTAATGTCCAGTTAACCACAAAGGGTCACCTCAGGACGAGGAAGAAGAACAAGGCCGCAAATCATTGCATACAGCCTTCAGTCAAACCTTCTGATGGAAAAAACAACAACAAAACAAAACGGCAGCACAAAAGTGCGTTTGGCTACCATTCCCTAATCCGGAAGTAACTATTAGACGCTCCACCCGCAAGCATATATATGACTAGCAAGGTACGATTCAAATGGTCCAAAATATGCGATCAACTTTAATGTAAGAAATAACGCGAGGTGAAGGCGGCAATGTTTAAACGGATAAATCTGCACAGGAAATCCCTAATCTCCAGTTCGCTGACGAAATGTTACAGACCGGCGTTAGAGTTACACGTGCCGGTGCAAACAGCCTCCTCTGGTTGAGTGGTTCCGCCTTCTGTTAGACTAGTTTATAACCTGTCTGGAGGTAGTTAAATACGGGTCACAACACTACGAACAAAACACTCACCACATAATAAGAATAACTTTCGAAGACTTTCCGAAGGAACCTTGGTAAGGGTAGTCATACACTATGTAGCGACCATCGTCTTGGGGCAAACCACGAATAATTTCCATGAAATGGGCCGGTTCTTCCTTGTCCATGTCCTCTTCTTTACAAATCCTTTCTTCGTCGACGACGATCTCTTTCAAACTGTCACTGATCTTCAGTACTGAATACCGAAGCTTCTTTTTACCCTGCAAGTTCATCTTTACTTGCTGGTACGACTCCTTGCACGCATCAGAAACTTGGACACCGGACGCCATGGCGAAAACTTCTGAAAGAGTTGAGTTAGCGAACTCCACGAAACTACCAAGGAGTGAACGAGCAAAATGGATGCGCGATTCGAAGGAACGAGGCTGAGCCGGTCATGTGACAGGGGGAGGTTCCGTCGACTCGAGCTAGATGCACGGGCTTATTTTGCAAGACAGTAAAGTTACCCCGTGTCAGAACGAGTTGTAATTTTCAAACGTTCAAACTGGATATATATATATATGTCCGCACACGTCACGTTGAATAGTGTCCAGTGCAATGCCAAGATCACGATGACAGTTTGCTTTATATAATACTCTGGGTGAATGTGTCAGAGAGTTGTACTGGCGCCGGCAACGACCAATGACCTATCAGAGGCATTATTATCGATGATTCATGACGTTGACTATATATGGTCAAAATAACTATGGCACAGGTGACTTCCACACTCGGCTGATTAAGTAAACTTGGTACTTAACGTCCACAGAAACCATAGGCTTATTAGGTACGGGGGGCAGGTGGCGGGGGGGGGGGGGGGGGGGGCAGGGGGCAATTCGCTGATTATTGAAAGCTCGGTACTTTAGCAAAGAACTACCTGTTCCATGCCAGTATCGACTATCAAATAACTGTCTTGACTGAAAAACCAACACAGCCGCTACACTATTAAAAAAAAGTATTATCAATGGACATCAGCGTGGCAACTGACTGCGTGGACGTCAACAGTATTGGTGCCACTGATTATCATGGTACTTCTCAACAGCTACAAAAACAACAAAACAAAGAAAATGTCTCACAAAGGTAAAAAAAAACAACGCACAATCAAGATCAGAACAAGCACTCGAACTTATGCTTTAAAGAGTGGCCTGTCATATCAAAGTTACACTGAAATACTCCCACCCCCAACTTTGACTGAACTCAGTTACTGGCAATTATCTGACAGGTTCTCCCAGGCCAAAACTTTAGAGACTGCAGCTACATCAGCCAAGTTGGACAATGTGGTTGCTCACTGTGGCAGACCTGTTTTCTAAATTTAAGAATCAACTTGATGGGGTGGTTAGTTGTTTAGTCAGTTCTTGATTTTTAACATCCCATCAGCTGCACAGGGTAACCTGAGGACAAATCACACATTCAACAAATTCTTTTACACCAGTTCAAACACAAAGTCACTAAATCCCAAGTTTGCTGTTAAAATCATTAAAAACCAGCTGGCTGTCTATCCATCAGTGCACAGTAGCACATGTTTTGGTACCTAATTGGTAGGCACTCACCATGGAAACCTGCTTAAATCGATTGTGACTATGAGTAGTGACCTATTTTATTCCACCAAACTCCAGTCGATTAAAAAGTAGGGACAGGATTTGGGCAAAATGAAGGTGACTGGATGAGGAAGGTAGAAATTAGACCAAGAAAGAAATTTCTGGCAGTGGTGGAAGCTTGCAAGGCTTGGTTCTAATCTGATTAAGGCTTTAAATGGAGAACATTTGTCAGCTTTGCTGTCTGATCAGAGGGGACCTTCATTTCTGCATCCACAGTACCCCACTGCAGGACAACAGGGCGGTTCATAACACAGTCTTTCATATTAAGCTTTACTTTGATCTCTCGTTTTATACCCCTCTGGAAAAGCAAAAGCAACAAAAACTGTTGAGTCAGTTACTTTAAAACCTTGATTGTTCACATTAATTTTTGTAGTAAACCTGCCACCTTATCAAGACAATTTTTGTTTCATTTGATGACGGCTATGCTGATTGACATGACTCATATTGATGAGAATTTGGCATAAACCGGGAAAGCAAAAGAAGCAAAAATCTTGGAAAAGCTTTTTGTCAGTGTTGAGAGACCAAACACACAAAAGATTGAGTTTTTTAAATCTTTTTTTCTTGTCCAGTGCTTGGATGATCCAAGCACTGGATAAGAAAACAACAACTCAAACAGAAAAAGATAAGTTATTTCCTTTCTTATCTCATTTTTTATTGCTTTTAACCATTTAACTGTTGTTAAATGTTGCTGTGTAGCTTGACAAAAGGGAATACCCCCAAAATTTGCAGACTGTGTTTCTGTCATATTAACTAAGTGTTCTTTTGAATCTGTTCATAGTTCAGGAGCTGTGTGAGAGTTGAGGTGGACGTCCTGGGCTGTCCGTCCTAACGAGCCTTCTGGTTTCTGTGGACATAAAGATTTATTGAACCGTGCTTTGGCACTGGTCACAACTTGTCCCTAATATGTCAACTGACATCTGAGGACATTAAGCATCAACTCATCATCATTTGAATCTGTTGTGTGTTTGGATTGTTTTAGAATGCTAGCAGTCATTCTCGTTCAGATTATTTTATAATTAAAACAAAACAAAAAAACAAATTTACATTGAGGAACCTTTGCCATGTTTAACATTGTACAAATATAAACTTAATTTGGAGAAAGAAAGAAAAAAAAATCTCTAAATAAACATGGTGTTTAATGTCCACAGAAACTGTAAGGCTTATTAGGGATGGGGAGATGGGGGGGAAAGGGGGTACAAAAGTGGGGGGAGAGGGAGATTATATACCTATCGCTACACTGTCACCACCAGAATGA
>OY757552.1:12169928-12313583 GCA_963584105.1 Alviniconcha strummeri
CTTGTGCAAAACATTACTTTTATACCAGTTCATTCTAATATGTAAACAATCACAAAAACTTTCATCAACAAAAAGCTTTCCTAATTCTACTTTTGAAACCGTTCATAAGTTTGTGTGACTAAGCCCTTATCTGGAATGGCAGATTGTTGCTCTGTTTTCTTCTATGCCTCTCTCCTCCAGACGATTGATGGTGTGATGCCCTTGGCTTTGTGCCTGCAGGTAACAAACTCCTCAACACTTCAGCCTTTTCAGATGCAAGTACTTGAATTGCTTGCTTGCTTTGCTGTGATGTCAACCAGTGAATACATGTTCCAAGAAAAAGAAACAAAACAACCAACATTATTTTAACAAAATATAGATTCTTTTATTGCAAGTATAGCAAGACACTATACTACATACAAGACTTACTTACTGTGAACATGTATCCTAGCGTAAACAATTGAGTCGTTCAAGCACCAAAAATAGAAGGGAAAATGTTTGTCACCCTGCCTACAAAATACGATGATGATGCATTACCATACTATGTTTGACAACAAAAGGTTAAATAATTCGGAGTATATTGTCCAGACAAACAGTCACTTAGATTTTGATATGACCTTGAATTTGAATACAGTGAAGCGAGCCTTTCAAAAGACAGACTGCCTTATGATGGTGTACCATCAGACAAAGTCTGGAAGCAAAAGGATCAGCAGTTCAGAAGATATAATAGAAATAGTCATAGTAAAGAAAAAGGATAAAAAGCATATATGTGGACGGAATGGTTGGTCATTTCTTCACAGGACGGAATGTTCTTCAAAAGGACCCCAAGCAAAAATGTAAGTTAGCCTGGAAGCATAAAAAACACGCAAATATTTCCATCTGCAGACTTTATGTTCTTAGTTGTTCAAGTAACATGTATTTTTGTATTTCAAATTTGAGCTCCTCAGGATGCAGCCAAACTGGTTCATGCTTTACAAAATGAAGAGCAGAAAAAAGCTGGCTCATGACATAATACACTTGTGCTGCACATACTGGTCTTGCTCATGACACAGACTGCCAGACAGAAAATAGCAGCGCTCACAGCCGTGCTTTTGGGACTTTCAAATGTTGATTTTCTTTGAACAAACTATACCACAAATCAAAATACCACAATTCAACTGAAAAACTGCTCTGAACATTGTGTCCACATGCCAATTGAAAGGGTTCATGATGCTTCTTTATATGGAGTCCCCTTTAAACTTTTAAACAACTTGCACATTTTGGTGAGATACAGATAACACTCAACAATAAGTTCAATCACATTTGATCACTTTCACTCACAAGAACTATGTCTGTCTGTCACTCATCTGAAAAAGAACAAGGCCCAAAGTGCTTGTGCAGAATCAACACACAAGGGAGTGAATTAGCGCTCAAAATATGCAACACAAGCACAAAAACAAAGACCTGAGTTGCTACAGTAATGCTCACCTGGCATGATGTAAATACAAGGTACATAAACTCCACCTGTTTATGAGGATGTACCTCTGGTTGAGTTTATGTACCTTGTATTTACATGCATGCCAGGTGACAGTTACTGTAGGTGACTCAGGTCTTTGCTGTTGTGCTTGTGTTGTGCATTTTGAGCGCTAATTAACTCCCTTGTGTGTTGTATCTGCCATTCAGTAAAGGCAACTCTGTCTAAAGCACACAATGATCTGTATTTTATATTTTTATCTATTCTCAGATATGTAAATATAGATGAACAGGGGAAAAAAGAAAAAGAAAAAAATAAGTGGATGGGCCAGACACATCAAAATTATTTCATTATTTAAAAAACAAACAAAAAAAACCCCATGTTTGCACTCCGTTTACAGCAATTAGTTTCTTTTGAGGTCATTTGTCGCTTTAATCATTCCTAATATCACATTATATCACATGAACAGCTTATAGGCCTTGTAGCCATTTGCCTACTAGGTCCTGAATGCAGTGAGTAGAGATTCGATTTACCATGTTTTCAGACATTTCATTATGAAAAATAAGGTATGTTCCCAGTGTCTACCATCTGACATGAAATTTGTAGTGTTTACCAGAATACTTATTTCCCGTTGCTGTTGTACTACCCTGTGCAGATCTATGCAAAATAAAATATGTTCCCAGTGCCTACTATTTGAGTACTGTACTACTTACTACCTTGTGTGAATCTGTTGCATGTCAGTATATTGTCTGAATCTTAGACATTTGAAATGAAATTTGTAACATTCACAAAAATATTATCTCTTGCATGTCAGTACAGAACCTGAACCTTAGACATCTGAAATGAAATTTGTAACATTCACAAAAATATTATCTCTTGCATGTCAATACAGAACCTGAACCTTAGACATCTGATTTAATAAGTTCACAGTGCTTACTAAAACAGTAATTTTACCTTCTTGTACTCCTACCATGTGCGTATCTATTGCATGTCAGTATAGAATCTGAACCTCCTCCATCTGACATGAAGCTCTGACCGGCCTCAGTGTCCAACCCATCAGCTTCATCAATATGCAGAGAGTTCCTGTGCTCGGCGCTCTTCTCTCCACCTCTGGATGAGCTGCATCATCTTGTCACTCGACTCCTGCTGCTGCTGGGGTGCCATGGACTCAAACTCACCCGGCTGCAGGCGATGCCCGAACACCTCCACCTGATGGGGGTTGGGTGGGCAAGGGTTAATGTGCAGGTACACGGCAGGTAAGTCTGTTAACTTTTCACTGTGGGTAGTTCTCTGACAAAACTTTGTAGCCAGTTCAGAGTGGAAGTTTGCAATTATTATGCAAAAACTGCTGATGCAGGTAAACAAGTGTCAAAATGCTGCTGTTGCTTATAAAAAACACATTAAGTGTCTAATTATGAACACAGAAACGTGTGTGAAAACATGCATACAGGCACGTAGCCACTCATTCACTCTCTCATGCATGCATGAATGTACACACGTGCCACATGCGCACACACACACACAATGACGCACACACACACACACCACCACAGATGCCACATACACACACATCAAACACATGCACGTCACACACACACACACACCACACACACACACATATACACAAACCCACACTAACCTGCGCCTGCTTCAAATCATCCACATTCTGTTTAATAAAGCCATCTGTCTCCCTGTCCAGCCTCTGTTTGTCAGCCCCTTCCCCATGGGCAACTGGTGGAACAACAGACTGCATTCTGAATCTGCTCTAAGATGATATGATAATGTATAGCGACAAAGACAATCAATTTTTAAAATGTAACTGTATTCACAAGGAAGGCAAGCTTTGGAACCCTAGCTAGCAGTTGACTGCACACAACCTCAGGGCGATGGGAGATAACTAATTGTTTGGAGTTCCCCAAAGCAGTAGATGCAGGGTTGAGAAAATACAAACAGTCAATCTTTTCCTCCCCAACCTCATGCTTCCCTCTGCCTCTTCCTTCACCCACTGGCCCACACTTACAACACTCCCCCTGCCCCTTCACATACAAATACACAGACACACGCATGCATGCATGCACACACACACACACACACACACACACACACACACACACACACACACACACACACACACACACACACACACACACAGTCCTCCACAAACGCAGAGTCAAAGAAATAGATGCAGACACAGGCACACACTCACTGATGTCCAGACTGTGGCGGATCTTGCCCAAGAAGTCCATGATGATGCCCTCTGTCTGCTCGGCAGGAGTCTGCTGACGCGGCGGTGTGCGCAGGGGGACTGGGCTCTCCTGGATTGTTGCCAGCTGAGACCTCCCCGATGCTGGACTGGGGGGTGGGGGGATCAACACTCGGCTGCAAAGAGAAAATGTGAACGTCACCAAAACCCCTCTTTTTGTCATACATGAAGAAGCTTGGATAATTGTGTGTTTTTTAAATGATTTTTTTGTTATCCTTTTGTATTAGTTTTTGCTGTCTAATCAGAGGTATTTCAGGAGATTGATTCCAGAGACTGAGACACTAGCTGTGGGCACAAAGCCAAGGACATTACACTGCCAATCACCTGGGGGAGAATGGGAAAAGATTGAAGAAGAGAAGAAAGAAGACTCAACGATCTACATTGATGAGAAAGGGCTATTGTTGGAACTGGCTCAAAGTCAACACTAGGGAAATTTCTTAGAGACAGGTGGAACATATACGGGCCTTCATGAGCATGTAGATATCAACTTAAACTGAACTGGACTGAAGAGAACAGAGGAACTGGACTGAAGAGAACAGAGGTACTGCTCTCATGCTGCTCATCAAGGTGTCTCTACCCCAAACCAAAAGAGGTCCATTCTGCATCACAGCCCTGCTGCCAGAGATCCACAAGAAGAGACAGTAAATCACTGGTAGGCTAAATACCCTCCAGAGGAGACACTGCACTACTGCTAAGTCACTTCAGTGGCATTCTGTGATGCCTGTGTTGATTCAACATACCGAAAACATTGCAGCAATGTTAGGATAAGCTTAGGTAACTAATTCACAACAAACTAATCTGGAATCACTTCAGCAAAAAAGACTCGACTGATCATCCACCCTTCCCACTGTTGGCCTTCTGCATGCTGCCTTTGAGAGCACACTCACCTTATGAAAGAGCTGACGCTGTACATAGACGGGGCAGGAGATTTCTGAAAAGAAACGGATCAGGTCATTATTCAGCCAGTGAATCTCATTAACAGTATCTTATAAATGCCCAATCAGGATGGTTCAACTGAGAGAAAAACTTTTATTAGTACATGTATATATATGGGTTTCTCACCCCCCCCCCCCCCCCCCCCCCCCCCAAACTAATGATAAACAATGAGTACTTACAGGTTTGTGGCGAAGAGCATCAATCTCTCTTCGCAGCATGGCAATCTGTTCCTGAGCTTGCCTCTCTGCATCTTCTCGCTGACGTCTCTCCTGCACAGCACATTCAACCATGTTAGATGGCAGCACTCATGGCTATGTTTGTGCCACCATCAAAAGTCAGCCTCCTAACAAACTAGACCATAAATCGACTGAAAAACTGATGTGACATATTTTTTCACTCCACTCATATGGAGAAGACAGCTGATGTTTCTTCATTCGGTGTTCCCTTTAAGTTCTTAGGAAAGTGGCCCTCTCTACAGTGGAATAACCACAGCATCACAGGTGAAACTATGACTGCTTGCAACTTCTATTTGGTGTGAGCCACCTTTTCGTAATGTTTTGTGTCTGGGTTTTTCCACTGCCTGCCAGCCACACAATGCTGGAGCGCAGTGAAGCTGCTGGGTGAATGAAACTTCTCACCTCCTGCAGCTGACGCAGCAGCTCCCTGCGGTCCTCATCCAGCTTGGCTCGCTCCGCTGCCACGGCTTGCATGTATTCATCTTCACCTTGCCTGAAACACCGACACAGCAGTACAGGTTACTTTACATATATATGTCTGCCTGAAACACCAACACAGCAGTACTGGTTACTTTACATGTATATGTCTGCCTGAAACACTGACACAGCAGTACAGGTTACTTTACATATATATGTCTGCCTGAAACACCAACACAGCGATATGGGTTGCTTTACATGTATATGTCTGCCTGAAACTCCAACACAGTGGTTCAGGTTATTTTACATGTATATATATGTTTGCCTGAAACACCAACATAGTAGTACAGGTTACTCTACACGTTCGTCTGCCTGAAACACCAACACAGTGGTATGGGTTATTTTACATGTATATGTCAGCCGGAAATACCAACACAGCAGTATCGGTTACTTTACATGCATATGCCTGCCTGAAACACAACACAAAATGGTAGAGCTCCTTCATAGGTCAAGGTGACTTTACAGGTCTGTCTGAAAAACTAGCACAGTGGTAGGGTTACTTTATGGATCTATCCAAAACACCAGTACAATAGTCAGATTACATATGCAGCTCTGTTTGAAAACCAACACAGCAGTAACATCACCTGTTCTGTTCTGATGTTTTAGTGAACCACAGTTTTTTTTAAACCCAAACAAAAAGAACACACATGCACAAAAAATGAAAAAGAAATTCCCCACTAATATCTAAGCTAAAACGCTTGTGTCCAATGTAATCTAATTTTTTCACCCAACACATTGGCTCATGATACTCTGTGAACCATCCTGCAAAGTCTGCACACAAAAGGTTAAGTGGTTTAGAAGACTCACCTTCCAGACAAAACCAAGACACTTTGATAAGGTGATTGCTATTTTAGCCACCACCTATAATGCAGTGAATTTCTACTTGTATTGCCTCACTGGAGCGAAGTTCAGAAACCAACTACAGCGACTCTTCAAGAAAGTTCAGGTAATATTTTTAATTCCTTTTTCATTCTGTGTGTGTGTGTGTGTGTGTGTGTGTGTGTGTGTGTGTGTGTGTGTGTGTGTGTGTGTGTGTGTGTGTGTGTGTGTGTGTGTGTGCATGCATGCATTTGTGTGTGTGTGCATGCATGTGTGCATGAAATGTGTGTGTGTGCATGTGGGCATAAATATGTGTGTGCATACATGTGTGCAAGTGTTGTTTTTTAAACTGAGAAATAATTACCCATTCCATAGTATTCAAGCACACACATTTCTTCCAGCATTGCAGCACAGAACAATATAATACTGGAAGGTTTCCTAAAACACCATTTAACATAAGAACACTGCTCACAAATAATCTGATTTCTTAATTACACACATAGCATGGCTAATGATTCAAAACATTCATGCAGTGCCATAATTATGCATTCACAGAACAGGTACTTGCATGCAAAGACGCATACATATATGATATGCACGTTAATGCAGATAGAGAGAGAGAGAGAGAGAGAGAGAGAGAGAGAGAGAGAGAGAGAGAGTTTGTCCGCATGAAACAGAGTTAAACTTTCTAAAATATTCCAGTGGGGGACCAAAATGATGAAGTGCACTTAAAAAAAAACGCTAGCTTTTTCAGATGTGTTCACACAGCTGCTTTAGAAACAAACAAACAAACAATCTGTCAGTTCAGGAACAGTTGCTGGTGGTGTCCAACAGCATGGGAAGGCAAACAAGGTCAGGGTCAGTTCGGAAAGGAATGCACAGCAACAAGGGGCGACAAAAACAATTAGGCTGACAGGTGCATAATATATACATCCAACCTTTTTGAAGTTTGACGACACTGGTTGCTAACAAATTTGAGATTGCCACCTAACTGCATGCATTTACTGTAGAGAAATGGAACTCAGAATTCTGAAAGTTGGTCAAGTTATGCATGGAGCCACTTTTTAATGCATATTCTGTGCATTATTTTGTGTATGCAGGTGACTGTGTCAGGAACTGACAGCCTTACCCAATAGACAAAGTGATGTCAGCTTTTTTCTTTTTTGAAATTTATGTGAATGTGTGGCCACACTGCTATGTGAGTGAAGGTTTATGCTGCAGGCCCTATTTTATATTGTGTATGTTATCCATATTTTTTTCTGTTGATCTTGAAATGCTGTGTTTGTTTATTGTGGTGCATGTACTGTCTGCCATATGCTTTTCATATAAGACAATAATCATGAATTGCAAACTGCAGTGAGAGTGGGGAGAAGTTAGCCTAGTGGCGATGGTGGGGATAGGGGTAGTTAGTGGGGATGGGGGTGGGGAGGGGGAGGGAGGTGTTACAGTCAGGAGACCTGACAAAGAGTGTTTATAACCTGTGGAAGTTACCTGCTGCTTATTCAGTGCAAACTGAGGTTAGAAAACACAAATCACAGAAAACATTCAAATGCATGCACACAACTACCACTCTGTGAATGTGAATTAATCCAAAATCAGTCAATTTTGGGGAGGATCACAAATATTTCACAGCTGTACATGCCACCTTCAGTTTATTGAACTTGCTTGCATTTTTAGTTGGTTCACTAATACTGGTCTGTCACAAGTATTTAAGTGCTGTTCACTGCCATTATTTTAAAAAACTGAGTTGAAAACTTTTTTCTTTTTTTCCTGACCAAGTGCTGCATATTACATTCATGTCTTATAACTTTAAAAGGGACCAACAAAAGATTTTTTTATTTCTCCTTGTTTAAAATCAGTTTTGTTTTTTAAATAAAATACTGAATCCTCCCCCCCCCCCCCCCCCCCCCATATCTTCTTTGCATGAGTCCAAACTCCTGTGTTCCTGGATAATTCAGAGATGCCACTGCAAAATTCAATGAAAGGTGGCATGTACTTCACAGCCTTACCCAATAGACTTTCTTCGTGGTCTCATAAATGCCCGCAACATTAGTTCACTGTCAATATAGCATCATAATAACCATGAGCATTAAGCAAACAAGCAACTTATCAACATAAAACATGCCTGGTGCAGGATATTTTCTTTCAATCTGTACAAATGTGCTGCCGATGTACATAAAAGTTTCACTTGTAGCTTCGAAAGTTCCAAATAATAACTGATTCAAGAGAAAAAAACAAGAACAAACATGCAACATCAAATCAAACAGCCAAACAAATAGGGGAAAAAGCACAAATAATCAAGAAAAGCAACTTCCTTCTACTGTATGCCCCTGCCCCCTCTCCCCCCCCCGCCCAACACATCCTGCATGTAACATGCAACCAAACAACAACCAACAAAAACAAAACAAATAAAAAGAAGACAAAACACTTCAAGCGCTTTTACTCACTTCCTTTCTCTGTCTTCCTTTTCTCTGCGCATTGTTTCTGCCTCTCGCTTTTGCTGCTGAATCCTGAAAGGAAGGAAAAAAACTTTGCTTACAAAAGGTTCAGAACCTCAGAAGATAACATAGGGACATAGCTTGGACACTTGGAGAAATGAAAGACGGACAATATACCCCCACTTTGTTACAAGGGTATACAAGGAAAAATGCAAAAATCAGAGACAGAGAGATCCACACTATCCACACACACACCTGCAGAGACATGACAGAGTTACCTCTCTCTTTCAGCTTCTCGTTCCTCTCTGGCGCGGCGTCGGTCCTGGGGTTTGGTGTAAGGAGGAATGAGGTCATTGTACCAGTGTCTCCAGGGAGGGTGAATGGCTGAAATGGGACCAGTCACAAGACCTTCTGATGTCACAGTACAAAGAAGGGAAACTATTCACAACACCCTCTGACATCATGGTACAAAGACAGGGATAGTGTTCATAACACCCTCTGACATGATTGTACAAAAACAAAGATGTTGTTCACAATGCCTTCTTACAGAAGGATGAAAGAGAGAGAGAGATATAGATATATATAGAGAGAGAGAGGGAGAGAGAGAGAAACAATTCACAACACATTTTGGCATCACAGGACATCAAGTGAAGTACAGTTCAGATCTCCTGACATTACAAACATAAATTCACATCTGAGATTACTGTACAATGAGAGAGAGAGAGAGAGAGAGAGAGAGAGAGAGAGAGAGAGAGAGAGAGAGAGAGAGAGAGAGAGAGAGAGATACAATGTCAACAAAGAGACATAAAACAAAATGAACCCCCTCCCACACACACACTTCCTATTCTTTCTGGTTAGCTTGCTATGAAAACCAAAGCTCCAATCAATCTGCCTATGTGATTTTGGTGGAGTTTTTTGCTTCACAAAGGATGGGTTGTCTTGCTGCTGAGTCGTTCTCAACAGCTGGCTCTCTGGACACTGTCTTTGTGACAATGTTCCTCACAACTGCGGAAAGAGCAAGTTACGGAGTACTCAAGCTGCTTTGCACTGGCAAGGTCCCAACCACTTTAACAATGTATTGTTCTGGTGGTGGCAGTTGGTCTTTCCTGTTCTTGCAGGTCAGAGCGCTTTGGACGAGCTACTCATAGGTAACTGATTGTCCCCTCCCTAATAGACTGTATGTGGTCTCTGTGGATGCTAAACCCAACATTCCTTCCTTCCTAGCCTCTACAAAATGCCTCTTACCTTGTGTAGGGTCTAACACTGGCATGGCAGCCTTTTGGTCAGCAGTCAACAAGGAATACAGGTCACGGTAATGAAAACGCTTCACCTGCACACACAGGAATGACATTAGAAAAGAAATGGCACATTTTAACTGCCACAGTTACGGAATACAGCTCATGTCATGAAAATGCTTCACCTGCACAACAAATGTATTCGTCATAAGTGGAAAACAGCTTTTTGTTCAGTGTGGTTAATGTCAAACACAGACTTGAGACAATACTTTTGTTCTAATCAGTATGAACCATAAAAAAAAATGCAACTGAGATTTTAGCAGTTTTAAAAACACCATGGAGAGAATGCAAGTGCACTGCTGCTGCATAAAAGTTTCATTTGCACTGGAGAAAAAAAAAGTTCTCGCTTTCTCCCATAATGAGCAGCCTTCTGTGTTTCCTTGCTTTTTGAATGGTAACTGGTATATCTGTTGAGGCATCCGGTTGAATTTCTAACTCAGTGACTTGCTAATAGCTATCAAAACCCCATCTATAACTAATGTCCTTTCTTTCTCCATTTATTTTGCTGTTGACGTATATATATTGCAGTCTTCAGTTTGGACAGCTGATACCAAAGGAACTTGTCTGCAATAACCTGAGTCTCTTTGGTGGAAATATACACCACACCAGTAGGGCTCTGGCAGCTTCAGGCTGAACTCTCAGCCATCAGGATGAAAACAGACTTGGGCTGAACCATCACAGTTACTACGCTCCTAACATCTTTAGGCTCAACCCTCATAGGCATCAGAATCCTGACATCTTTAGGATGAATGTTTACAGTCATCATGATCCCAGCAGCTTTTAGTTGTATCTCAGATTGTTAACTAACATGATTAACAGACTCCAAATACATAAATGTTTAAAAAGAATGTTAGTTTAATAGCACTGTATGAAATGTCTAATAGCACTGTATGAAATGTGCCAATTTTGGGGGTAAGCCCCTTTTTCAAAGCCACAAAAATGACAGTTAAATGGTGGTAAATGAAAATATTGTACTTAACCAGTTGCGGTTTGTTGGATTAAAAAAACACCAACTATTTATAGATAAAAAATGTTGGATTTAAAAAACATACCACAACTATTTATAGATAAAAAAATGATGTTTTGAAACTGGTACATGATGAGGAATACCAGACCTGATACTGGAACTGTGGAATGGCTAACAGAGGACTCTCCATCCTCAGAATATTCTCCATGGCAGCGGGCTGGGACAAAGAAAAGAAAAAGGAAAAAAGGCAAATAAATAAAGCTTCATTATTTTAACAGAATGCTTGATAACTTTTAAGACGAGGCTAAAAATGAAACAAATGGTCTTACAAGTTGGCATGGTTCATGTAATGGATACACAGAGAGAAATGTTTGAGAAAAAGTGGTCTGAAATAAATTAAAAGTGGTGTGGGTCTCTCATCACAGCTGTCTTTCATGAGGGTTTCCATTATAATTAATTTTTTGGCAACTGACTCAACCACATTCAACCCACATCATCTGTAGCATCAGCTTTCAGTGAGTAATCAGGTAACTGTTTTCCATTTTAACCAAAAGAACTGACCAACATTTAACAAAGAACACAATGCTGTGTGCAGTTGTGTGTAAGTATGTGCTTGTGTGTGTGTGTGTGTGCTTGTGTGTGTGTGTGTGTGTGTGTGTGTGTGTGTGTGTGTGTGTGTATTCATGCATGGGTGTATATGTTCATATGCCTGTGTATTTGAATGTGACGAATGCATGCATCTATAGAAGTATAAGTCTTTGTAAGCACCCCACCTTCTTATGAGAGGATGTGCCACAAACAATCTATCATTATCATCATTGTGCCCATGGCAGAAGAATACTGTTGCGTGCACTCCAAACTCACAGACTTTGCCTCCTTAAGCTTGTCCTGCAGCAGACCCAGCATTGTAGCGCAGACAACGGCCAGCCACTCAGTGCCAAAGCCTGGCACATCAAGGCCAATTATGTACTGATCCCAAACATACAGCAGCGTGTCCATCTTCAGGTAACCTGCAATAATCAATGGGGATATTTGAGCAGACTTAAGCATCATAAAATTTATAGCAGTCAGCCAGCTGCTCTGTGCCAAAGTCTGACATATCCAGATCCAACAAATACAGCTGTGTGTCCAGCTTCATGTAAGCTGCAATAATCAGTGGGAACATTTTAGCAGACTTAGCATCATACAATTTACAGCACAATCAGCCAGCTGCTCTGCACCAAAGCCTGACATGTCCAGACCCAAAAGATACAACTGTGTGCCCATCCTCAGGTAAGCTGCAACCAACAATGACAATACATAAGCAGACTGAGTACTGAGGTGCAGCCAGCCAGTTACTCTTTGCAAAAACCTGGCACATCCCAATCAGTCACATATTGATCCCACACATGTGTCAGTTTTTCCATCTTCAGGGAAGCTGCAGCCATGAATGGAGATATTTCAGCAGACTGTACATCATTATACAGACAACAGCCAGTCACTCTGTGCCAAAGCCTGGCATGTCCAGACCAGTTACACCAAACCATTCTGTGCCAAAGCCTGGCATGTCCAGATCAATCATGTATAGATCCCACACCTACAGCAGTGTCTCTCTTTTCAGATGAAGGAGGGAGGTATGCGATGAAGAGTTTCATAAAATTCAAAAAGGTTCACCCCTCCAACAAACTTCAACTCACCAACCAGCATGGCTCGAATGATGGGTCTCAGAAGTTCTGTCAGACCTTCCTTCAGCAAAACATGGGAGCCACTCTCTGTTGCAACGATCTTTTCTGCAATGATAGCATACTGCACTGTTGATCAAATATGCTACCATTAAGGAACTGTAAACTGAATTGTGACTGTAAACTGGGGTCAGTGAGAGAAAGCAAACAAAACAGAGAGAAGGGAGAAAAATCTAAATGAAATTTAAGAAGCAGCAACAGAAACCTACAGAGACACCTGTATACACAGCCACAGAGAGACACACATACAAATGCACAGACACAGACTCACAAAGAGGACCCCCTCCCCCCCCCCAAAAAAAAAAGATAAAGGGGGGGGGGGGAGGGAGGGATATCTGCACTGTTACTGTGCATGTCCATGGGAGTCCATGTGTGTGTGTGTGTGTGTGTGTGTGTGTGTGCATGCACAGGCACATGCATGTATACATTGTGATAAAATACTATACTTAAGGGTCTGTTTATTGAAATGTATGTAGACAGTTTTTTGTCAAGAGTTGTTTGTACAGCACAGTGAGTTTAACTCGGGTTAGATACTGGCACTTTACAAGAATTGTCTATTAACAGTATTATTATTATGTTAGAGGTATTTTATTTTGCACTGACCCCTGGCAGGAAGATAGGCATCAGAGATAGCAGTAGCAATGTCCGGGTACTGGGCCAGCAGAATAGAGGCCACTTTCTGACTGAAGCCTTTCATCTCCTCCACATGTGTCTGACAACAAAAACAGATACAACATTCTGCTTTGTCTAGAACTTCACATATAAATTACTCACTTTCAGCACACTTGCACAACAGTTTTGAAAAAAGAACTCTTGTATCATGAAAATACTATGTCCAAAGACTGGCATACCATCAATCACAAACTTACAATTAAATTGGGTCACAGAGTGGGCATGCAACAAAAGATCATAAACTTTATAATAAACCTGAACATACTAATATAATGTGGTAGCTGAAGTACCTCTAGTTCTAGCATAATAAAGGCATTAAAAATGAGTATTTATTGACATTAAATTACCCAATGGATGAGAGAGAGAGAGAGGAGAGTGAGATCAAGAGAGAGAGGAGAGAGAGAGAGAGACAGACAGACAGAAGCAAAATTTGAAGCAATGTTTATTTGGGATGAAGCACACAACATTTAGTGCATGTGTCTGCATTACATCCAAGCCAGAGTCCAGCATGAAGCCAGGGCGAGTGTCCATGAAGGTCAGGTACTCCTCCACCATCAGTGCCACCAGTTTGCCTGGGGCTGGCTCCCGCCTGTCACCATCAAATCATTTGGGTCAGGTATAACATACATGCCTGTATACACACATGCATGCACACACATGCATGCACACACACACACACATGCACACACACATGCACAAACACATACTGTACACCACACAGAAACACATGTCCCACATATACCACACACACATACATACCTCACACACACATTAAAGAGGGAGGAGACAGAGGTGATAGGAGAAAGTGGGGGGAAGGAGAGAGTGGGCGAGGGAGAGGGAGGAGCAGACGGACAGACATTGACATAGAAACAGATTTATACACATAGCCATAGACTCAGACACACACAGATGTATGCATACACAAACATAACTGTATGTATACATGTATGCTTTGAGTCAGGACTGAACCAGAACCTACTCACTCTACTGCAACTAGGACCTAACCAAACAGGACACAACATACTAAATAATATTTTCCATTCAAGTCATTTCCAGGTATGAAATAATTATGTCTTTTTTTTTTTTTACATTCTAAGATGATAATTATATACAAATAATGACTTTCTTGTTTTTGTTGCTTCCTACCACTGCAGTTTCATTGTAAACACCACAGTAGAGAATGCTACTTTTGTATAGAGTGATGATGACAGCTCTAGCCCCTTTGTGCTAAGATTATTGTGTAATTATGGCAAATGATACACACCTGGACAGGTGAGGACTGGCTACCTCCACAAAGGGCACAACCAGCATGTAGTCTGTATCACGCAATCGACTGTTGGTTCTCTGTATGGCATGGTGGTATGACAGCACTGCCTTCATACCATAGAATGCGCCTGTCAAAATAAAGGACATTTTACTGTCTTCTCCATTGCTCTTTTATACGAGGATCTTTCATCCTAGTCTCATAGTTAAGGAATGAGAAAGATACAAAAAAGAATAGAACAACTAACAAACAATGCACTCTGTCTTTCTCTGTCTCTCATCTGTCTGTCTAACTCACAGAGACAGACAGAAACACAAGCACGTAGATACCCATACGAAAACACAGATGGACAGACAAATATATATGTACACACTCACACAAACTGCACACACACACTCACACAAACCGCATACTTACACATATACATGCATACAGACAGACAGACACAGACACACATACACACACCCTCACTCAAGTTCATTCCATCCACACATACACATTCACATGAACTGTACACATACACACAAACATATATACATATGCATAAGGCACACACACACACACACACACCTGGGTGGTAACAGTGAAGAATGCATTCAGCAAATTTCAAGGGAAAAATGTTCACCAATTTATGCATGTAATCAAAACGTCCTGAAATGAACAAAACGATCTATGAATGTACAGACCTATTGAGCCCTTGAGTTCAAAGAATGTTGGCTCTGAGATGAGAAGCTGTTCACACTTCTGGGAAATCTCCAGATCCAGAGGAGAGATGGCACTGCGGGGGTTGCCATTCAACAAGTCAATGTAGGTCTTCCGCACTGGAAAAACAAAACAGAAATAATTTGTATATCACAGAATTATGAAAAAATAAAAAAAAAAGAGCACAAACGATCCTTACAGATATCTCTAAAAAAAAATTAAGGATGTGAAACTTGAATGTCTGCTTGTACTTTTTTTGCTTCTCAAGAGTAATGTAAACTCTATGAAACTAATGTAATGTGATGACAAGGGTTCCTGAAATAATTATTCCCAAAGAAAGATTGGGTTTGATTTCCTGGCATGGCAAGGAATTTTTCTCCCAGAGTCAATTTTCAGTGCATGCTCTGGTACAGTGTTTGTACAGCCCTTGTGTGGTACATAATGCATTAACTTCTGCGCATATGTTAAAAAATTAAAAAAAAAACAATGATGGCCATATGTACCTTTGTCTAGACACATGAGAATACTGAACACACTGATTGGAATGGTAGCACTGCTTGTGTGGGTGTGGCGACCCAAAATAGACCTTAAAAGAAGGCTGTCGCAACCAAAATAAAGTATTAAACTTTTTTAAAAATCTGTATTTTATTCATAAGTACCTTTAGGATTGCTGAGAAACAGTTTCCATGCCAGCTGGCGGATTGGATCTGCTAGAGGCTGATTCAAACAAACGTGAAGCTTGGACTTCATCTCTGGCCACTTCTTCAGCAAACTCACCACCTGCAGTGGAAATAACGGGGCCCTTACAAGTGTTCTGTCCTGACCGAGCCCATCAACTTCAACTCTGTTTCATCTTGACTTGTTATTGTTATGATAACTATTAATAAAAAATAAAAATAAAAAATTCAATCAACTTTTTTTTCTCAGTTGGAACAGTTTCAATGTTCATCTGAATGTCAATGGCCCTTTCTCATCCTTTCAAAAAAGATTGTCAAACGCTTCCTCTTTCTATGCCTCTCCCCACCAGGCAATCAATGGTGTGATGTCTTTGGCTTTGTGCCCGTCTCTCAAGCCCTCAACACTACAGATTCAGCATATCCAGTTTTCGAAGGTGGATGTTGAACATACACACATGCCAGTCTGGGTTTCCCACTGCACTTTTCATTTTATGTGGCAAGCTCATTGATTCTGTGAGGATGATGGCATGTGTTGTCTGACTCAGTGACTGTCACCTCTTGAGGCAATCCAGGCATGAAGAATGTGTGTGACTCAGTTACTAAGAACCTCCACCTCCATTGTCAAGCTGGAGGTTGAGAACGTATAGGCTGCACTGTCTTCATGGATGGTGGTTGCATCTTGCTTGACAGTGAAGCCCCACCTGACATAACAGCAGGACTAAAGACCAAGTATTAAGGCTCTTTTCAGATTAATTTTACTTGACTTTGAGTGTGTCCTTTTTTTTTTTTTTGTACAAAAAGAAGGCATTACTCCATACTACCAGTGATCACACTAGACATCTTTCAAACTGGTGTAATACTGATAAGGTGGTAAATGCGGTCCACTAAAATCGGTCAGACAATCACTGTAACTGGTCAGATACGTGGCCATCTGTTGCATAATATATATGTATATAACTACCACAGCTCTGCTAGCAGTAGCAACCACCCAGTCAAACAAAATAGCAACTGGTATGTCTGACCAATTGCTGATACCCCCCACCCCGGTATAATCCTGATATTAATTAGTAAAACAAAACAAACAAAAAAATTGAAATTACTAGTTAATGCAAACCCTGACCTACCCCTTCTTCTGCTCCCTCTATGACCAGATCAGTTTTCGTGTCCAGTGGAGAGTCTTCCATGAGCTGCCTAGCAACATCTTCATTCAGGTGTTGGTCCATCAACATAGACATCTTACTAAACATTCCCCTGAATGCTGCACCTGCAAAACATACCAGACAAACAAGAGGAAAGCCTGATTTGACCATTTGTGAGTTTTAAATTTAAAGGAGAACTGAACTGTGGAAGCATAACACTAACACAATAGCAGGCAATGTGGATAGGAATGAAATGGAAAATAAACACAATGTATCAGTTTCACTCTTGATTTATCATCCTGTTTGTTAAAATCTACACTTGAAAACATAACCGTGAGTGCTGCCATTTTTTACCCCGCAGTCTGTATTAATGTCACCATGAACAAAAGTGGCAAATGTGTCGTGTATAAGCCAATCTTTGTCTGCCCTACATTAGCAAAGAAAAGCAAAAACAATGTTGTTGCAGCCTAATAAGCTAAATTCAATTTCAAACAAAGCTGTACATGATACTTCTTTCAGACATAAATATTGACAAAATGTTAAACCAAAATGTCCAAATGAAGCCTGCATACATCATTACACATGCTCCTTTTCGATGTTTTCAGGCTAACTTGCTTTTTTGGTTTAGTGCCCATTTAATAATATACATGTCAAACATGATATCATGGACATGTACAGGTTTTGATTTATTTAAGACTGTGTGTAGCACTAAAGTGAGGTTACACTTACAGCATCTTAAAGTAAATGGTATTACAACAAATACTTCAAGAACATGGAACTAAGAGTAAGATTGAATTACACTGCACACTAACTGTAATTTGAAATGCTTTACACAGTTTTACTTTTAGTTTTAAAAGCCATATATAATTTATGAGTCAAAACTGACCTTCAGCACCAAGAATATAACAGAATGGAGTCAGTATTAATGGACTGCTACTGTTGCTAGGCACTGTATTTGCCCAATAAATAACTTGCTCTAATCACTGATCTTCTGTGTGATTATGTTTGTGTGAGACTAGAGTGAATCATTGCTGGCTTCCAATATAATTGATAATTCTGTTAATACTAATCATACACATCCTTCTTTTGTAATTTGTGTGTAAGCATCATTGCGTGTATTGAAAACTCATTTTATTCATCAAATTAGATGGCCACAAAAGTCTGAACAACTCACCTCCTTCAATTGCTTTGGTTGCCCGCTGCATAAACAGCTCCTTTTCTGCATCGGACAGGTCTGTGAAATACTGCACATGGTTCTGGGTTAGCTGTTGTTGGATGGCATCATTCAGTTCATGAAGAAAGGCGTTCCACTCCTTTTATTTGATGAGACACAACCAGAAAGAAAACAAGACTGAAGCCAAAGTCAAACTATAATTTGACTTAAGTTCATTTACTACTTAATTAGTTCATGGAATAGTGATCAAGTTCTTCAGCAAAGGCTGCTCAAAAGAAAGGTAAACATATATCACTTGAGTTTCAACTGTGCCCAATTGTAAAATCATATAAAATGAGAAAAACTTTGGCTAGCTCTTCACCATTGTCACTATCGTACTTTTGTTTATGTCACTTGTCAGGGTCAGTATAATCATAAAGATCACAGTACATGCACCTATAATGCACTTGATTCATGTGCTTGTATTATTTAACTTGATTATATATACTACTATACAAACAAAATCTTTCTTTTTGTGTAGTGTCCAACTTCAAGAGTTTGAAGAAATTTACACTATTACTGTTTTAGTGTATGACTGCTGGGTTATTTGGGCGTTTCCGTAATCCACCCATTCGGAGCAAGGCACCCCAATTGAAATGTATGCGCATGTGGTCTTTTTCGTGCGGAGGGTCGGTTTATAGTCTTATGATAATGAGGACTTTTGTAGTCTGCACAGAATTTGACTCCGAAGAAATGTCAGCGCGGGCGCAAACCAAGCACGAAAACAGTCCCCCATCCATGCGGTGACCACGCTCGATCGTGCTTAACTTGGTTTTTCACTGAGAGCGAATGCTCTCGCTTTGCGCCACTGGCTTTCCTAAATCAGACAACTTTCAAAATGAAAAATGGAACCAATGAGCTTCTCTTATGGGTGACACTACAGAATTATAGCAAGACTACCTTTGTTTGTGTTACATCCTCTTTGGAGTTCAGCAACCACCTCGGGAAACTTTTTGGTCCCGCCATTTTGTCAACAACTCTTGCAGTCAAGCAAATCTTGTGAAATAACCTTTGATTGGACACACCAAAAATGTTTATCCAATCATTTGCACTTTAACAACAAGTGTCGACGGAAGTTGTTTGTCTGCCATGGCGTCTGCTTTCACATTAGAAACGAAAACTCTGCTCTTTATTTTCTTTTTATGTAAGAGTTATTACAACCAACACATTGTTTTTCCCCCGACTGTTGTAAGCTTCTGTGTTATTTTTATTCACTGCACGAACTAACTGGAATCGTGCGTTTAATTCATTGCCGGTGTTAATCCTTCAGTTTCTGTTGAAATATGATACTGTCAGCGTCACACGTGTCACCAGCAGGGTGTGTTTGGCAATACAAAACTTTGATATCTGCTGGATTTTAACGTCTTGTCAGCAATACATAGTGATCTCATGACGAATATCCAGTACAAAACTAGGGGTACGCAGTGCACACCGCTTTCTTTAAAAGCCCTACCATGAGGATATTTGCCTGTATTTGAATTCCCGCAGCATATATATTGATTATTACACATGAAAGAAGATGGAAAGCTGCCAAGAGCAATGTTGATGGGTTAACTCAGAAACAGTAACTGTTCAGTAATACTAATGGTACCAGTACTTACAGTTACACATTGCATATCCCCAGCTGAGTGTCTGGGTGCCTCCACATTGCCCCTTCAAGGGTTTACCAAGCCTGGAAATTAGAATACGTCACAACTAGTTCATTTCAATTAGTGCTGTAAGCACACCACTTCCTTGGATATTCAAATGTACTACATAAAACTACAGTCACTCATTTAAAGTAGCATGCAACTAGAGCACAGTGTCAGTGAGTCTGCTTGAGAATGAGAGCAGTGAAAATAAAAGTGATAGTCACTCAGATCCCTCAATACTGTGGCACCCCAATTGACAGTGATGGTTAGGATCATGTCTGTGATACCAAGCACCTACTCCATTGTAAACTAGCCTAAGGCATCACAGTCTAAGATGCATAATGCCTGGAAATATACTTGCTTTGTATGACATTTTGCAAGTATATATTATATAGGATCATGTCTGTAATACCAAGCACCAACTCCATTGTAAACTAGCCTAAGGCATCACAGTCTGAGATGCATAATGCCTGGAAATATACTGCTTTGTATGACATTTTGCAAGTAGATAGGATCATGTCTGTGATACCAAGCACCTACTCCCTTGTAAACTAGTCACAGTCTGAGATGCATAATGCCTGGAAATATACTTGCTTTGTATGACATTTTGCAAGTAGGTGGATGCTGTGCCTGTCATTGTGTAGCACTTTTGGATTGTACTTGTTATTGTACAGTGTTGTTTTGGCCAGCAGACTTATGCTGAGACTGGCACAGTCAGTAAGTTACACGACTGGCACAATCAGTAGATTACAAGTTGCTCGCATTGAGTTTTAGCCACTTTAAATATTTGAGAACCATTGTGTGAACATTGTTTTAATCTATGTTAGTTGTAAGAAATAACCTCCTGAGGAAGGCAGTTGTGCTTAAAATTTGGGATATTTTTAAGCCAGTTTGTTACTTTTAATTTTTCTGGGAAGGGAATGTAATTGTAAACATGAATGTTGATAATATTTACTCCATTGGTGTTTGTATGGTTTGACTGTCAGCATTTACTTGGTGTTTGTATGGTTTGACTATGTACAGTCAGAATTTACTCAGTATTTGTATGCTTTCAGCCTCAGCTGTTACACAGAGTGAAACTGATGAAAGTTCCAAAGTGCCTCAAAACAAAGGTGATCTAACTTTGTTAATGTATATATAGTAATTTTAATATATATTTCTTGGTAATAATTTTATTTTTTGCAAAAGCATGAAAACCTAAGGGCCTCATCTCATTTTGATGGACTGATACCAGTAGACATGGTGAACATCAATCTGATGATGAGTCAGTAGAATCCCATGCAAAAGATTATGTTGATGAGGGAGCATCTCTCCCTCAAGGCAACTTGTTCAAATGATTCCCTCACTTTACATAATTTTATTTTTATAATTTTGCACTGATTTGTATGATTGTCCACTGTATTGTATACATTTAGAAAACTGCCCTGTGCCCCCTGCCCCCCTCCTGTATTCAGTTGTACCTCATTTTCTCACAATGCATGCTTCAAGCTGGCCTCTTTGATTGATCAGTGAGGTTTGGAGATGTCCTGGTGGTAGTACTGTCTCAGCCACATCTTTACCATGCCAGGAGAGCAGAACTGTTTCGGCATCATTTTGAAGAACAGGTGGCTGCACTGCCCAAGGTAATCTGCTTGCTTTAGATGATAGCTTACTATTTTTACACCAGTGTGTGCATCTGTATGTCTGTTTCTCTCTGTGTGTATTATATCACTGTATAAGAAATCGGTCAAAATTCTGACAAAATCGACCCCTGATTAGTCTTGAGAACCTGAGTATCAAGTGGCCTTTCCATTTTGCACGTTACTTACTGACAAAGTGGAAAGGCCAGTTGACACTCAGGTTCTCAAGATTACTCAGGGGTTGACTGCCTGAGTTTGTTGCCTGCATCCTGTATCATAACTATGAAGAAATAAAGGGTGTGACATTTACACTAGCAGACATTTCTGGGCTGAGCTCAGGCTGGGTGCAGGATACTGTGTTTACACTTGGCTGACCAGGGATGGAGGCAAGCTATGCTCACCTCAGCTCAGAGCCTCTATGGCAGGGCTGAGTGCAGCTTGCATTTTATGGTAGATTTGTACGTCATCTTCTGGTGTCTTGAACACAAAGTTATAGTGTTTCAGTGTCTAACAGACAGATAACACATTTGGAGCAATAATGATGTCAAACATCTTGATAAAGTCTGGTCCAGATCACAGGTATAATGGGCCGGGCCTGGTTGGGACTGTGAATGGCCCCAGGGATTGTGCAGGCATCTTGCAAACTAGTATTTGTAACCAAATGATTCAGAATTTGAACAGTATGGGCCAAATATGCTATCATACTTCATAGATTATTTTTTCTTATTTAAAAAAGAAACTTGATTTAGAATCAGCAAGTTTATTATGTATGCACTCTTAGCAGTTAGTACAGTTATTGTTCACATGACTACAGGCAATGTATAAACTATAATAATAGTTAGCTGTTTACAAGTAAGTAAATAAGTAAACATGGTGCTTAACGTCCACAGAAACCATAAGGTTTATTGGGGGGGGGGGGGGGGGGGAGGGGGTATGGAGGTGAGGGGAGAGGGAGATTATATACCTATCACTACACTGTCACCACCAGAATGACTTCTGCATTAAGATGGGCAGTGATGAGAGCCATTTTAATGTTTCAGTAGGAAGTGATGGACAAAGTCACAAGACAATGTCCAGAAACCATAACCTTTTTGAAGAGAAAGGAGATCCGAAGCGGTATCGAACCAAGGTTCTTTGGCTTACCAACCTAACACCTTACCTCTAGACCAAACCAGCTCACTCTGTTTACAATATAAACATCACCCTGATATAACCATACCGGTTGACTGGGCATAAAACACCAACTTACTTACAATAAAAACAGATCCATACCTGGGCATAACAATAACAGATTTTGTTGTTGAAAAGATGTGATTTTTGATTATGTGACTGTGGCCTTTTCTGAGGATGCTCCCAGCTTTTATATACATATATGTATACTTAAGTAGACCTACATTTCTGCTGCTTGATATTTCAGACCAACAGACCTGACCTGATCCTGAGTCATGAGAAGTACCCTGAGATGCAGGGTGCTTGGACTGTATTCCCACTCATGACACAGTGAGTCCAGACCCCTTTCATCAATATGCAGCCGACCTGGTCTTGTTGAAGAGGCATAGAATAATGGTCTGATGTTCGGCAAGTGTGTGAACTAAAATCCCATGGTATTTCAAAAGGGAAGATATAGAGTGGAAAGTCCTTCTTTGTGGAAGAAGGCATTTAAATAATAATAATAAGAGTAGCGGTCATTTCTACCGTGCAGTATCTCACTGACATGGGTGAGCTCACAGCACTTTAATATCATTACAGAGTCTAGAATAGAATGTTAGCATATGAATAGCTGTTTCTGAATGCTATAACTTTGTGTAAGAGTAGTTAGTTCTCTCTGTGTGTGTCCCTGCCTTATGCATGCTTCTATGCTTATTGTAGTAGTATAGCAAGGGCTGGCTGTTAGGTCCAAATATCCTTAAATATTAAAGTTTGGAATTTTAAGTTCTCTTCCTCTCTGTGTGTCTGTCTCTGTCTGTCTGTCTGTCTGTCTATCTCTCTTTTCCCCCCTCTCTCTGTCTCTCTCATTTCTCCTTTCCCTCTTTCAGACCCCCCCCCCCCCCCCCCACCTTATTTATTCATTTATATTTTATAGATTTGCTAAGCAGTATCAGGACAAAAAGTGGGTCGTTGTATGTGAAGAAGACACTAGGATGGACTTGAAACGCCTTCTACAACTTCTTCAACAGCATGATGAAAGTGAGGTGGGTGAAATGGTTTGAAATGGTTTAAATCAGCTATATCAGTATATGCCCCCTTGCCAGTGGACATTTTGAATGCTACTCCCCCCCCCCCCCCCTCCAATCATCCCTGTGAATCAGCAGATTTCCATATCTGCTTCAATGTTGATGTGGTTGAACAAATGAAGAGAAAAGATGAATAACTGATTCATGGGTGAGATTTAGTGTGAAATTGATCCAAACAACCAAGTAACCAACCATGCTGGGAGTTTGTGGCTGGTTGGTTAATGCACTGCACTGTAAATCCCATGGCCAAAGTTCGACTCCTAATGGTGACAAGGTGAAGTACTGTTGTTCAGTTCTTCTGAGTCTACACTTGTGTGGACTGCTACTGTTAGGGCCTGTGTCCACTTTTTGTGCATAACATGCACAGAGATATCTGTGCAAATTTTGAAGATCCAGTGTCAACTTTTGATAAGAAAAAGCCAATGGTGGGTGACATGGGACTACACAGTTAACATATAATATTAGCAGATAATCAGAGTTAGGACTGTAGTCAAGCCTAATGGAAGAAGAAAGAGAAGTATGTGTGTGCATGTATGATGTACGATACAGATCAGTGTTGTACATATTTGAATTTGTTGTGGATTTTTGTTGTTGGGGGGGCTGGGTGGTGGTGGTGTTGTTTGTCTTTTTGTATGATACTTTGTGTGGGTTGTTTGGGTGGAACAGTGCTCTACATGTGTATAGAATATCATATTTAGGTTAATATGTATCATGTGAGGTCTCCTGGCATTGATGAATGCATGACAAATGTACATTATTATTATTAAGAAGATCCTGCTTTATTCCATGCAGGAGCTGTTCCTTGGGAGAGCGCTGAGAGACCAACAGGCGACCATCATCCACCACTTTGCCTTCTTGGACGACCCCTCTGCATTTGCTTACCCTGACTTTGCTGCTGGGATGGCACTCAGCATGTCACTGGTCAAGAGGTGTGGTCTTGCCTTGGTTGCTTTTGCCATGACATTGTTTTTATGGCAGATAGTTTTCAGTATGTTGTCTTATTCTGAGCTGAAAGACTAGGAGTGAGGAACAACAGGTTTTGTATCTAATTTGGTGTCACTGTGTGTGTGTGTGTGTGTGTGTGTGTGTGTGTGTGTGTGTGTGTGTGTGTGTGTGTGTGTGTGTGTGTGTGTATGTGTGTGTGTGTGTGTGTGTGTGTATTAGTGTTTGTATGTGTGTGTGTGTGTGTGTGTGTGTGTGTGTGTGTGTGTGCGTATGTGTGCATTGGCATGCATGCCTACATGCAAGTGTCTGTCTGTGTGTGTCTGTGTCTGTGTGTCTATCTGAACAGGACTCTCTCCAACTGAGGGGCATTGTGTACATATTCGTAAACCTTGTTCATCTTCACACAGTCCTTGCACAGCAGGGTGGTTGGTTCCATTTGCAGGCTGCTGCAGAGCAGCAGGGGGAACAGGTTATAAAGAGCCAGAGAATGGTGTTTTGTACAATGGATTCCCATTTTAAGACCCCTGAAAAATCAAGCAAAAGTAAAGTCTTAAAGAGGGATGGTCCTTGTTTGGTAGCTTGTGAGTGAGTAGGTGGGTAGGTGGGTCAAGGCATCTGTTATATATATCTGTCCGTGTTTGTTCTATATATGATAGATGTACTGTGTATGCCCATGTCTTTTGTGGTTTGTGTGTTGGCAGATCTTGGAGTTTGTTTTAATGGCTATAGTTTATATTTAGACTGTTGAGCTGTGTGTTTGTTTGTTTCCAGGCTTGCTGGCAGGTTGTCACAGGGTACTTCACAAGAGATCCTGTTTTCCATTGACCCAAAGCACGAGGTTGGTCATGTCAGCCTTTGGAAAATATTCCTTGAAAATCAGATCTGTGTAACACATTTGCACAAGATTATTTGGAGCTAAGTACATCACTTTGTTTTGTTTTTAAAGATCTTGTTCTTTTTAATGATCTTGTTCTGCAGATGAGTTTGTTTTCAGGATAACTGACATCATCAGTTACACACACACACACATGCGCACACACATGCACACCCACGCATATGCATACACACATGCATGTATGCACACACACACATACACACACACACACACACACACTCTGTATGCTACTCGCAACATGTGCATGCATGCACACAGGGTTTGACAAATATTTTTAAGATTCATTATTTTGTCTTTATATGATTGTAACTCAGTTTTGTCATGATTTGTCATAGGCAGGAATGTTTGCATTTTGTTTTGTTTTTCAGCTGGCAAAGTATATACTGGACAACTTGGGGAAACGCTTGACACCTGTGTGTGAGTTTTGTGGATCAAGAACCAGCAAGTCAGAAAAGTGCCAGTGTGCAACATGGCAACCTACAATATTTCCTACAGACTGTGTATGTGTGTGTGTGTGTGTGTGTGTGTGTGTGTGTGTGTGTGTGTGTGTGTGTGTGTGTGTGTGTGTGTGCATGTTTGCTTGCTTGCATGATAGAGAAAGGGAGAAAGTTCTATTACTGAAGCAGCTGAAACTTAATAAATGCACCTTGCGTATGTTTGAAACAGATTGGGGGGTGGGGGGGGGTCATGATCATTCTCATTCTATTTTATTCGAGAAGAGGAAAGGTTCACAAGTAATATCTTTTCTTGTACATGTGTGTGTTATAAAGATTTTTCTGAAACACAGAAGGCTACTTGTCAGGAAGTATGTGTGTACCAGGATGTGCAAAAAGAAGGTGAAAATGAAAAGTGGACACTAAAGCTTCTGAACAATTAACAGAGAATGCTCATTTTGGACTAAACTAGGATTTCTCCATGGCTAAAACTGCATGGCTCGGGAAAATCGAAAACAAAATGGACTGCGTACAGAAAAAAGAAGAAAAAAGATCAAAGCACTCAGAAAGAGTAAGTAACTTGGTGTTTTTTCAGAAAGAGTAAGTAACTTGGTGTTTTTTCAGAAAGAGTAAGTAACTTGGTGTTTTAAGCGCAGTCAACCATTATGGTTATATCAGGGCTATCTCTCAGAAGGAAGAAGCTGTGTTTGCACCACTAATGTTTAAATGACATACGTGTATTGATTACTTATTTCCCAAGATGCAATGTGTTTTATGAATGTTTTAACCTGAATAAAAACTTGTTAAAAAAAAGAGAAGTTATGTTTGCTGACATGTGCACATTGTCTTGTTGTGTCCCTTTAAACCCATGAAAAGTCAAGTCAAGATACTTTAATCATCCCACATAGGGTATCGGACTCACCATGCCAGTCAGTTGCCAGTCAGTCTGTCTGTCCATATATATGCCATTAACAACAAAAAAAGTAAGTTAATTGGTGTTTATGCCCAGTCAACCATCAGGGTGATTAAAAATAAATAAATTCAGTAACTGTGAACTGTGCTACCCTTTCTCTTTTCTTTTTGAATAAGCTCATAATTACTTTCAACAGAGGGGAAAATAAACTGTGTGCATTGTTGTCATTTTTTTGACATGTGCTATATGTAGTGCGACTGTTGACAGGGATCTCCAGTAGATCCGGAGGATCTCTTTGTGGCTGTCAAGACCTGCTCCAAATTTCATAAAGACAGAGGTATGCTATGGCGAAGGTTGACCTGACCTGTATGTGGTCATTTCTAAGGTGAAAATGATGGCTTCTTTGGTTATTGGAAGAAAAAATAAATGGAAGAGATGGAAGAAAGGTGATTTTCAAACCATTTTTAATTTTTTAACTGTTACAACATGTATGCTTTTTTAATTTTATTGCCTTTGTAAATTGCCTATGTAGATGCTATGCCATCCACCCCATTCCCCCCTTTCCTCCGCACCCCCCCCAACACACACACATACATACACTCCCCCCCCCATTCATCCCATACCTCCACATGCAGACAGAGACAAACAGACATACACACATACCTGTTACTATTGTATTTTATTACCTTTGAATTCTGTTATTTAATGTATAAATGTAAAAAGATAAATGTTAATGATTAGCATTTGGCATATATGTGTGGATTTGCTTAGTGCTAAACAATAGCATTTGGAACTGTGGCTCATTTTTGATAATGAATGGGGGTGATAATGATAAATGAATGAACTAATACCAAGATACGTTCCTTGTGCTTTTATTTGGTGAGAATAAAATTCCGACGTCTTATGCAAGTTTGAAACTGTGCAACAAAAATGGCAGCTATTTCCATCATGATTATAATACAGATTACTTCCATCTTTGGCTCCTGAGACAGTGAGACATTTGACCATGTTTTGTTTTTAGTGCCTGTGGTGAAGAAGACTTGGGGAAAAGAGACGAAGCTGATAGCGTACTACAGTGAGAAAGAGGACCCCTCCATTCCCACTATCAATCTGGGTGTTCCCAACACAGAGAGAGGTCAGTGATGTGCAGCAGGGCACTTCATTGTCATCATAGTTTGGTGTATTTACAATTAGAACCCATGTTACTGATGATCCAGATTATGAGTTTTCTTTGTAGAAGTCAAAATTGCGATTTGCACTGGCACGATTTAAAATCCTACCTGCAGAGATCACAATTTTGATTTATCCAAGGAAACATCCCGATTTAAATTTCTACCTGTGAAATTTGAAATCCTACCAGATTTTGATTTGGACACTTAATACCTGCAATGACACTCACACTTGCATACACATGTGTGCACACACACACACAGGTGCACACACGTACACCTGCATAAGCACATGTCATGGTACACATAAAATGCATTTATGTAGCTATGTTGTTTTGTTTGTGTTCTTTGTGTGTATGTGTGTGTGTTTGTGTGCATGATTATATGTGTGCATGCATATGTTGACATGCTTTCCCATGCATCCCAGTTGACGAACTTACCAGTAATTGCTGGGGTCCAGTGCTGTTTTGTTTTGTTCTTTCATTGTTCTCTCTGTACCAGGGCACTGTGGAAAGACAAAGGCTATTCTGCACCACTTTGCTGGCAACGAAAAACTGTCATCTGTTGAATGGCTGCTGATTGCTGATGATGACACTCTCATCAAGTGAGCAGCTTGGTACAGTGACTAAGAGAGGGGCTTGGTTTAGCAGATGGCTTGCCCCAGACACTGAGAGAAGGGTTTGGTTTAATGAGTGGCTTACTACAGTGACTAAGAGAGGGGCTTGGTTTGGCGAGTGGCTTGGCACAGACACTGAGAGAGGGGCTTGGTTTAATGAGTGGTTTACTACAGTAACTGACAGAGGGGCTTGGTTTAGCGAGTGGCTTGGCACAGACACTGAGAGAGGGGCTTGGTTTAATGAGTGGCTTACTACAGTGACTGAGAGAAGGGCTTGGTTTATTGACTGAGCAAGTGGCTGGGTTGAGTGAGTGGCTTGGTGCAGACATTAGAAAGGGGCTTTGCAATGAGTGGCTTGGTATACACACTGAGTGAGTGGCTTGGTTTAGTGTGTGGCTTAGCTCAGAGGCTGAGCAAGTGGCTGGGTTTAGTGAGTGGCTTGGTACAGAGAGAGTGGTTTGGTTGAGAGAGTGGCTTAGTTCAGTGACTGAGCAACTGGCTGGACTAAGTGAGTGGCTTAGTGTGGTGACTGAGAGAGTGGTTTGGTTTAATGAGTGGCTTGGTACAGTGCCTTGGTTGCCTGGGCGTATAACACCAAGTTACTACCGGTACAGTCCCTTGCCAAGCGGCTGGGTTTGGTGAGTGAACTGGCATGGTGACCAAGCAAATGGCTTGGTTTATTGATTAGCTTGGTTCAGTGACAGTCAGTAGCTTGGCTTAGTAAGTGGCTTAATTGGTAGTGTGTCTGAGTGAGTGCCTTGCTTGGTGCAGTGGCTGAGCCTGAGAGACTGTCTAATTCTCCATTTTTTTCCATCATTGAAAAAAGAGTGAAAATTTGGGTCCAACCTTTGTGCTTGTGTGTCTGCCAGCCTGGAGCTGTTGCGCCACCTGCTGGCATGCTACAAGACTGAGGAGCCAGTGTTCCTGGGAGAGCGCTATGGTTATGCTGTCACCTCCGGATATGGCTACAACTACATCACAGGCGGTGGAGGGTAGGGTAGCTCTTTGGTCTCCCTTCTCCCACTATTTCTTTTCATCTTTTTCTTGCTCTGTGTCCAGAACTGTGTTAATGTTGTTACTATTCTTCGTCTTTAAAGGGGAGCTGAAGTGGAAGATGCAAGATGGTCTGAAAATGTAGAAGATGTGCAACCATTTCCATCTGCAGGCTTCATTTGGTGGTTTTGTCATTGTTTATACAAGATAGGTACTTTTTATTGCTACGAATTGCAGTCCTTAGGGTGCAGCCATGTGGGTTCACTCTTTACCATTGAAGAGCAGAAAAGGTTGCCTCATGATGTATTTGCCTCACCTTCTGGCTGTGTTCACGTCATCACTGATACAGACCACTGGACATAAAGTGGCAGCCCTCCTGGTCATGTTTTTGCTACTTTAAAGTGTGGTTCTTTACAAGCAGGTCCACAAATTGCTTGAAAAACTGATGTATGTGTCTTTTCTTTTTTTCAGTTCCCATTAATAGTGTCAGTGATGCCTCTTTGCTTTGGTGCTGCTTTAAAGGCCAAAGTCTGTTGGATTTCTGTTCTTTTGTATAGTGGGGTAGTAAGAACACTTCCCCCGATAGAACACTATCCTTGCTCACCCTATAACTCCAGCGTCTTTTGCCTAAAGAAAGGTGACCTCTCACGAAGACAGTCTTTCATCAGGGGTTCTGCTGGGCACTGAAAATCCCTGAACAACTTCCCCCTCTAACTGACGGTTGATGTTGTTGCTGAGGAATGAGGAAGTTTTTCCTTTCTGTTACAGAATGGTCTTCAACAGAGCAGCAGTGAATCTTTTAGTGGAAGACTTTGCTTGTTCAAGTGATGATGCACCGGATGACATGTTCTTGGGAATGTTCTTTTCTAGAAGAGGCATAACTGCCCTGACGCACAGTCGATACTTTCATCAGGTAAGTGGCAGCTTCTGTGTGTGCACGTGCATACGCACACATGCATGCATGCATGCACAGGTCCATGCATGCACAGGTCCATGCATGCACAGGTCCATGCATGCACAGGTCCATGCATGCAAAGGCATGTGTGAATTAAAAGAATGTAAATTTTGGTACTTGTGCACTGCGATCATTTATAGATGTACGTAGAGCTGTTTTGTGCCATCACTTCTATATGGGCAGTGTGTGTGTGTGTAATGTGTAATGTCCTATAGATGTACGTAGAGCTGTTTTGTGCCATCACTTCTATATGGGCAGTGTGTGTGTGTGTAATGTGTAATGTCCTATAGATGTACGTAGAGCTGTTTTGTGCCATCACTTCTATATGGGCAGTGTGTGTGTGTGTAATGTGTAATGTCCTATAGATGTACGTAGAGCTGTTTTGTGCCATCACTTCTATATGGGCAGTGCACTCTAATGGAAACACTTATTTGTTTGCAGTGTAATGTTGTCTTGTTGAGTCAGCAGGTAAATAACTGGAATACTAACCAAAGCATGACATAACAAGAAATAGAAGTGATCGCTAGATTTCTCTTATTTATCCATCATTAAAATAATGTCTTGGTATGTTACTTTGTTTTTTTACATCACTAGTTCAGCTCCTTTTCCAAGCACTTCACCTTTCCACTTCTGCTGTGTTTGTTGCAGGCACGTCCTGAGGACTACAGTGACGATTTCCTCAAGATGCAGGTGCCTGTGTCATTCCACAAGCACTGGATGAATGACCCCTACAAAGTCTATGAAAGACTGAAAACGGCAAAGCTGCCCCAGGCTTCTTCAGTCACACACGAAGAACTTTGACAGCATTAGTTTCCCTACAGATCATTACAAGAAAAACACTGCGTCATGAAAATAAAACGTTATGGCCAAGCCCCTCTCACCCAGAACAAGAATAAGATCCCCTTTCTTCCCCTCAAACAAACAAACAGCTCTCCCCCCCCCCCCCACACAAACAAACAAACAACTCCCCCCCCCCCCCCCCAACAAACAAGCAACTCCCCCCACCCCCCAACTTCCCCCACAATCCAGCTCACAAAACTCTTTACCCCCAGAAACAACAATGACAACAACAGCGGAACAACCCCAAAACAACAATGAGAAAACAAAAAGCAACGGACACACACACACTAAAACTAAAAAAAGAAGGCATGCACTTATGGCAACAGAAGTTTCAAAAAGCTTCCGAGAGCAGGGTTGCATAAATGTTTGCTCGCATAAGATTGCAATGATTTATTTGTATGACTGGATGAAAGGAGCATGACGTGATATTGTGACAGCTGTGGAAACTCCTGGTCTTCTGTGTGCAATGTGAAAGGAAACTATGGCAGGGTGTGAAGACATCAGACAATATTTACAACTGCGACTGTGTTCAGAGGATACATAATACATGTGTCTAGAATGAACTGCTGGGCAAAGGGTCAATGATGATGATGGAGAAGATGGTTCTTTGGATGGTCAACATCTTGTGATATTTTTCATGGGCCATGCATCACTATTCTCCAACTATGTGTTACCCACATAGGACTTTTTTCTCATTTTTTTTTATAATGCTGCATTAATCTCTTGTGAGAAATGTAAATTACCTGCTTGGTAAGGCTACAGAAGCCACAAGAGCAGCACTACCCAAACCTACAAGTGTGTATACTATTTTTGTGTGTTCAAACAGTGAGTGTTTGGGATTTTTAATATGCATGCAGATGTTTCCGCATGTGACTGTTGGATACTTTGAAGGTGATTTTTACTCTGGTTGATCAAGGAATGGGTTGGTGATGATGGTCATGATGAAGTTGAATGAAGAGAAACCACAGAGTTAGATGCTTTGTGTGCATTTGCAGTCTGCAGAACCCACCCTCAGGAACCTACCTCCTCAAAGCATGCTTTTGTCCATGGAGGTTGGCCTTTCTTCAAGAGGTCAAACAGATTAAAAACTTAAAACTGAGGTTTTCATTTTAAAATGCTTTGTTGATTTTAGCAGCAGTTTAGAATCTGTATTGCGTCATTGATGGATAGCAGGAATTGACTGTAGAAAACATCTTCAAGTCATGATTAACCTATCACTTACCTCTTGCCTCTTTGAACTTGTTCCTCAGGGGAACTTGAGCATGCACAACTTTCATGCCTCATATCAGAGCAGCAGTGTGTGCAAAATGTGCAAGCTAGAACACTTGTTGCTGTTCTGTGCACTCAGTCCTGCAAAATCGTTACTTGTGAAACTTAGATCAGAAATTGAATAGAAAGCTAAGAGAACAATATCCTGGATTTTGAGTTTTTATTTTCCTCTCCTCTACCTGTTGAACAAAATGTGTTACAAAACAGCTAGTTTCTTGAAGACACAGAGGCTGGGGTTCACACAGTGACTTCTTGGAGAAATTTGTCTTAAAAGAATAAAACTAAATGTAAAATGTGTACAGTGGGGGCGTTGACCCATTTGTCTGAAGCAGGCTTTCACCTTAAAGGGAGAATGACACTAGACTGTTTGTTCTTTTGCATATCCCAAGAAAGATATAGGTTGATGATAAGAACTGAAATGAGGGTGATGAAGACAGGTGATTGTCCAGGGTCACAGTATATGGCCATGCTGGAGTTGCATACAGTAATACAGGGTTGATGCTTTTGCTGATGATACTCCTGCAATAAAACAACAACATGGTTTTAATAACAGAAATAATGTTGGCATAATCAAATGTTATTGTGCATGTTTTTTTTTTTTTTTTTATCCCATCCACTTGTATGTTGACTTAAACTGCAAACAGGGTAAGATGTTCTTGCAGGAGATTGCACATAATATATGCAGCTTTACCTGCTCTATGCATATATATGTACATTGCACTGACCATAAAACACAGTAGAATGTGTTTCTACAGTGAAATGTTACTTAATTTACCAGGTTTACTTATACTGCCCCTTGAAATGTTACTTAACCAGGTTTACTTATACTGCCCCTTGAAATGTTACTTAATTGACCAGGTTTACTTATACTGCCCCTTGAACTGTTACTTAATTGACCAGGTTTACTTATACTGCCCTTTGAACTGTTACTTAATTGACCAGATTTACTTATACTGGCCCTTGAAATGTTACTTAATTGACCCGGTTTACTTATACTGCCCCTGTCTCCCCCAAAATGTTGAACAACATCCCTCTCTTCACTAGCCAATTTGATCTGAGACTTTTCTCCTAACCTAACTTCATTGTGCTTCTCGATATTTGTTTGTCACTGAAGAATAACTAACATTTGATGCTTGATTTATAGTACTGTTTGAGTGAATTGTCATGAACATTTACAGTGCATAGGTGACCAGAGATCCTTAAAGGGGTACCAAGCTGAAGACAGAAGTTGACCTAAAAATGTAGAAAATGTGTCTTCATGCTTCTTTTGGTGGTTCTGTAAATAATTATTCAAAAGAAGTACTTTTTTTTTTTTGCTTCAAATTGGAGCTTGTTAGGGCACAGACATGCTGCTTTGCTCTATCAATGAAGAGCAGAAAAAAGTTGGCTTGTGATGTACTTGATACTTACACCACACAGCACTGACACAAACTGCTGGGCACAAAATGGCAGCACTCATGATGGCATTTTCAGGACTTTCAGAACAGATTTTTAAGAAACTGGATAAAAAAAATGAAATTGGTTGTAAAGAGCCAGAGAACAGTGTATTGTGTATATTCTTGATTTTGTTCCTATCAGTATGACCAGTGGTGCTTCTTTAGTTCAGTTCCCCTTTAATTCAGAACAGTTGAGCCAGAGAAGACCATTTCGTACCCCCCTCCCCCCACTCCCCTTCCTCCAGTTTTAGTTTCACCACACTGAAGTTTTATCTGTTTGTATTGCTTAAACCTGTATCATTTACAGTTGAAAGAATCTGTTCAGAAAGAAGAAAGTTGTACAAGGAGAATTGCACTGATAAACGTTGCACTTCAGTGGCTGCACCTGTAGGAGACGTGATTGATCAGGTAATGATAATGGTGTGATGATTATTATCCAGGGTTTTAAACCAGTCACATAGGTATTTTGACTTTCCATGTAATAATATGGCTTCTTTTTTGTAGAAAATGTTTGTTCTAAAGAAGGGATATATTTAGATTTTGCTTAACTGAAATGGTTGTCTCCTTCATAACACCTTTGTGTTACTTTCACAATTAATGCTGTAAGTACACCACTCTGGTGGATATTCAAAACTGTGCTATAAAAAGCTAGTCACTTGTTCAGAATTGCATACGACAAGAGTGCAGTGAGTCTGCTTGAGAGTGGAGAATAGCACTATATAAAACTGATCAACAACAACTTTGAGCATGAGGGAAAAGTGACAATAAACAGGTTTGACTAAAAGCAGTGTGTGTGATTTCCAACTCACGTGTTGTTGGTGTATTCTTCTTCTTATTTCTTTTACATGAAAGGCAGCAAGACAGTGAACTGAAGTATTTCTGTTGAAACAGTGATGCATTCCAGTCAGTGAATTTTTAGAGTGTTCAAAGTACAGTATCAGACCTGCTTACTTTCTTCAGTTTTATTAATTTTTTTGTTTGTTTGTTGCAATCAGAGGGATGACCTGTGGTTTTGTCAGAGCTTTTTTTGTGTTGTTTTTTTTTACAATGAAACCCGTTATGCAAGACCATCTTCATGAGAAGTCAGTCTTCTCTGGCAGGGACGAAAGGAGGAAAGTAAACACCACCTGTGCAAGTGTGACTGATGCATGTGCTGTTCTTTTTTTGCTGCCCCCCCCCCCCTCTCCCTCCCCCCAGATTTTGCCCAACCAGTATTTTTGGACCTCCGACATTTCTGTTGAGACAAGGGATTCAAGAGTGTTTTTTTTTAAGGTTGTCTTTATCATCATCAGGGTTTACAGCGTAAAAGCAACTGCTCCTATCAGTATGTCCTTTCTTCTTGACACTCTTGTTTGTTGTTGCTTGTTGAAAGGCACCAGGGGGGACTCCTGTCTCTGTTGCTGTTTCTTTTTAGGCAGATGAACTTCCTTTGCTGATTGAACTTCCTTCAGTTCATTTCGGTATCCATTCCACCCCCGTGTTACCACAGTAGCACGTGAAAGACCCCAGTCATTCCGCCAAAGTGCAGGTGGCAGGTTACAGCTAAACACGCATACACCTTATGTATGTGGCTTTGCATGAAGTGACATGGTGCATGGTTGTATGGTGTACACAGAACGCACTGAGATGGCAGTAGTTTCATGTGGCACCAGCCATGCCAGCGCTGTAAGTACACCACTTCGGTGGATATTCAAAAGCGCGCTATAAAAAGCTATTCACTCATGTAGAATCACATGCGAGCGCAGTGAGTCTGCTCGAAAGCGGAGAATAGTGCTATATAAAAGCGATCAATAATAATAATAATAATTGTATTGTTCTGTGCTTTTACTGTCATGTTGTACAGTTAATTGTTTAGGGGTTCATGTTTAATGGTGTTAGTTTGACAGATGTTTTACTGAAGTGTTCAGTTTGTTTGAAAATCAGATTTTGTACACACTGTTCTTTGCTTTTACTCTCATGTTGCCCAGTTCATTGTTAAGGGGTTCATGTTTAATGGTGTTAGTTTGACAGATGTTTTACTGAAGTGTTCAGATTGTTTGAAAATCAGATTTTGTACACACTGTTCTTTGCTTTTTACTCTCATGTTGCACAGTTCATTGTTTAGGAGTCTGTGTTTAATGGTGTTAGTTTGACAGATGTTTTACTGAAGTGTTCAGTTTGTTTAAAAATCAGATTTTGTACACACTGCACTGAATCTCGTATGGTTGTGTGTGTGGGTGTGCATGTGGACATGCATTTCAGCATTTTTGTTTGTTGAATATATGCTGTTAGCATTCTTCTTTTTTAATGCCATTGAAGCGTTGCAGGCATTCCCCCCCCTCCCCCCCCCCCCACCTTTTTGTGCCATTGAATCATTGCAGATGTGTTCTTAACCCCTTCACTGCCATGATGTCACTTGAAAATGACTGTTAAAAGTGTGAAATTGGAAACCCTTCAGGCTTTTTGTTTTCTGTTTTGCTCTGGCATGTGAAAGGATTTTCATCAAAACGCAACAAGGAAAGTAGATGGGTTATAGGACCAGAAAATATACTGTTTTTGAGGTGCGCCTGTGCATCTTTCAGCCCGGAAATGTTACATGCTGAGGCAGTGAAGGGGTTAATTATTTGTCTACTGTTGCGCATTATGAATACTGGCTGTGTTGTGTTATTTTTAGGCGATGTCTGTCAGCTGGATGAGCTTTGTTTGTATTTATAGTACTCTCCTGATATGTTGTTTTGTATTTATAGTACTCTCCTAATAAGTTGACTGGCCTTGGGGTAAAAGAAATAGTTAACTTGTCCAAAGATTTACTTATCAAAGGTCTGGATAAGTCAACTTGTCCAAAGATCTACTTATCAAAGGTCTGGATAAGTCAACCTTCTTAAACAGGAGGTGAACTTAACCATGATATCATAACGTTTACCTTTTTTAATGGCAGATTGACCAGTATGTTGCTATGGATGCAGTGGATTTCACTGTTAGATGTGGAGTTACATGCTGTATTTTACATGTACGTGCATGTTGTTTGTTAGCATACATAATGATTGGCTTACGTGTAAACGACTGTACATGTGCTGTACTTAAAATGGGGTGTTGATGAACCACTCCAGATTTAAAAACAGCATGCACTTTACATGTACACATACGCTGTACATGGTTGCCTGAAGTGTTTCCAAAGAATGCATTATATCTGAGTACATGTACATTTAAAAAATTTTTTTTTAAGGAGAATGATATTTCTTTATCCTTTGCCTAGACAGCCATTTAAAAAAAAAAAAAATCTTTATCCTTTGCCTAGACAGCCATTTAAATTTTTTTTTTTTTTAAGGAGAATGATATTTCTTTATCCTTTGCCTAGACAGCCATTTTTTGGCAGGAAAAAGTCTGAAAGCAAGAAGATCCAACACCAAACTGTTGACTAAAGTGTGCAGTGCAGCTTTAACTTATGAACAAAAGAAAAAAAATGTGTTGGTGCTCAAGTTAGTTGAGGGAAAAGCCTTGTTTTGAAAAAAAAATATTGCTTGACATACCTATACAAGGAGCTGACTTACCTCAGGTCCAGTGAAACAAGAACAGTTTACTGAGGCAAAGAGGGCAGCTGGCCAGGCACAAAGGCTCCCCTCTGCTGAACTGAAGAGTCAGCTTAAGCCAGGTTGAGTTAAGTGGAGAGCACTATGATAAGCACCCATGTATGTAAGGTTGACTTAAGTGGGGAACACTTTTATAAGCACCCATGTATGTTTGTTAAGGTTGGCATAAGTGGATAGTACTATGGTAAGCACCTGTCTAAGCTTGTTAAGGTTGGCTTTGGTGGGGAGCACTATGATGAGCACCCATATACATTTGTTAAGGTTGGCTTAAGTGGGGAGCACTATGATAAACACCAATGTATGTATGTTAAGGTTGACTTAAGAGGGAAGCAATATGATAAGCATCCCTGTATGTATGTTAAGGTTGACTTAAATGGGGAGCACTATTACAGGCATCCCTGTATGTTATGGCTGACTTAAATGGAGAGCACCATGATAAGCACCCATGTATGTATGTTAAGGTTGAGGATTATTTGTTATGAGTTGGTTGAATTCATGTGCATGTGTGGAAACCGCTTTTATTGATTTGAAAATTAGAATTGTAAACAAACAAAAAATCTGCTTTTGTGTTTTATGTTGCATGAACTAGTGTCTTCCTGAAAATATAAAATGCCTTCATTGACCCCTCCCCTCCCCGCCTCCCCCAACAATAACAAAAAACACAACAATGCACACAAACACAATACCTCTCTCCAAAAACACTGACAAAATGAAACAAACATTCAGAGAAAAAGGAAGAAACAACCCCAATTCCATATTCTTAACTTGGGCTGTTTTATACCTTTTATACCCAAAATTGTGTAGTGTCAGTGTGTGTGTATGTGTGTGTTCTGGTAACAATGGTAATTGTGCTAATGAGAGCTAAAACAGATGAAAAGGTGTGGAATCAGTAGGTTGCATAGCATGGCACTGTCGCTGTTTGTTTTCCTTGAAGAAAATGAGTATTTTATGCCCCCTACCCCTTCCTCCCCCCAACCTTACCTCCCACCAAAACAAGCTATTTAGGAAAAGGCTATTGAGCTTGGTGTTGAATGAATGATTGCAACATGCATGGATGTTCAAACTGTAATCATATTATATATCAGTTGTACTCTATCAGTGGACATTAACATTCAGTTTTTGAATCATTGAGATTCAGTAGTCAAGCTGCAATGAGGACATGTATTTGACTGCAAGTACCACACTCAGTAGGTATGAGAAAGAAACAAAACTAAACAGAAAGCAAAAACAAACAAACAAAAAGAGATACTGGCTAAGTTTAGGTGCAGGCATATTGCATGTTGACAATTGGTACTTAAAAGCAAAACAGACACCTTCTTCCTGTCAAGGACTGGTTTCTGTCAGAAGGTTGCAAGTTCTGCAGAGATGTGTGTTTATGAAGGTGGTCACATTAGTGCTTTGGGTGTTATTAAGCAAAAATAGCAAGAAGAACAAAAATAATAATAATTAAAGCGCAAAATCTTGTCCATAGAGACTATTCTAAGTGCACACACACATGCATGCATGCATGAACGCACACACATGCATGCACGCGCACACATGAGCATTCAGATCATACAATGCGTAATTTACACAGCTTAAAATGGGCAGCAAAACTGAGACTTTGAGATGGATGAAGTCAGCAGCACCTAACAAAAACAGAAACAGAAAACTGAAGGACACTTAATTTTTAATTGTGAAAATGAGGCAGGATTTTGACAAGAAACCACACAACGAAAACAGAAAACCAGACAACACTTAATTAGTCATGAAAACGAGGCAGGATTTTGTTGAGCCGCCACACAATTTATAAGAAAAATCCAGGATAATGTTGAGCTGGATAACTTGCAGTGCTCATTTAGGTGCGATTGCACCTGTCAAATATGTTGTTGGTGCTTGTGTACCCAGTTTCTGAAGCTTTGCACATGCGCAATCTGAGTCACTGGCCGCCATTGTGTGACGCAGACCTCTGTAGAAACATGTAGACTTCGGCAGTGGAATACAATACTCAGGTATGTTTTTGCACGTTTGAATTACGCCATAGCTTTCAGTTCATATCTTAAGTCATAACAACTGGCGATCACAATGAAATATTGTACGTGTCTGGAGTTTTCGGAGATGGAAAGTTGCTGTCATGTGCAGACAACTCGGTCATGACTTCGTCTGCAGTTGCGAGGCGACTTGACATAGTCTGCAAGTCAAGCTGTGAAGTTTATGATTAAAAAGTCGGTTATTAGTACTTTGTGCACACACATCTAAAGTATTTTGTGATGCAGTCAAACAAAAACGTTTCGACATTTTTATTGAATAAGGCAGACTAATCGACTTATCAGTGGAATGACGCCACAGGTTGATCACTTGACTCGTTGATGAGGTGTGTGCCGGAATGAATCACTTTGGACTGGGAAAACACCCACTCTGTTGAAAGGGGGAAAGCTTGCCAAAAGACAGTGCATTGCTCCAGTGTAATGTTTGGCTTGATGCCTTGCCTCTATCTGCATCCGCACACAGACATAGCACAGGGTCAAAGCGTTGTGACGTTAATTATTGCACGTACGTAGACTAATTCAGTAATTGGCCTCGTGATGCTTGCGCGTTGAATTTGCAGTGCAAAATATTAATGCCTCTTGGTCAGTGAACTTTGAAGCGTTGCTTGTAGTGCCGCTCTAGATTGAGTGGATAGGACGTAAGATTTCGTGAAAGTTAAAAAAATTGTTTGAATAAGAAACAAAACAAGAAAACGTTAAGAAGTGAAACTAGTTGACAGATTTGAAATAATTAAGATTAATAAGAATGAGAACGTTCAGCCACTGAAAAGCTCAGGTTTCATTTTGGAAACCCAGAGTATCAAACTCATTAGTCACAGATGCTGAAGTCAAATTTGTACCTTAAGCATCTGAATTGACTGTTTTTGTTTTCCGTGTGCGTATGTGGAAGTGACCATGTAATGTTGGTTTGTAGGCTGATCAACATGAAGATTATTATAATTATGCTCATTATATTAAACTTATTTTACATACTTACAAGTTTGTTTAGTTGATAGCAGGTACTGCTTTGATGTTTTTTTATTATTAACAATAATGTAATGAAAATCATGTATATTTAAACTAATAATGTAATATCTTAATTCTTATTATGTGTCTTTTGTATTTGATGAAAGGCTAAAAAATATAGTTGCAGCAAGCATTTATTTTTAGTCTGTGGTCACACTCACAGACTGGATCACTTGTAATTGTATATTAAATAATCTTTTGACAGAACACTACAAATTCAAAAAATGTTTTCATAGTCTGTAATTTATAAAGAGCTGTCATTCTGTGGAAAAAAGAAATTTGTGTGGTTTGTTTTGGTGGGACTGTGCTCGTGTGTATAGAATATCATATTTAGGTTAATATGTATCATGTAAACGCTGAGGGCATTGATGAGCGCAAGATAAATGCACATTGTGATTATTATTATTACGTACAGATCTAAATTCTAAGTCTAACCTTTGAAAATCAGTACTTTTTTGACTGAACACTACAAAAATTGTTTTCATAGTCTGTCTATATATAATATATATTATATATCTAGAAAGATCTGTGGAAAAATTATGTACAGGTCTAACCCTTGAAAATCAAAGTACTCATTGTCTGCAAAAATACTAGTAGTAGTACTACTAGTGGAATACTATTACAGTACTAGTACTTAAGGTACTTTGTATAACATGTCTCTTTTGCTACTGTCTTTCAGAGATTCACTTCCCACTCTTTTACATCTTTTTAGGATATATTGTCTGATTGTGCATTGTCTCTTCTGTACTGCCTTTTCATTTCTGCCAGAAATATTAAATATGATGACAGAAAGAGTCCAGCCTGTCATTTATAAATATAACACAGTCGTAATAAGTAATAGCTAACACCATTATCAACCAACTATTCATTTTTTTTCAAACAGAGGGCTGACATGACTGAAGGCATAATTTTATTACCTCACCTGTCATTCATCATGGCATCTCACACAGTCACTGTCACAGTTACATGTCACATACAGTTGAGCTATGATTATGAAGTGTCCAAATTGACACCAGGGTGCCTGACTCAAGAAGGGACCATTTCAGAATTAAATTTTATTGCCTGTACAACTCAGCTGTTCTGCATAACATTTTTGTTTTTTTCATTTGATTGTGGAAATGTACAATATTTAATTTGCATGGTATTGGTAATGCAATTTTTGCAGTGCCTGCCGGCCTATGTATCATATCATTTTTCCACATGTGCTTTGGTGGGGTATTGCATGCAGCTGATTGTAGTTTGTGTACATGTGGTATGCATATTATCTATGGTATTATCAGTATGTATTGTATAATGTGTGTGTGTGTGTGTGTGTGTGTGTGTGTGTGTGTGTGTGTGTGTGTGTGTGTTACTGTATAAGTAACACCTTCAGCTGTCACATTGGATGTCCTTGTGAATGTCCAGACACTGAGTCAGTAAGTACTAAGTAACTTGGTGTTTTACGCCCAGTCAACCATTACGGTTATATCAGGGTGAAGACACTGTGTCAGTGTAATAAGTTATGTCTGTTTCATGCATTTCCCATTCCACAGTTGACTTAAGCTAAGAGTTGACTCTTAGTCTTAGCTGTGCACAGAGGCATCAAACTGGAGTTAGCATATATAATGTTTCAGTAACTTGAGTTAAGTTCTTGCAGGATTTGTGCAGTAGCCAGTACAACAGTGTGCAAACATTTTGTAAAGATCATCATATTCAGGAAGACTTAATCCTGCTATGATTCACAGGACATGACATAGTCAAGGTCATTTACATTTGGCATGTCAGCATTAAAAAATGTGCCATTACAAACCTGTAGGCTATATGATTCAAATTTTTAGCTCTGTGCTGCATGGGAGAAAAGCATTTATAGAACTTACACATTTTAAGCTCATACAAGTCATAGTGTTATATACATCATATATATATATACATGTATACATGTGGAATACATAAGATTTTACCACCCTACTGTCATGTTCTGGATTACTCAGTTGAGTCATTGGGTTGCCCACAAATGTTTGGATTTCACCTTCCTTCCACTGTTACACTCATCGACTCAAGCTTGTTTGTGGTAGTGTGACTGTTAGTATGCTATGAAGAACCATGAATTCATTTGACATTTCTCAAATATGTCAAAATGCTGTTTATTCATATTGCTGTTGTTTGTTTGGCTGGTTTGCCAAGATATGTATATATGAATTAACACGATAACAGTAACACTGAATAGAACTTAAGTCAGTTTTGGAATGGTTATCAGACTGAAAGTAAAACAAATTTGTAGCTCTCTTGCGTGCCAGGGTAAATACTTTATTTTAATTGCATATTAATTATGATATAATATATAATATTATTAATGATGGTAGCAAAGTGTGTGTGTGTGTGTGTGGTTTTATTAACTTAATACTAACTAAGGCTAATACTGTAATAGTAATATAGTAATTCAGTAAGAGAAATATAACATAATATCAGTTAAGACTGAATCAACACGTATATTAGAATGGTATACTCCTTAATTATTTGGAGTCATTTATAAAGTAGGCTGTGTATGCATGGTCATGCACGCATATGAAAATAATGATACTTATGACACCCCATCTTGAAAGAGCCTGGGGCATTTACAAAAAAGCCTGATGTGCATGCACATGCACACACACACACACACACACACACACACACACACACACACACACACACACACACACACACACACACACCCCATATTTTCCAGCTTAAAAAAACTCTTCCTGTGTTATTTACAGTGATTAAACTGTTGCTGGGATTTGTGCTGAATAATTTGAAAACCAGATGTGTGGTATTGCGAGTGGAATAGCTGATGAAAGACTTGAGGATTTTTTTTTTTGTCACCCCTCTTTTTCAACCCCTTTTTTCTGGAAACTTTTCACATAACTGTCTATGCATGTGTAGAATTAATTAACCTCTGATAATGACCACCCCTTGTTTAACTAAATTAAAAATATCTTTTGAATGCTAGTGGTCGTAAATTAAAAGAGGGGTCCCACTGTGTTGAAGACTGATTTGAAAACATTTACAAGTATGACAGTTGCTGTTATATATAATATATAAATAAATGTGAATATTTATAGAGTGTCTCATCTCATCACCCTAAGCACTTCACAGTGGTGACAGTGGGCAGACCCACTGTACTCTAGTCTGTAGCAGTCATACAGTCACTCATTCAATCGCATACATATGTATGCGATTGAATGAGTGACTGTAGCGTTACACATTGTGATTTCTGAATGTCTGCCGAAGTGGTGTACTTACAGTGTTGTTTGGTTGTTACTTGTCTGATGCCACATTAAGCTGCTGCAGTCTTGGTGCAGGTTCTGTGTAAACCATGCACCAGTTTACGGTGTCACTTTATTCAAAGACAAAGCTACATAGCCCACATAGGATTATGAGGCATAGTGTGCTTAGCTGTAACCTGCCACTTGCACTTTTGGCAGAATGATGATCTTTTACCTGCTACTGAGTAACAGTGGAAGGTGGTGGTGGTGGTGGTGGGGGGGGGGGGGATATGGAAATAAGAGTCAGCACAGAAAGATGACCCTTGGGAAGGAAATTCTCCCACTGCTCCTGCCAGCTCTATCCCCGCTCCCCAGTTAGCACTACTTTCTTTGTGAGAATTCACTTTAAGAATATTTTTTTACATACTTCCGTCACAGTGTCAGTGACTGCTGGTGTTACTGTTAGTGTTCTGTAGCTAGTGTATGTGATGCATTGCCCACACCACAACACAGCCCTCATTGTACATGTGCAAACTAGATGGTCAGCCCTACAAGTCAACACACCTGTCTCACCTGTCCTTATACTAGTTATAGGTGCTGGCCCCTCCCACATGTCATGCTACAGTGACCTGGCCAGGATATAAAACCAGTTTAGCCTAATCTACTCTTCTCCGCACAGTGTACAACAACAATACCACAGGCAGGCCATTGAAGATTCTGGGGGGTCTCATTGCTTTGTTTACACATCTGTGTAAACCTATGGATGGTTTTAGTGACTTTGTGTTTTAAGAATCTTAGGCTTCACTGAATTTGTGTTGGTATACAAAAATGATGAAAAGGAAGAAAAAAGTGTGGGAACTTGGATATATGTATACATATATGAAAAATGGTGCAAGTGCTGACTTCATGACTAGTAATGCAATATAATACTAATAATTATTAGTGAGTGGCTGATGTGTATAACAGGAAAGTCTTCAATTTTCCTATCGGAGGTAATTGGTTACATCTGCCTGCCCTCTAATGATGACACAGATTCAGAGATTGGCCAGACCACCAGTAAGTCAGTGCACACCCATGGTGTGTGAGGAACTCAGAACCAGATAGTTCTAGCTCTGCCAGACTGGGGGGCCTGCTTACATTACAAACACTTGTACCGGTTGTAGTGTACTTAGAGACTCTCTACTTGATGAGGGGCAGCAGGAACTTGGCAGGGGAAGCTGGTAGAGCACTGACAGCCAAACCTGTTTGCCATGGCCAGGCAGCCAGTCCCAAAAATCTCCCTTCCCAGGTGGTGACATTGAATTTCTGATGAACTGGTACAGTATAGTGCTCAGGAGGCTTGTAGAAACTTTATTAAAGTTTTACTTACACTTCCTGCTTAATGAACATCAAACAGCATGGGAAGCCCCTGACACTGTGACTGTCAAACCCGTTGGTGATGCCCACCCAGGCAACCAGTAAAATCTCCTTTTCCCCGCTGAAGACATGGAGTTTTAGACGAACAGGAGGACTAGCAGGTTTGGAGATTTTTTGATTTTGTTTTTGGAGTAATTACTTGCATTCCCTACTTCAGACTTGGTCACAGCAGGAACTTACAAGGGAGATCTATTATTCAGCCTGACAGTCAAACCTGTGAGTGATGGCTGCCATGCCCTCATACATATGAAGACCCACATGTGGCAATACAGATAAACTGTAGCTCATTTGGAGGCTTGTATTGTAGTATACCTGCTTAGTCTCCCTGCTGGAGAGGCCACTGCAAGAACTTGGTGAGAGAAGTTGGCATATTATGAGGGGGACATGTTGGTGATGACCATACAGGCATAATTAATAATAATTATACTAATAATTTATATTTTTTAATTCACCCATCCCTGTTGAAAACAGGCTGTAGCAATGCAAATCATGAGTAGCAGCATAGTAGGAAGCTTGTACCTGTAGACTAGTATTAAGACACCCTGCTGCATACCCCACTGCTGGAGTCTGGCAAAGAAATGACAGTAGAACCTGTTGGGAATGGCTTTCCAGTTTTTATGCAAGCAGTATAACTTGCCTTCCCAGGTGGCTGGATAAGACACTGGTTGTGGCAGTACAGATGGACTGCAAGCAGCCCAGTAGGAGGCTTACACCATAGACTGGGGCTGGATGGGTCAGGGCAGGAACTTGGCAAGGCAAGAACAGATGATGCAGACTCTGACTACTGTCAGGCTTGGTGTCTGTGATGGCCACCCAAGGAACCAGGAAAAGAGTCTTCGCTGAAAACCTGCAGTGCTGTACAGATCTTGAGCTTTGAACAGTAATGAGCTTGGAGTTGGATGATTATAGTTGCACAAAAATGCTTGGTATTGTATGGTGATCTAGGTTACATCATTGACCTGTAGTCTAATGACATTTCTTGTTTATGTCAGTACTGTTGTTGGTCACTTTTATATATAGCACTGTTCTCAACTCTCAAGCAGACTCACTTCATGTAATTTTACATGAGTGACTAGCTTTTTATGGCTTGTTTTTGAATATCCACTGAAGTGGTGTACTTACCACACTGTTTGATTGTTATATGGCTGGTGCCACATGAAACTGCTGCCATCTCATACTGCCATGTCTTATTTGACATTTGTTTAAAATAATAGGCACTAAGATCCATTAATGTCTCCCTTGACAAACTTCAGACATTAGCTTGAACAGTAAAAGAAAACAACACCAAAATATAATAGAAAAGCTGTTGAAGGACAAAAGTAACAGTTTCAATTGAAGCATCAAGCTATTTGAATACTTACTCTCACAAATTTAAGTACTACGTATAGTGTATACATGCATGATTGTATTTTATCTCTGTCCCTATGTTCCTCATTCTTTTCTGTCCCAGTGTCTGTTTGTCTCATTCCTCCCAATTTCCTTTAAAGTAAAAGTCCAAGATTTTTAAGTATGCAAAATGACCATCGAAATGATTGACAAATGAGTCACTAGTTTAAGATTTAATGAAATAAATTTTGTTGTTGTTGTTTAATTGGGTTTTTAATCGGTTCTATTTTCTGTAGGCTGGCTGAGACTAGTATTACAGAGTAAAAATATTGATGTGGTACATGGGATGGTAATATATAAAGTAAAAAGAATATGAGAGGTAGACCTACTTCGGTTTGTAGATTACGGGTACAGGCTAGTGCTTGTACAGAGCAAGGTTGGTCAGAATTAATGTGTAATAGGCCCAAGCGAAGGTTGGTACAGAACAGTGTAGGTTAGGAATGATAAGCGAAATAGCCAGGGAAAAGGAGTCGAGACTGCCAGTGACCACTGTCCATATAAGGTAATGAACTGAGCGCCGCGCGAGGAAGCCCCTCACGCGTCCAGCGGACGAATGGTAATGACAAGGAGGTAGTTAAGGGACTATGATGGCGTACACCCTGCGTAGTAATATTTAGTAGAAATAATGAAGGAAAGTTTGTACTTAGGTTTTGGTAAATGCGCAGAAATAGTAGAAGAATGAAGGTTGATAGGAAAGCAACGTCACATTGACGTCACATAACAACTAAAACACTATAAAAGACGGAATTTGTTTTAACGACGGCACTTCTCTCGGATTTTGAAACAAATGCGTTGACTTCGTGAAATCTTGGATTTTCTTCCTGTGGATTTTTGAGACTTACTCTTGATACTCTTGAGACTCTTGACTCTAGATACTCTGGATACTCTTGACTCGGGACTCTCGACTTTTTACCCTTCACGGAGTTTAACACACTCGGACTGATTTTGTGAATTCTTGGTTGTTGGATTTTTTTTTCCTTTTGTGGACTTGGGATTTTTCTTTGGAATAGTGGAAGTGCTCCTGGAATTCTATTTATTATTTTATTTTGGATTACCATTCTGCTAGTACAAGAACAGGTATGATCAATCACTTTTATTCTTATTTTGATTGAAACGTATTATTAATTTTTAGAATATATACTCCAACGTGTATGGAATAAAACATGTAAACTGTATAACAACATCTCAGTGACTCATGGTGTGAAAGTCATGTATGTCCAAGTACTTGTGAGACCCTATATTATTCAGTGTGTTTCCCGTCCTAGTATTCTGTCTATCAGTTGGCTTCGCACTCTGTGTCCTTGTGTAAAGGTACTTATTGGAAATGGGGAAAATCTACAAAAGGGTAAGGTGGACAATTCTAGCAATGCATAGGGAACTTACTGAAAGAAAACGCTTTTCAAGAATGTAATTAAAATACAGGGCAAAGCAAGAGAGAGCATTTCTTGTAAAAACGAAGTTAGTAAAACCAGCCCTGTAAAACTAGTCACGGGTTCTCCATCAGTCACGTGACTTTCCCGGAAGTGATGTCAGTCTGGGGAGTCAGTGCGGTTGCCATCATAGATTCTTCAGTAAATTGTGTATGCGTGTGGTCAACCAAAACGTTAACTATGCCGGCCTACTGTGTTGCCACAAACTGTAACAATTTGCAGACGACCGCAGGTATAACAATGCACGAGCTCCCGCGCAATCGACCCACAGTGAGGCAAAAATGGGTTAAATTTATACAATTCAAATGAGCTGACTTTCTTGCTGCGCCGCATCACGCCCATTTGTGTAGCGAGCACTTCAGTGAGTGCGATTTTGCAAACCCCATGGAATACCGCATGTCGAAACTGACACGATGTTCCGGTACTCTTTCAAAATCCTGCCTGACAGGCTCAAACTGATACGGCTGTATCCTTGTGGGTCTCTCGGGCAAAGTATCAGTTTTGTCTTCGGAGCTCGAGTTGGCCATTTTGCAGCGACTTCCCAGAGTGATGTAGTAGGCATACGGTCACGTGATTTGGGCGTCATGGTGATGCTTTCGGTACGACAGAAAATGCCTTTTTCATGCATTTATAACCCTCAGATCACAGTTTCACCTACATCATCGTTCTCAGTGAGCTTTAATGGAAATCGTGTCAAAAATCACCCCCAACCTTGGACTTGTCCTTTAAATTTAATTCTCTTCCTTTGTCTTTAAGTAACCACACTGGTGCGTGTAGCCTATACACATTCACAGGGACACTGACAGTGATAGTGACAAAAACAGGGCAGGTCTGCCTGTAGGTGGTGTGTACAGCCTGGTATGTGCTTCCTGCAGCTGGAGAAAAAGGGTTCATGCCCCTCAGTGCTATGCAGATCAGCGATAATGAACTCTGCAGCTATCAGCAGCCAGGGCCATTTTGAGCAACTGCTGGGATGATTTGTAAATGATCTTACAATTAACTATCTACTAATACTACTACAGTACTACTAGAAGTAGTACTACCAGTATTTAATATATGGGCTCTTTTCTTTGCTGTTTGTGAGTATAGATAAAACTTTACTTACTGTTTAATGTCCAGTCATCCACAAAGGTCATATCAGGCCAGGGTATTAATAACCAACATACAAAAGATTAACTGCTCTCTGAATCTTGAATGATCATCTTAATTCTTATGTGTGACTATTGGTGATGAAGTTGCGCGTGCGCGCACACACACACTCACACCCCCCCCCCCCCACACACACCCCCACACACCCCCACACCCCCACACACCCACACACCCCCCACAAGTGTGTGTGTGTGTGGGGGGGGAGTGCTGAACAAAATATCACTATTGTCAGATTGTAATCACAGTAAGTAATGACTGCATCACTTCTCCCTCACAATTCTTGATTGTCCCTAATGTAATTAATACATGTATGTAAGCTGCTCTACACCAGGCACAAAAGAGCACAAATCACCCATTGTATTTATAGTAGAACAAAGACAGAAACCGTGATAAAAAATACATGAAAAACTGCTGTGAGTGTATATTTTTGACTTTGTGATGCTTCTTTGCCTGGGGCCACATTTAAACTAAATTGGTGAACCACTGGGCTTTGAAAGTGTTTTAAAGTCTCAGCAAGTTACCAGTGAGAACCTGTGTGTGTGATAGCAGACCTGAGATAGTGTGATAGCAGTGAGACATACTAAGACTGTTGGTGTTGCTTAGTGGTAGAGCATAAGGATCATGGGTGTATGTATACTGGGTGCTCGGGGTGTTGGGGGGGGGGGGGGGGGAGGCAGTTAAGGGAATGGAAATTGATTGTTTTGGTTTTCACCCAGCATGGTGTAGCAGTCTGCTCAAAGTCAAACATTCATCTTGTCACACAGAGATGTCTGTGGGCAGCCCAATCAGTTTGCAGGAACTAAGGTTAGAAGGGAAACATTCCAGAAAACATGTTTGTTTCCCTTCAACACTGGATGATGCACTGACTAATCCAGCTCTTCAGCCCCCTGTTCTGGCACTCCAAAGGTGTGCCAGACCCACAGGCACTTGACAGAACTTGATTCTATAAGATAGTGAAATTACTCTTTCTCTCTCTCTTGACTTTTCTTCTTTTTTTCTTCAAATTTTGTTTTTAGTTCTTTGACACTGGCTTGCAGCTGAACAACTGTGTAGTACTGACTATACTTTTTAAGACCACCCTGGTAGGTTCCAGCTGAGTTCTCCCTCTGGCACTGCTGCAACAACAACACAGCCTGATGACTTTGTCAGGTACCTGTGGCCAGATGCTTGACTTAGCTGCCAGGCTGCAGCAAGTCAAGCGCAGGTGATGAGTGAGACTGAGAAAGGCATGCAGTCAAACATACACATGTGTGTAGGGGTGGGGGGTGGGGGGGGGGAGGGGTATGTGTGTGTGTATTTATATATATCCACAGTTGACAAGACTTACTTTAAGGTCTGTTTACATGTGGATCACAGTCAGTGAAGGATTAGAACTGAAGGTTGAGAGCGTTTAGCCACTCAGAAAAACAACCTTACAATTACATACACACTGTGAACAGTTTGGTGATCTGCCATCTGGTGAATAGGTGATTCATGCTGTGAAGACACCAAGTGTTAATGCTACCTGAAACTGCAACTGTGAGTGTGAACTGACAGTGACAGCTTGTGTTTCCCTGTTCAAATTTCTGCTTTTGCAAAGAGGCTGAAAATAATTTCTGTTTTGGTGCATAGGTCTACTGTCACTGTCAGTGCTAACTTTGTAGTCCTGATACTGTGAATGTAATGGTGCAGTATGATGCATCGTTGAGTCAGTGCAGTACCAGGTAATCTGCAGGGTTTTTGGTCAGCACTAAATGTGTTCAGTATATAATTATATATTATTGATCTGTCTGTACAGCACTTGATCAAACTTTTAAAAATGTTTTTTTCTTCTTTGTACTCTCGATGATGTTTGTGATTTGAAACTTACATGAAAGAACACTCTCACTCAGTTACTGTCACTTCTAAGTAATGTTTTGTTGCTGTTTTTACCAGATTATGTTTGTTATATTACAGAGCTTATGGAGTGTCGTGTGTTTGTGCATGCATGTGTGTGTGTGTGTGTGTGTGTGGGGGGGGGGGGGGGGGGGGGAGAGAGAGATGTTTTAAATGCATGTACTGATGTAGGCATGTTCACCTAAGATACTTAGCATCAGTCTCTGCTGATGTACTAGTTTTTGACCTGCAACTGAGTGAAAACAAAATTTGAATAGTTTGTAATGCTGTACATCTAGAAGGACAACTCCACTTTCTTTAAATCATGCCAGCTCCATGATCTCATTAAGTACTGTTAGTACTACTACTGTACTGGTCATCTTGCAAGGATCAAATCATTGCCCTGGCAGATTGCTTTACTCTCCTTACATCATACCAGTTAAGTGAGAAGATGGTTTGAGTTCAAACTTCAAGCGAACCTGGTGACCCTGCAGCCTGGATGTTTTTAAGGCCCTGTGGCCTGAATCATTCAAACACTAGTCTTTGGCCATGACACCTGATGACTCACTGTGCAGGCTGAGAATGGGACCCCTAGTAGTGCTGTATTGGCCTGGCCTGGCCTGTTGAAAGTGGATTTGGGAAAAAGTAAGACAAGTGTTCCAGTCAGTTCTCAGCCAGTGCAGCAGTTCTCCTTTGACTTGCACTAGTTGCAGGTTGTGTTACCTGTTCTTTACTACTTTAGATTGCAGGGTTGTCCTTTAATTTAAGTTTATAAGGGTCCAGGCTGCCACAGTGTCAGGGTTTTTTCCTGGATACTCTTGTTTGCTCACCCCCCCTCTGAGGTACAGGTCCTTTCATCTGTACTTTCTACTATGCTATTCTGGGACTCCAAAGGTGTGCCAGACCCACAGGCACTTGACAGCACCTGATTCTATAAGACAGCGAAATTGCTTTCTCTCTTTCTCGGTATCTATTTTTATATATATATATCATATATATATATTTTTTTTACACTGATTTGCAGCAGACCAAGTGTGTAGCACTGACTATAATTTTTAAGACCACCCTGTTAGGTTCCAGCTGAGTTTTCACTACTGCCACTGCTGCAACAACAACACAGCCTGATGACTTTGTCAGGTACTGGTGGCCAGAAGCTTTCGAAAATGTAAACGGTCTTAATGAATATATTTTCAGAAATATAAGGAAATTCTGTAAGTTACTTTAAGTAGTAGGACAGTGGTTGTATATTAAATAGTGCCAGTTATATTATTTATAGCACAAGGCTTTCATTAGCTTTCTGTACTGTGGTGCTCAGGGCTCAGAGGTGACTTATTAATATTCATTATCCATTTATTCATTCATTCACTGATTTCCACCCCAAATGAATGAACAATTTGTTATTTTAGTTTTTGATACTAAGTGTACACAATAGCAGGAGGTAGTATCTTAGATTTTATGGACTGGGAAATACTTGTTTTTACAATGTTTGTACTGGTGCTGCTTTGAAATAAAAGAACAAATATATATTTATGCCTAATTTAAATAATCAAAACTAAAGGAAGAAATAAATGAATGGTTCCAATTGGCAATCATGTTATTACAACAATGGGAGAAGAAGAAGAAAGAGAGAGAGAAAGAAATGACAGTTTATAGCACTGGTTTATGTCATCTACCTCCTTCTTAGAGTTAGACATATAATAATCAATATTCATGCATGAATTGATTTAGCTGAGCAAAGCTTCATGACAGTGCTGTACTGGGTTACAAAATACAAGTAATGGACTGACCATGTGTTTAGCACATTCATTGACTTGGCCAGCAGTTTCTTTTATCAGTGGCCTTTTGCTGTGCCAGTTGTAACAGGTTGTGTTCTGCTGAGACTGAGCTTGTAGGTGGTGTGAGATAACAAATCAATGGTGGCTACTTGTATAAATAGGTGTACTGGTATACTGAAGACATTGTCGCTGTCACAGTGTCAGTGCCTAGAGGACTAGGCGCTTAGAGTGATGAGTTCAAATATTCCTGGACTGTCTTGGGTGTTAAGAGCAAGCTTGCCAGTGTCTGATACTGATAACAACATTTACAAGCTCAGGCAGATGTTCAGGGTCTGTGTAATTTTTATCTCAGTATTTTTTAATATTTTAAAAAAGAGCTACAGCTGTGGGATACTGTTAATGAAGTGACATTAACATCATTCTGTGATAGTCATGTTGTGATCAGTATATTTTACTGACGTCTGATGTAATTTTCTCCAGTATTGTTGGTATCATTAATAATGATACTTTTATAGAAATTCTAAACAATTATATTGCACACACACACACACACACACACACACACACACACACACACACACACACACACACACACACACACACATTCTCTCTCTCTCTCTCTCTCTCTCTCTCTCTCTCTCTCTCTCTCTCTCTCTCTCTCTCTCCATCTCTGTCTTTCACACACACACACACACACACACACACACACACACACACACACACACACACACACACACACACACACACACACACACCACGACCACACAGCCCCTCTCTCTTTGTGAGTCTCTCAACCCTCTCTGGCAGTCTCTCTCTACCACCCCCCACCCCTTGAGCCCACAGACTCAAGTGAAAGAAATGAAGGGAGCAATACTGCAAAGGATGAGTCAGGCTCTAAAAGGCAGCGAGTTTTCTAACCCCTGCAGGTCCTGGGAGAGTGTCCTGTTTTTTGTTATGTGTCAGCCCAGACAAGGATCAGTTCCAGGCTGGAAAGTCCCGCCATTCTTGGTCTGCTAGAAAGTCTGGCATTCTTTGGCCAGCTTGAGCTGTCTCCCGGGCTACAGCTAGCTGCACCGTGCGCTGATGCACCAAGCAGCTGTTCAAAGATTAAGTTGATGTGACCTTACCCTAATGCACTCATGCCGGTCTTTAACTTGGTGGGGGGGTGGGGGTGGGGGGGTCTGCCCCCCCCCCCCCCATCCCACCCTTGCTGTTCAGCCCTGACCCACCCGACCCCTAACCTCTCCAAGCAAATTTAAAAAAAGGTCATTTCTGCAGACTGTTTTTGGGGTGACATCATCAGCAAGGAGAGAAAGAAGGAGAGTAACAGGAAAACAAGTGAGTGGAACAACAAAGGGTTGTTGGAGGCTGCAAGTGCAACAGTTTTGCCTGGTGAAGAGGGAGAAAATGGAAGCCCTACATGCAGAGCTGCAGCTAGTACAAAATTGGACATTGAGAGTGGCTGCCTGCTATTTATTGTATTAATTCTGCTTCTGTGTTTCTGCCTCCTCAGTAACTGTTCAGAGCACTCAAACAAAAACAATTGAAGAACAGACAAGAGCATTTTTATATCAGACTCCTAAGTACGCTCATGCAAGAACTAAAAATAAAACAAAGATATTGTATGTAGTCTTTGTTTGGTTAAATTGGTAGACACTAGATGGCTGCACATGCTGGACCTGTTGTGCAACTTACAAAGTTACACCATGCTTGGTGATTTACATATCTCTATATCCCAGCTTTTAGTCTTGTGGGGTGCTTATGGATTATATTCACTAGCTGATGTAACATTGTTTTTCATCACAAATCCTGGTGACACTAGATCAGTAGATGGCTGCACATGCTGGACTTGCTGTGAAGGAAACTTACACTGTGTTTGTGATTTACATATATATATGTCTATATTACTGTTATTAGTCTTGTGGAATGCATATGTGCTTTATATTCACTAGTTGCTGTAACATTATTTTTATAACAAATCCTGAAATGCACTGTTAGAGCTGCTGGTCAATGGAAATCAGTGACCCCATTAAATCGGACTTATGAAAGAAATAGACAAACTGATGAAGAAATTGTTCAGTATTTTTCTCTCCATATCTGTTGTATCATCAGCCAATCAATCAGTGTAGCAATCAATCAATCAATTGTCTGGACTGTTAATGGAGGATGCTATCTTGAGTGTTAAGTGCACGTTAGTGTTGCACTTGGCCAGAGCTACCTGTGACAGGGAATATGTGACCCTATCAAATCTGCCTTATGAAAGAGAGAGAGAGTGATGGAAAAAACAAAACAAAAATCCAAAACACAACAACAAAACCAAAATTCAGTTTTTTGCTTTTGTTTTGTTTTTTGCTCTAGATCTGTCAGGTATCATCAATCAGTCATTTAATCAAATCAGTATAGCAAGCAACAAATCAATTGATGAGGTGAAATATGGTTACTGATAGTGATACTGAACAGAGGATGTTATTACTGTTGCATGTTTTAAATATGCAGAACCTTCAGCAACAGCTGTGCAATGTTTTCAGTAGTGGCTCATAGCTTGAGAGTGTCATGTGTTAGAATGCCGAGTGTGAGTGAAGCAATGAAGTGAAACAGCAGGTAAGGAGCACCACCTGGGTTTCCAGAGCTAAGCCAGATGCAAGGGCACAGGTAAAGCACCAAGTGAGAGCAGACCCAGGTCCCTGGTGCTGGTACAGAACAGTTTACCTGGCTCCTTGCTCCCTGACACTGATGGAATCATCTGCTTGTCTGGGTCACTGGTGATGGATTTACTCACCTTCAGCTGTCATGGGTTGTGTTTTTATGGGAGAGGGGACTTTTTTCTAACATCTCCCCTGCACCCCTCCACTTCCCATTCCAAACACTGAATTGTGTAGTTTGGGGTAGGCTGGAATTGGGATTTTGCTGTGTGTTTCATTTTGTGTAATTGTTTTTTTGTTTTTGTTTTGTTTTTCCCCAGTCTGGGACAGACTTTCAGAGAACTTGTTTCAGTAATGTTGCAAGACATGCATGTATGTATATAAACAGAGATTGTTAAACATAGGAATATTTCAGACACATTTGATACAGACAGTGTTGGTGTGTACCAGCTTGTGAATCTGGGTGTTTCTGTTGGATGTATTAATTCAGTTTGTGTATTTTTTTGTTCTGTTGGTTTCAGATGTGGCTTGAACCATAGTATATGAAGTGACGCTATAGTGACAGATTGCAAGACAACACGCTACATCGGATCCAGGTTTTATTAGGTAAGCCTTTTCTTTCAGTAGTCAGCTGCTTGCGGTGCCAGTGGAACCCATGTAAAGCAAAGCAGCTGGAGTTGTTGGATCATCAGTTACCCCTCTGTGGAAACTGTGTCTGTTTGGAGGGAGTTTAGATTGTTTGAAAAAGAAATAAAGGATGAACACATCTGGCTTAAATTTTAATAGTCTGATGTTAAATGGCTAAATAAATCATTCAGTCAGGCAAGGAGGAGAAGCACCCTTGTGCATTCCAGTCAGGGCATTAGTAATAAGTATTTATAACCAGCGTTTAAAGCTGTTCATCATCTACACTGTGTGTGTGTGTGTGTGTGTGTGTGTGTGTGTGTGTGTGTGTGTGTGTGTGTGTGTGTGCGCGCGCATGTGTGTGTGCAGGCATGCTTTTGTGTGTGTGTGTGTGTGTGTGTGTGTGTGTGTGTGTGTGTGTGTGTGTGTGTGTGTGTGAACCCTTGCTGATGTACATTGTGTACATTATGTGTTAGCTTTTATTAAACTGCAAATAACACTCTTAATCTTGATGTACATTATGTGGGTTATATTATGTTTGTTCAGCGCTTTGCTTTGTGGAATAGGCACTGGGCACATTTCCATTATTATTATCACCAAGCTGTCTTCTGTTCTGGTCTATGGTTTAATGGTGAGCGCAGTGAGGTAACTTGCCCTTGTTCCTTGACCCTGGGGCTTCTCTCTACTTTTCCTGTCAATTCCCCTTTGGAAGCTGTGAGTGTGAGGGTGTGAGTAAAGCCACTAAAGGGCACAATGATTGGGAGCAGGGAAGTTGGCAGTGTGCAAACATGGTGTGTTGACATGTGGCAGTCTTGGGGATGACACTCATGCTCATCTTCCTTCTCACAGCTGTAGTGTGTGTGTGTGTGTTTGTGTGTGTGTGTGTGTGTGTGTGTGTGCGTGTGTGTTCAGATGCATTAAAAAAATAGGAGTGTAATATTTTGTTCGTGCAGTGATTCTGAATAGGAATTTACATGTTATTGTAATTGTGGATAGGAGATCGGGAGGTGTGGGGGGGGGGGGGGGGGGGGGGGGGACTATCTCTTTAAGTTTACATGCTTTTTTTCCATTAGATTGCTGGTGGTTCTGCTGTTTTGTGATATTCTTGAGGTTATAACTATGAGAGGGGGAGATCAGAGAGGTAAAGTGATAGAACGTTCACCCCCTTGTTAGAAGCCAGTCTGTGACAGTGACAGGATTGCTCTGAGAGGACTTCACTCAAATATGAGATTAGATAGTGATTTAATACTAACAGACGTCATTTAAAACCACAGAAGACTTTCTTCATCATTTTTTCCCCTTCCAGTTTCCTTGTTGAACTGCTGTTAATTGAATGTTTTCAGCCTTGTGCATTACCGTGCTGTTCATTTGGTTACAAGTGAAGCTTTTGTTTTGCAGATCTGTGAACCAAGAAAACCCACCTCCAGCCAGCTTACTCAAACAAGAAAGACAACCCGATCCAATGAGTTTACCAAGGCCCTCGGGCCTGAAGGCCCCTGGTTCCAAGATTGGTCGGCCGTCAGGGCTGCCCACATCCACATCAGGGATCCCGACATCGGGGGTTCCTGCGCCTGCTGCTGCCCCCAAGTCTGGCATCCCGGCTCCCTCCGGGATACCCAGCAAAGCCCACAGTAATTAGTTCTTTTCTTCCTGCTTGTGCTTTTGTAGGTCTCTTGGTTGCTGCTTCTGCGTTTGACAGGCGACTTTGGCTATATGCAGCCAGATACAGTTCTGTTTTAATGAGATGAACGATATTGTGTACTTCTTATGCTGAGCGCTCTGGTTCAGTGTCATTACTTTTCTGAGTGTTATTTTGTGTTCTGTTGTTTTTGTTGTGTACCATACATGCCCTGGCTGCAGCTCTTGTGGAGTCTTTTTCCCTCCTCTTCATCTGTTGATTATCATGTAAGTCGTGCACTGGAATGTGCATGAAGCAGCTTCTGGCTGATGTTGTTGCTGTAATGTAGTGTATGGTTAGTTAAACTAATGTCTGTTTACTTACGTTTACTTCCTTTCATCTGCAGTGGATGAAAAAAGAGTTTGTATTTTTCCAGTATTGTTTACTTGTTTTTTTGTTGTTGTTGTCATTGTCTCCCTTATTTACGGTTTAATTTTTTTTTATCATTCAATCATACTCTAAGGATTGTTGAGTCGACCAGGTAAGTAGATATGGTGCAGATAGCTGGGTGCAATCCTGAACATTCAGCATGACATGTTTGAAAAGTTTTTATGAAACGTCTATCCAACTTCTCACTGGAGAAGAAACTGCACATGGCAAGCTTTCAGGTCACGAGCTGTCACAGTTATTTCAAGTGTTCCACAATTCAAGCATCAACTGCTGGCCTACCCCCTCCAATAATGTCTCTGCCACATTTAGTTACATTGTGGATCCCCTGCTTTTCATGCAGTGGTGAAAAAATACACTCTTATCTGTCAGTTCCTGAGACTATGGCATGACCAGCTATGGCGGAGATGTGAGTGTGCTACTGCTACAGTGCTAGGCTGATGATAAATGCTTGGAATTGGACAATTAGTTCATTCTTGATCATGTTGATGTTATATTAAAGAGAAGAGGAATAGGACAAGAAGTGAGAGTGATTGCTTGAAATATGGGATCTTGAATTTGGTTTTTAAATATTATTTATTGGATCTGGGTACACTCATCTTTGTGCTGTCTTTTGTGTGTTTGTTTTAGAAAGCATTTCATAGTGTTTGTAAAATTATTGGTGGAATTGGTGGCTTGCAATTTGACGAATAGAAAGGTGTACTTTACCATTCATTCTTTATAAATAATAAGAAAAAATATTGCATACTGTTTTATTTGCTTTTTTGTTTTTGTTTTTTGCTTTAAAAAAAAATATTTCTTTATATTTTGTGTGTATCTGTGTGTGCAATGTCAGTGGGTTGTCTGTTTCAGGCTTTTCTTTTTCATTTGCTTTGTTAATTTTCATGGTTAAACATCTGATATTTATGAATTTGTTTCTACACAAGTCATGGTTTCACACTTTTAACTTGTTGATTTATTTGTAATTGTACCTGTAGCACTGTAGTGCATGTCTCCTTTTGTTTTTGCTCTTTGTTTTTTATTGTTTGTTTTGTTTGTGATCATTTCCAAGTTTGAACTTGTTTCAGTCTTGAATTTCTTTTCTCTGCATTGTTATGATTGTATACCGTTTGCCTCTGTGTACAATGTGTATTCAGTTTTCATACAGGTCTTTGTTATTGCAATGCTGTTCATAAGCAAAGCCAGTTGAGTGGTGAAAAAATAAAATAAAATCAGATTGCATCAGAATTAGATCAAAACACAGATTGTTTACAAATCAGACTGCCTCACTGGACAGTTTTCTGGGGAGAATGCCGGTTGTGTGTTGGGGAGGGCTTTCAAGAGTTAATGTGGGCTTTAACACATTGAGGCCATGATGTGGGCTTTTAACACATTGAGGCCCTCATCAGGTCAGACAGAAAATTCCACAAAGATTAGATGGCTTGTTTAAAAATGTTTCATAGTGATGCATGGGAGGAAGCTGCCCTAGGTAGCTTTGTATAACAGTTTTATAGATCTATACATTTATAGAGAGAGTTTGAGGATTAATTTGTGCTGGAATGTTTTAACTCTAATTGTGAATGTATCTTTTCCGGTTTTTGCATTTGACTTGTTGAGAAAAGTGAGTTTATGTATGGATCAGTGTTCGTTTGGATGTTTTAAAAAATTACTGGTTTTGTTGTTGTTTGTATCTCAGAAGTATCTTTCAGCATTTGCACAATGACAAACTCCCCATTGTTATTGAGCTTATTTTAAATTTCCATTGACCAGTTTTAGTTACCTTTACCTAATGACATAAAATCTTATGATTTACTTTTGTTGTCAGAGTGTATTCAGCTTCAAGAGAGATCGTAACACTTTGCTTGATGATAACCATTGATTTTTAACTTTTAGTGTCAGCAGAAACTGAAATGACAGTCACAGTTTCTCAGTAACTTCTGATGCTGTTATTCAGAATGAACTAGGAAAAAATCTTTGTTTAAGAATAATGTAAAATATTTAAGGGAGATAGCTACTGACATGTGTCTGGACCTGGTGGTGAGTTTGATGTTGCTGTTGTGTTTGATGCTTTTATACAGAGATCTTTAAAACTCTGCATGGTGGTATTGATATCTCCATTGAGCTTTACACCTTTATTCAAGATTTGATGACCTTGACCTGTTTTCAGGGTCATGGGAGAGTTTGAAGAAAAGTTGGATTTTCCAGTTTTGAATATGGATTGACTGAGCATATCCTCTCATTGTAGAGTTTTAGAAACACAAACCTCATTTTAATGTAGCACTAGCAGCATGTGAAACTAGAAAAATCCTGACCCTGGCCTGAAACTAACAGCAGGAAACTGACTGCAGGCCTAATTACTTGTGAGTGGTGGGAGTAAACAAAAAACAGCCCAAAAGTAGACTACATTAGTTCAGGGTAAATAGCTGTTCTCATATATTTGGCTGTTTTATTTGCTGCTAATGAATTTTGGTTGGATTTTCTTTGAATTTGAGCTTGATTTTTGTTTGTTTGTTGTTTTTGTTTGGATTTGCTTGATGTCAGTGTGCATGTGCCTGTTTCCCTTTGCAAGGTGCCATTGCAAAAAGTGCACGGGCAGCTGGTTTTGTTCCTCCATCTGCTGAGCGGTATGCCAACGCTGTGGCATCAAGCCCTAGAGGTGATTTTTAAGGCTTTAAAGTGAACAGGAATGAAAAGTTGATTTCTCATTGCTGTTAAAGTTTGATTTGATGATAGCTGCCAAAATACTACAGGACTTTAATATGTAACATCAAAATATTTATGCTTATACCTCTGTATCTTCTGCAAACTGTGTATTGTTGCATTGTGTCTGCATGTGTGGCTTTTAGTTGATTTGTTCATTTTTTTGGTTGATTTTTGTTGTTGTGATTAACTTTTGGGTTGAATGTTTTACAACAGATTTGTTTCACCAGAAGATGATCGCTGGAATCATGCAGGAAACGCTTAAATGTGCATCAGTCAGTCAATGCAGCCAATTCTGTATTTGATTAGCGACTGAGCAGTATGATCTGGTGAACTGTAATGTACAACTACAAGTGAACACATTGAAATAAAAAACTGAACCACCATTTACCCTCCCTTCCCACCCACCCCAGGTAATATAAAATAACCATATTTGCATTTATACTATAGAATAATCAACAACTTTGTCATTCTATCACCTTTTCACCATGCAGGTCCCGAATCGGATGCAGGGTCAGTGTCAGTGAATACAGACGACTTCAAAATCGGTGACAAAGTATGGGTGAGCGGCACAAAGCCTGGCATCATTGCCTTCATCGGGGAAACACAGTTTGCTCCAGGAGATTGGGCCGGCGTGGTGCTCGACGAACCTATCGGCAAAAATGATGGCAGCGTTATGGGGGTTAGGTACTTTCAGGTCAGTTCATCACCATTATTTTTGGCAGTTTTAGATGTCAGGTGAGGAAATGCCCCATTAAAATTGACAGCAGTGACAATGATGATGATGATGGTGGCTGTGCATAGTTGGTGCGCCCTAAGTGTGAATTGCATGGCCCAGGCTGGGGAATAGAACTATGGAGGATGTGTCTTTATAAGGGGAGAAATGTACACAAGTGAACACAGCTGACATAAATAGAGAGAAAAGAATGGAACATACTCAGAAAAGAATGGAACAGACTGGCATGGAAGATTAGGAGGAGGGATGCTGAGGGACATTGGGGTAGCTGTGGGGGTGGGTGGGTGGGGGGTGCATAAGATGATACAGGATGTAAAGTGATCTGCAGGTCTCTTTCGCTGCACTGCTGTTCCAGTTGTTCAGCTGATCTGGCATTTGCTTTGAAGGTCTAAATGATTGGGTTGTGATGAGACACTGCGTGTGATGAGACACTGCGTTTGGAATGACAAAGCTTTGCTTCTGTCGCTCAGATTATTTTGCTTCTCTTTGATATATTTCCATGTTGATGTCTTTGTTTGGTCACCAGTGTGAGATGAAGCGAGGAGTATTTTCACGCCTGACAAAGTTAACGCGCTCCCCCCAGCCAGCTCGACCCGACTCTGCTGGTGAGGGCGCTGGTACACATGGTAGTACTGCCACACAGGTAAGTTATAAGCATGCATATTACATCCTTCTGAAGCTGTCCTATGTTTAACATTTGCCAAGTTTGGGTGTCATGTAAGGTTGAAGTGTAATGGAACCAGTAACTGAGCTGATGTAAATTATTGATGTATGAGGACAGCATGCAGTTTCCTGATTTGGGTTTTTGTGTCTTAATGTTTTGTTTTGTTTTGTGTGTGTGGGGTGGGGGAAGAGGTGAAGTACATGTGGTATTGATTTTTATATTTTTATATATCAGTGCTTGCAATTTATCTATTTTTTTAAATGTGGGTGGATGTCCAATATTGCATAATTTCTGTAGTGTAGATTTCTTTAATTTCTGTAATTTAGATTGTGAAGTTAATCTAAGTTGTTGAATGCAATTTCCCAGCATTTGCCAGAGTTGAAAATAATGCCTAATTTCAGTGACAGTGAGTGTGATTCCCTGCTTTCAGAGCAATGCCTCCAATGGAATCCCTGCCATCATGAGCAACTCTGCAACCTCCCCCACCCCACGACCAACCACGCCTCGCCAGGGCCTGGGGGGTAGCCGCGCACCATCAGGCTCCTCGTCTTCCCTCCACAAAGCCACCTCCCCTGCCTCCAATGCCCAGATGCACGCCGCGGCAGCCAGGGCGGGGTTGAAGATCGGGGACCGGGTATTGGTCAGCGGGTCTAAGCCAGGCATCCTGAAATATGTGGGAGATACAGACTTTGCCAAGGGGACGTGGGCTGGCGTGGAGCTGGACGAAGCTTTGGGCAAAAACGACGGGGCCGTTGCCGGTAAAAGGTGGGTGGGGGTAGTGCAGCTGGTGCATTGTCTTTTTGTTTCTTCTTGGTTGACTGCGCTTGGAGACCAGTAGCGATGCAGAACTTGACTGTCCTCGCCAGGCCCCATAGCATGGTGGTTAATGCTTCAGAGTTTGGGTTGAAAGGTTGTGGGTTTGAATCCCATTGCCAACCCCACAGTGACGGTGACAAAATAGTCAACCTGACGACTGTGGTCACTCTACAGAAGAAGGTCCAGCAGCATCAGAGGCATGACCTGTTGAAACTAATTGGATGGGCTGGATAGACAGAAATATAGAGTGACTGCAGTTCCCTGATGCTTCGGATTTGTTGCTGTTATGTAGTTTAACTTCTTACTCGGTGATATTCTGGTGGCTGATGTCTCTTACACAGGGGTTGTGGGGTGTTTGGAGCAGGGAAAGGAAGAAACAAAAAAGGATGGGGTGGGTGTTGGAAAGGGGTGGGTGGGGAGGTGGAAGATGTTAGCATGTGAAAACAAGTTCAGTGCTACAGCTGCTGATACGTATAATTTATTCTGTGATGTGATGGATGTTGTGTTTCACAAATGTCTTAGCCAACAGTACAGTCTCTGCCCCAAGATAATTTTCAGTTTTGCTTGCCAGTAAGTGTTGTTTGTCACTGACGAAGATTAAAAAGAAAAAAGAAAAAAAAGAGGTTTGGGGGATGCCAGGATATAATTTTTAATTTAATTTACCAGGGAGTTTGTTAATGATTGTGATAAAAGAAGATCCCCCATCAAACCACCCCACATCCCCAGAGAAAACAACAAACAACCCCCCCCCCAAAAAACACACAAAAAAAAAAAAAAAACAACAAAAAACACACAACAGGGGAATCATTGTGGTTCATTCTGACTGTTTTCAGATACTTTGACTGCAAGCCCCTTCACGGTCTCTTTGCTCCAGTGCACAAAGTGACGCGCTTGGCTGGTGCCATGTCACTCAGCACACCCAGCCCCATGTCACGCTCACTGGGCTCAGGGCTGCGCTCAGCTCGTGAGCGCTCAGGGAGTCAAGAGTCTGTTAGTTCCATCAGCTCCTCAGCGAGCAGCGTGAGCAGGAGCCGGGTAAGATTGGGCGTAACCTCACTGGCCAGCCAGGTACATGCAGCGACACTCGTGCGAGTTTTTTCTTTATATTGTCCGCGTCCTCCTTTTTTTTTCTCCTTTTCTCATTCGTTGTCGTCTTTTCGTCCAATTGGCATGTGGTTTTTGAGACAGGCTCTCACAGAAACCCCAGGGTATTGTTTAGAATGGTGAAAGTATCGAAAAAGCAGCAACAACCAAGATGAGAATCCACAAACAGGGGAGTTAGTTAGGACTTGATAGCTGACACTTCAACCCAGCAACAAAAAACTATGTTGCATTGCTTACCTAGCTTGTAAGTAAATACAACTTCCACGGTACCTAACACCACCAAATTTCAGAATAAGGCCAGAATTAAGCAAGGATTTTTTGGATAGAGATGCATTCTAAAAATGGACACATTTGGATACTCTTGTGCCATATTATGGGGTGAATGAGAGGGGGGGCAGCTGTGTTCGTAGTTGCAGGGCATTGTTAACTCACTAAATGTAGCACAGAGTGGATGAGTGTCAGCTTTAACTTCAGGCAGATTGGGAAGGGGTATTTTCAGATTTGGAAGGGGTGTTTTTCTTGTGACAGTGGTGTAGACATTTCAGGTTGTTTTAGTTAAGTTGGTAACAGGCGGAAATTGTAATGTTAAAAAAGAATGATTAAGAGTTACGAAAAAACTAAAACAGGGAAATAGTATGTTCTATTTGTCTGAATCAATGAACGAAGGGAAACAGCGCTTGACTGATGTCACCCATAAGAGATTATGTATTAAAAAAAGGAAGAAGAAAAACCTAGGTACAGCAGGGACGTGTTAGGTGACTGTGCAAGGGAAGAAGTTGTGGGATTTCCTGTCTGTTTCAATACCACAAGCCCATTGGACACCTTCAAACTAGATGTTCTGTCCCCATGCATTGTGCTTCTTCAAATCATGAGACCAGACTTGGCGCTCCCGGCTCACTTTTGGTACTGGCTTTTGGTCTAACTATCATCGTCATGGCTGCTTAACTGTCCTTGTTGACTTTATTGGTGCCACGTTTTTTGTGTTTTGTTTTTAACATTTATTTTTTGTCATTGCATTATAATTCATGCTATTGTAGATATTAGCTTTTTCTCTAGTTTTTAGCAAATTATTTTCTGGTTCTGTTGGTGTGGGTATTTTGGGTTGAATTAGTGTTTGGATTCTAGCTCTTGCAAAATTCATTGAACTGATTAATTCCTCCTATATATATTATTATCTTTTAATTTTGTATGCAGAATTTTGCTGCTGTTGGTTTTAATGGTCATTCTGCTACCCTCCTCCCCCTTCACCCCCACCCAACCCCCTGAGTGAATTAATTTATTAATTTCTAAACCTGCCTGATTCCATGCCAGCATGTGGTTTTCCAAAATTGCTGTAACTTTATTTATTTATTGTTATCAATAAATTCTTAAGCCTTACACATTTGATTCCTTTCTGTATTTGTTGGCTGATTTGGCAGAAAAAACATTGGATTCTTTTGCAAGACTTTTATCAGCAGTCAGTGGTGTAAAAAAATACCTTTCCTGTAATTCATATTTGCTTTTGTTCAGTTTCTATATTTTGATGGTTGGGTGTACTTTTGTGTTTAACAGCAGCACATGTAAAAGAGAAAACAAATACTAAAAAACAACAACAACAACAAATCAGAACTGCCATATTTTGTTCAGTTCTCACGCTTTGCATGATTTTTTCCCCATTTTTGCATTTACCATTCATTTCTAATTCTACTTTCATTTTCATGCGACCAATCGTAAGCTTTGGATGCCAAGTCTGGTCTTTCCTTGTTTGTGTTCTGTTCTAGCCACAAACTCTCCTTTGCACTGAGCGAAATCTTGCTGGTGAAGATGAGCTTTTAATCAGACCTTTATTGCGCATGAAGCAAAGGATTCTGGGAGGGAGGGAGAGGAATTGCCCTTTCAAAACATGTTCCGTCAGATGTCCAGATCAAATTTGAAGTTGCTAAATCTCCAGGTATCTTAATGAAAACTTCCGTGTTTGAAGAAGAAAGAATCTTCCTTGGGAAAAAAAACAGAGACTAAAGCATAGGTGCAACAGTTTGTCAAGTTTGCATTAGTGGAGCTGCATGTTTTTGGGTTTTTGTATTTTTCATTTACCAGTAATCTTATTCTTTAGGATTAGCCTGGGTTTTTTAACTCGCGTGAAAAGAAGTATGAGTCCATGGAATGATCAGGGTTGATATGACGGGGATTTTGTTGGTGCGCGTGTGTTGAGACTTTTAATTAAGACGCTCTTTGAGACAGCGATGATAAGATTCATCGCTCATTACAATCTCATACCAGTTTTCGTGACCTTGATTGAATTTCAAGCTCCCAGTAGTGGCAGAAAGATTAGACAGAAAGTTTGCTTTTCACACCTTCTTGTTCAGCCTTGTTCAGACTATGTGTGATTGTTCAAAACGATGGCTCCTTTTTCAGTCTTGATGGAAACAGTAATATTGGTGTTTTTTTAGGTGTTGATCAAGTGAGATCTTTAATAACATCTGTTAAACTGTATATATTCACATTTAGATGACCTTGACTTTATTTTAAGGTCACATGTGAATTTGAAAAAAATTAAAACAGTTGTGTTTGCTCATTTTGAATGTGAGTTGACTGAATGTTTGCCCTTTTGGTTTGTTCCAGTTTTTTTTATTTGTTACAATTAATATGTGTGTTTAAATAATCTTTGTTGATATAATGTTGAGGTAATGGTAAAACTAGAAATGAAACGGTATTTTGTACTGTTCGAAATATAAATCTTAACAAAATTCCTCTGATATGAATGTTGAAAACTCAATTTTGTATGCCAACAAGTGTGGAAGTTTGTTTAAAGGTTTGATTTTTTTTTTATTTGGCCAAACTAACAGTAATATAACCTTATGCAAGAAGTGATGGTTTTTATACAAATTAAACATATTTATGTGTAACATGTAACTTACGTTTATTAAAACAGTTATTCATGTTTGAACTATTTCTGCATTCAATTTGTAGGTGTCAGAATGCTGAAATACTGCAATACACATAAAGGCTTATAGCACAGTTTAGATGTATTAAAATCATTGCTAAACATTAGGAGTTTGTTTCATCTTGCTGATCAACTTGTGGATGTAGCTGAATTGTATAAAGCATAGAATTGATGTAGTATTTTGAGTAGTAATCCATACCATTTTGATACTGATTCATAATCCATTAGTTGTGCTGCCAAAGGCTAACCCAACAACGCAAACTAAAAGACTGAAGAAATAAGAAATTAAGGTCTTCTGAGTAAAGTGAAGACAAAGCTAAATATTGTGTGTGTGTGTGTGTGTGTGTGTGTGTGTGAGAGAGAGAGAGAGAGAGAGAGAGAGAGAGAGAGAGAGAGAGAGAGAGAGAGAGAGAGAAAATTTTCTAAATTAGATGAAGGAGGAAACAAAATAGAATAAGTATTGTTTGATGGTTGAGAAACCTTCATCTGTATATTTAAGTTTTGTTTCAAGCCTCTACACTGCACAGGAAAGGGGTTAGAAAAATACTGATTTCTGTTTTATTTTTACATTCAGGGTGAGTTTTTCACAGGCCTGTGGTTGCATTTAGAACAAAACAGTTTATTGCACATGCTTGTTTTAAATTTAGAGCAAAATATGAATAATTAGGGCTGGGGAAAGGAATCAGATGTGTGATGACTGCAAATTTATGAAACAAATCTGATAAATAAAAAATTAAAGTAGCCTAGGCTTTTTGTGAGTATGTGACTCAGGAGAGGATTTTGATTGAGTCCTCCAGAAACCTCCAAAAAACAAATAAACTTAAAAACTAAAGATAATTAGATCAAAGCATATGTCTCTTGAAGCTGAAGTGGCAGTTTATGACAGTTTGTCCATCGCCATTAGGTAATAGTGTGAAGATTCTTTTTTGTTCGGATCAGTTTGGCTCGAGTCTCTATTTTTGCAATGACCAGTGTAATCTTGCCATATCAGATTGGGATGTCAAGCTAGAGGTAGCCATTGGAACACTTTTATGTCTGCTTTGCTTTTGTACACTCTAGACTGCTAAATACCATATCCCTCTTGCTGAAAGATGAGTTAGATAAAAAACAAAACAAAGATTTTTAATTTTTATTTAACACTTCATTAATCAGTTGTGGGAAATTTTGATTTCCTGGTAACTACAGCAACCTCAGAACAATGCTACCCAGTCCTACAGTAGATGTATTTTTTATATATATTTGTTTGTAAAGCAGTGATGATTACATTATTTTTTTCCAAGGCAGTGTTATTTTTCTTTGATTTCCAACTGCCTAGAGATCTTTTACATGTCTGACATGCTTTTCACCCTCATCCAGGGAACTAGACATTCAGTCCATTATTCCTGTCAGACTAGCAGACAAAGTACACCACTAAGCCTGTGTCAAGCCAGGATCGAACACCAGCTGATAAGTGTTACGTAGAAAACCCACGGACACCACCTCAAAATCACTTGTTTGGAACAAACAGACCAGCAACAGTTGAACTTGCTGAAATTGAACATCCATCCCAAGATGCAGAAGTTCAAATCTTTAACAAACCTTTGATGGATGCCCTACTTTTACTCAGGTTTCTGATAGCTGGGTGATCCACATGGGTGGTGGGGCTGGGGGGTATGTTCCTGGCTTGCTGACTAAATATCTTGAGAAATTTGTTGAGGATTTGTAAAATTCATGTTAAGTTAATTATTCCCCAATGTTTATGCTGTTTGTTTTGGAAAGAATTACAAAGAAACAACCATCAAGTTAGTATAGGAACTCTTGCTATCAGGAGGGATTTGGTATTTAGGTATGTACACAGATGCACACCTGTATGCCTGTATAGCTGACCTCTAGACTGTGCTGTTCTTTAAGCAGCTTGGTCTTGGACCGCTGCAGAGTGCAACATTCACCAGTGGGGGTGGGGGGTGGGGGTGGGAGGAGTAATACAGGAAACAGACTGCCTTGGAGCTGGGTCCTTGCTCACTGTGACATTTTGCACTCTCTACTCAGTCCCTTAATCTAACCACTATACTGTCATTCTATGTTTGTATATATATATATATATATGTATATCTGTATATCTCAGTCTCTTTTATCTCTGCATATGGTTTTATTAGGTTATTGAATTTTGGTTCTCATCTGTTTCTTTTGTTTTGTGTATACTTACATGTATTCAGCAGGGGAAAGAAGTGCTTGCAGATTAACCCTTTCACCAGCAAGGTGTTCGCTGTCATTATAGTTCTTCTTTTTTTTCCCCGTTAATGACCATCAGAGTATAGTTTTTATACTCCGTGGAGTTTCTTTGAAAGGAAACAAAGATAAACAGTAGCATCTGGGTTTGCGATCACAGATTGCTTTAAAAAATAAAAATCTGACTTGCTGGCTGTGGCATAGTCATTTTGTGTGAATTTAAAAAAAACTTTATTGTGTGTGTGTGTGGGGGGGGGGGGGGGGGGGAGTGGTGACAGAAAAGAGAAGAGGTAGAATTGAACTGTTTATTGAGGGCATGCTGCAAGATTAGGTATTTCTAGATGAGATGGCATTGTTCAAGTTGTGTGATTGAGGGCAGTTTCTGTCCTTTGTTGGTTGTTTTCTGTTTCTTCTGTTGTTGCCCCCAGTTATACCTATGGTGAAAGGGTTAATGCGAGTGGTTCTATATATTTACACGTACCCATGTAGTTTAGCATCCAGTTTTCACAGGGACCCACAACAGTACAAGGAAAATGCATGTATGAGAGTAAAGATCTCAGAAAGAGGGAAATGTGTAACATGATTTAAGAGGATGATTTTATTTCATTAACTAACTACAGGATATACAGAATGTGTAGGTTAGTCTGTAAAGGTTGTTTGATTTAGTTTTTGTTGAAAATACTGCTTAATGAATTTTTTATTATTAGTCATTTATTTGCATTTCATTTTGAGTTGAAAGTTTAATTATGTTCCTTTTTAAACGTTCTGTTTAGAGTTCAAAGTTTTGGTTATGCCATCTTCTTTTCTGGCTTTTGGATGGGTTGAAAAAATTATTTTGGTGGATTGGGGTGTTTGTATTGTTCCAAACTTTCTGAACACTGACACCTTCTGCCCAACACTCACGGCTTTGTTGACTAACACACAGACCAACAAAGCGGGACAAAGGCCCAGCACTCTAAACCTCTCGGCCACCACGGCTGCTCTACAGGTAAGTTCTCTCCCTTCTGTTACTGTACTATCTCCACCTATGAAATATATGCTGTGATATTGCTCTGAATGTGCTCTTCTTCTTTTTTTTCCCATCAAGATGCTCTCAGTACTCATTTTTCTACATGCAAGATGCTATTTATACATGTGTAAGGTGTTTCTCAGTGAAACACAAAGGCAAACTAGAAAAGCAGAGAATAGAGAAGTTACGGAGGAGGAAACTGAGCTCAAAAGAACAGCTGCACCCAGAGACACTTCCCTTCCTGGCATCAAGGCCTGGCTAGTGCATGTTGAACGCTTCCAGTGCACATACAAAAGAGTTTGATACGGATCCGACAGGCTTGAAAGGTTTTTGAGAATATAGCTGGGTAAGCAGGAACCGTAACTGGTGTATCTGGATGCAGTGGACTTGAGATCAGTGCCTTACAGTTTCAGCCACAAACTGGATGATAAACTGGTTTAAATCAAACCTGTTGATTTAAGCAAAGTGGTCTGTGACGGGGTTTTGTCCCTGCAGTTCACTGTCAGTTTTGGCGATTTCCATAGAGGTTGTTGATCTAGGCAAAGCTAGAAATCCAGGATTTAGGACAGAATATACATTTACATTTACAAACAAGCAAATGAAAGCACATAAGCATTCAAATAATCCAGCAGACAGACAAACAGCATCAGTTTTGACAGTTGCTTACATGTTTTTTGAGAAGGCTAATTGTTTTCTTTCTAGCTTGCTGTAGTTTTGTTGCAAAATGTAGATTAAGACGGTAGTTTCAGTTTTGCCATGTGTGTTCAGTAAGTGTGCTGTGGCGTGTGCTTCACCCGCTGGTGTTGGTGGCATGTATTGTGCTTGCAAAACCACACTAACAAAGATGGATATATTATTATATATTCATAAATCAACTGCAATCTCACCAACCACATATAGTTTTTGGTTTTTAACTTTTGCCAAACTTCTTGCTTTAACCAACATCTAAAATGATCACTATTAGTACCCCCCCCCCCCCCCCAACTCCTCCCTTCCCCACCTACTTTCCCTAGTTATTTGTTGGCTCTGATGAAGAAGCAAGTTGAGAAAGCCCTAGTCTGCACAGGGTGTTACGGGGAAACCAAATGAAGTGGAGGCTGAGCACTGGCTGTTTTTTTTTTTACTACAAGGAACCACCCTTTATTTGCCAAACAGGCAGTCAGTGGGGGAGGCTGGTGGGCTGGGCCATTGCAGAAAGGGAGGGGGGTGGTCAGGGGGGTGGTTGGGGGGGGGGGGGGGGGGAGGGATTTGCAGTAGATTAAGACTGATCACTAGCAACAGTGTTTTGAGGGCTCTTTTGAGCACTTGACACCTGTCTTTGTGTGATTGTTTACTTTTGTCTGTCACTCATTTAGATTATTTGGAGAGAAAAAAAAGTTTGTCATTTGCTCATACGTATTGGTGTGTTAATGTTTGTCTTTTTGCTGTGTGCGTTAATTTGCTTGTCAACATTTGTCTCATTGTGCGTGCTGATGTGTTTGCTAATGTTCATCTCATTGTGCTTGTTGATGTGATTGTTAATGTTTGTCTCCATGTGCATGTTGATGTGTTTGCTAGTTGATGTTTGTCTCAATATGCATGTTAATGTGTTTGCAAACATTTGTCTCACTGTGCTTGTTACAGTGTTTGTTAATGTTTGTCTCCATGTGCATGTTGATGTGTTTGCTAGTTGATGTTTGTCTCAATATGCATGTTAATGTGTTTGCAAACATTTGTCTCACTGTGCTTGTTGCAGTATTTGTTAATGTTTGTCTCAATGTGCATGTTGATATGTTCATTAGCATCTGTCTCACTGTGCTTGTTGTTGTGTTTGTTAACATTTGTCTCAGTGTGCATGGTGATTTGTTTGTTACCATCTGTTTAACTGTGCTTGTTGCTGTGTTTGGTAACATATGTTGATGTGTTTATTAACATCTGTCTCATGCATATGGTGGTTTTTGTTAACATTTGTCTTGTCTCAGTGTGTATGTTGATGTGTTTAGGTTTGTCTCACTGTGCATGTTCATGTTTTTGTTAACATTTGTCACACTGTGTATGTTGATGTGTTTATTACTGTTTGTCCCACTGTGCATGTTGATGTTTTTGTCAACATTTGTGGCACTGTGTATGTTGGTGTGTTTATTACTGTTTGTCCCACTGTGTATGTTGATGTGTTTATTACTGTTTGTCCCACTGTGCATGTCGATGTGTTTATTACTGTTTGTCCCACTGTGCATGTTGATGTTTTTGTCAACATTTGTGGCACTGTGTATGTTGATGTGTTTATGACTGTTTGTCTCACTGTGCATGTTAATGGCAGTACAAGTTGTGCATGACTGTGCCTGTGGATGGTGATGCAGCTTGGGTCTCACTGTGATGGTTGATAGTAATGCAAGTCAGGTCTGGCTGCTGCATGTGTTTGTTGGGCTTGGCGGTGTTGCAAGTTGTGTGTGGCTGTGGCAGTTCATGGTGATTCAGTTTGTGTCTGGCTGTGTGTGTGGTCTAGAAAGCACTGAAGGAGAAGGAGGAGCACATCGAGCAGCTCTTGAGGGAGCGGGACCTGGAGAGGTCCGAGGTGGCCAGGGCTGCCGCACAGGTGGACGAGGTGAGAGTGCCATGGTCACTTGGGTAGCATAGCACAGAGATGTGGGAGTGTGTAGGTGTGTTTGTTCGTGAGTGAGGGGATCCAGAACCTATCAGCGGAGGTCTTGAGTCCTCTAGTCTCTGTGTGTTGTGTTGCTGTGTGGTATTGGTATTTCAGACGCTTTGAAAACCTGAATGCTAGATATGATACTGGCCATTCTTTTCAGAGAGCATTAATTAATTGGCAGAGGGGAGGACAGAACTTGGTTTATATCAGGGCGATGGCAGAAGAGGGGGAGGGGAGGGGGGGGGGAGTTGATTACCACAGCCACTGGGCCAGACATATATATGTACAATGATAGAATTTTTTTTTATTGCTATTTAACTATTTCAGGGTTTTACAGAAGACACTGAGCATATGTTTATGTTCATACAGTATACAATTTTCTTATGCCCCCACCCCAGGCTGAGGGTCAGCTGACGACCATAAAGTCAGAGCAGGAGCGTTTCCGTGGTGATGCGGAGGAGCTTATAGCACGTCTCCGAAGTCAGGTGGCAGAGCTGGAGAAGGAGAAGGAAGAACTGAACACTAAGCTGGAAGATGAACAGAGGTGAGAGCAACAAATATGTCCTGTGGATTTCACTGTAGTAGGCTATTAAAGTTGTTCATGACTAACCGCCATTCACATGGTTTCCCTCTGCTTTAGGCAGGTCCCTAGTGGATTTTTTTTAATTTGTGTGTGTGTGTGTGGGGGGGGGGGGGGGGGGGGGAGTTATATCAGCAGTCAGCTGGCATTTCAGGAACCAAGCAAGTAAACAGAAGGAGAATGTTTAAAGTTTTTATTTTATTTGGGGCTTGGAAATCAGAATGAGCCAACACCTGGTTTGAAACATTCATCAGAATTGCAGTTCTTTAGCATTGCTTTTCCCTGCTGTCACTGTGAATTAAGACATCATTCTTCTGAACTTATTATGTTGTGCTGTGACTGTGAGTCTTCAGTGTTGGACCCCCGCACAGCAGTGATGTGTGTTATTTTAGGTGAATTGAACACCTGCAGTGATGAGTTGTGTGTTTTTCAGCTGAACTGAAGACCTTCAGTGATGAGTTGTGTGTTTTTAAGGTGAACTGAAGACCTTCAGTGATGAGTTGTGTTTTTTTTCCAGGCGAATTGAGGACCTGCAGTTCCAGATTGAAGAGGAGGTGATCAGTAAAGATGACCTGGAGGTAAGCTGTCTGTCGGATCCTGAGCCTTGCCTCAGCCTAATCTTACTCTTCCTTCTGGGTGCTAAGTACACTTAAAGGTTGGGGAAGGTGACGTCACATATGCTTGTGCTAGCCTGTAGCGCTGTCAGTACCAGTGGGCAGCTCCATGATATTATAGTTCCATGTATGAAATTGGTCGTACTAGTGTAAATGCCTTTTTTTTCATCTTTTTTTCATATTCCTTTTAGCACTTGTGTCATCATCAGTGGGCTGCATGATTATCCAGTTTTGTGTTAAGAAATTGGAAACAGCATTGGCTCTTATGAGGTCTTGGAGTTTGTGGAGAGAATTACTGTAGCTCTCCCCTTCCCTCCCCCTCCCCCCCCTTCCCTTTTCTGCAGAGAAAACAAATGGGATTTATCAAGCAAACAGTGACGGCACTGCATATGACTCTGAATGAAATGTGTTTACTGTTAGAATTTGACATAATGGGTCAGCCATGTGTATTGGAAGACTAGGCTTTGGAGCAGAAGAGCTAGAGTGAATTTAGGCCATTCTTCAGCGGATGAAAAAAGTGTCAGGTAAATGAATAGAAGTGTACAGTAATTAATGTAGGACCATGAAAGTACTGAAGCCCAAGTTTTCAAAATGAGTAGACCTTAGAATAATACTGTCAGTGTGGAACATGACAACAGAGCAGCTGAACTGTTGTTAAATGATGCATGGAAGGGACCAGGGGTAGACTTAGTTGCATTGCAAATGAAACGATGTTTATCAAGAGATGTTAAATTGAGTTTTGATTTTATTCATGTGAAAAAAGCACACACAACTAAAATGAACCAGCAAAATGCTCCTTTGGTCTTGTTTGCAGACAACGAAGGAAGAAGATGAAATGCGTTTGCGAGAACTGGAAAAGAACTACAGCAAAGAAAAGAAGAGAGCGGAGGCATTACAAAAGGAACTTGAAGCCCTGAAGGTATGCGAATCTGTGTGTGAGTGTCTGGTGACCATTTTGTTGTTGTTGCTGTTACTTTCCCAGAGTCTGTGGCAGCTTCAAAGGCATTGCTCCCACACCATTTGTCTCTCAAGCGCAACCTTGTCTGAGGTTCATTCTGTATCAGTCTTGCTGTCCACAGAGAGAGAAGTCAGGTTGATGGTAGGCTTCTGGGAGATCACAGCCTGCTGCTGAATCTCAGCAGGGGGCATGCGGGAATGCCGGAAGACTGAAAGCCAGCAAACTGAGTTGGTTTCGGCATCGATACCGGAAGAACTCTGTGAATAATAAAAATGAAAATTGATTGAAATTTGGTGACAAGGTCAAGGGATAAAAGCGAGGCAAGACTATGGATTGTTACTCAACAGAGTTCCTTCCCTTCTTATGGGCTGTTGTTGTTGCTGGCATTGTGCATGTCATTAAAAAAATTCAGACATGGGTGTTACACCCCACATACAGTGTTTAGTGATGCCTGTTCCGATTCAGCATAAGGATGGCACCTGCGATGCCCCATTATGGTTGCAGAGTTAGCTGAGTTCTACAGCCAGATTGGGTGAGTTCTTTTCTCCAGAGAGTGCTGTCCACCACCACATCCCTGTATCAGTTCCACCATGTGGCCTCTGACATTGAAAGGTTTGATGAGACCTGCCCCGGAAAAAGGGGGGGGGGGTTGAAAGGTTTGATGAAACCTGCCCCAGACAAGGGAGGGGGTTGAAAGGTTTGATGAGACCTGCTCCAGACGTGGGAGGGTGTTAAAAGGTTTGATGAGACCTGCCCCAGACAAGGGAGGGGGTTGAAAGGTTTGATGAGACCTGCCCCGGAAAAAGGAGGGGGGTTAAAAGGTTTGATGAGACCTGCCCCAGACAAGGGAGGGGGTTGAAAGGTTTGATGAGACCTGCCCCAGACAAGGGAGGGGGTTGAAAGGTTTGATGAGACCTGCCCCAGACAAGGGAGGGGGTTGAAAGGTTTGACGAGACCTGCCCCAGACAAAGGGAGAGGGTTCAAAGGTTTGTTGTTGTTGGGGTTTTAGGGGGAAGGGTGGGGGAATTGTTGGTGAGAGCCAGTCATTTCTGTTGTATCTGTTTCCAGGCATCATCAGAGGCGCAACAAAGTCGTCTGAAGGAAAAGTTGGAGACAGAGTCCACTTACCTGGATCAGATAGAGGAGCTGACGCACAAGCTATGCCAGGCAGAAAACCGCATCAAGCAGTTTGAGACGTCTCGCCTTGAGGATGGAGCCAAGGTAAGTGTTGAGTAGGTAGAGGACCTTGTGGATGAAATTGTCTCATCCAGAAATCCTTGTGAAGCTATTTGGGAATTCTTGTCCTGAGGATGTTAACATTTATAAGGAGGGAAAAGCATGTTTTTATAGACAAGAGGAGTATGTTTTATTAGGAGGGACAAGCAGATTTTATGGAGAAGATGCGCACATTTTATTTGATGGAAAAGCAGGAGATTTTTATAGAGAAGATGTGCACATTTTATATGATAGAAAAGCAGGAGATTTTTTTTATAGAGAAGATGTGTACATTTTATAAGGAGAGAAAAACAGGAGATTTTATAGGCAAGATGTGTAAATTTTATAAGAAGGGAAAAGCAGGAGTTTTTATAGACAAGATGTGTACGTTTGCCATAGGTGGTCCATTTAAAATGACTTCAAAAGTGACTTGTGCATTTCATACCTTTTGGGTCCCCTGGCTAGTGGATGCATTTTGCTTCTGGAACAAGATCTGATATTATAGATACACGTAAGGTCAGTTTAGTATGAGACAGATATGATGTGAGTATTTGAGATCACTTGTAGGATGGGATTCTGATGTGTGTCCCAGTCAAGCCAGGTCAGCATTGAGCTGTCAGAGAAGGCAGCAAAGATTGCTGAGCTGGAGGACCTGGTGATGCAACAGCGTAAAGACCTCAGACAAACACAGGAGCAGCTGCAGGAAGTTGTGAGACCATCTTTTCATTCAATAACTGTTCTCAGCTTACGGGAAAATAGCTTGTTTCTCTTCTGTCTTGCTTTCCCACATATGTGATTGTTTTCTCTCTCTGGCTTTGTTTTCTCTCTCTTGTCCTTTCTTTTCCCACTCTCAACTCTTTCTTCCTCTTTTTTCCCCCTTTTTTGTTTGTTATTGTTTTGTTTGTGTGTGTCTTCCTGTCTTTGTTCTTTTGAGGAAAAGCTAGCATGGAGTCCCTTTTTGTGAGTCAGAATGTTAATGCAAGCCAGATTGGTGTTTTGTGTATGCAGTGTGGATGTATTTGATCTTTGTGGTGTGTGGTGCATGTCAGTTTATGCTGGGCCATCTGTTAGGTGTAGTTTTCTGTCATCCTCTCTTGGATTCTGTAGAGTTTAGTGCTTTCTGGTTCCTCTACCAGATGCATATTTTTGTGTATAAAATTGACTGTGTGGGCTTCTTTGAAGTATGCTTTTAGCCAGCGTATAATATTTCTGTGCACTTTGTATTTATGCATCTTTGACATTGTCTTGATAGCTTATGTGAGTGCTTATATTATGTACAAACTAGTGTGCTTACTTGCAGACTTGCAGATTTCAGTTTTGAGTGCATGTTGTAAATTTGTGAGTAAAACCAAATGATTTTGAGATGGGGAGCATACAAATTTGCCCTGAAATAATGAGATATGAGCTGTAGTTTATAAAATTTTAACAGGTCATGAAATCGTTCTCCCGTAATACTTTCCTGTGTTGTTTGTGTGCAAAGGCCTATTTTCAAGATAAACATTCTTTACTATGCATTTTTAGATGCTTGCGTGTGAGTGATACAGAATGTAGTTTGATTGGAATGGACTGGCTTTCATGAGTAGCTAGTACTTTTTTCTTCTGTCTGTGGGATTTATTGCATTTCTTAAAAGATATTAAAAAAAGAATGTCATGCAAGCAATGCCATGGAAGAGTGTGCGGATGAATATCAACAGTATGTCTGCATGAACAAATGCTTAATAATCTAACAGCATGAAGACACTGAACAGCTCAGTGAGTGTTGCTGTGTTGGGCTGAGATGTCCTTGTTGTTGTGTTTGCTTCTGTGAGGAATTCTGGTTCTCCAATGTTATTTCAGCAGTGTTGTTTGTGACCTAGCCTCGGCTGTCAGTGTTTGAAATCCCGTTTTCTGTCAAATGCAGAAATAATGTTGCTGTCCTGGACTGAGACATTAGTGCAAAACTTTTGAGAGAGATATTTTGGCAGTGCAATTTGAGCACACATACACGTGGACTCCAGTGTCAAACAGGGACTCGGCAAGCAGAAACATCAGTCAAGGCCAAACATTGGTTTCTTCCATCCTCTTTGTGGTGGGTCAAATCATCATGGAAGGAAAGCCCCAAGAGGAAATACATACTGCTGTTGGAGCATGGCTGAGTGGCCACACTATTGGCTAAACAGCTGAGTGACCACACCAGTGTCCAAGCTGCGTTGCATCTGATGTCTAGGATCAGGTTTATGGAATGAGCAGTCTCTAAGGTGCATGAGGTGGAACCGGTTTCAGTCCACCGAACAGCTGGAGACCACAGTCAGTGAGTGGGGCAGAGGTCAGGACTGACACACAGGTGTGTTGCTTAAATCCAGCTCCTGGCACAATCCACAACTTGCCTCATGCTTCAGGGAGTCTGTATTGACAATGTTGACAAGGAGTGACGCTGAAATATTGACACTGTGACTGTTGACCATTCATTTGATGATTTGCAAAGTGGAAGGAAAAATCTGAGAAAAAGTCAGTTCTTGTCAGTTCATCGGCTGTTTTGACCTGTAGAAGCTTTAGTGAACAGTCACATGGAAGTCAGTGAATCATGAACACAGTCACCTGGAACTTGTAACTTAGCCTTTTCAATATTTCCAAACATGCTGTTCTCAGTTTGAATTGTCAGATAAACAGTTAATAGTTTCTTCTGTGTGCTGACATGGGGGCAATACCTTAGGCAGGTCTTAAGTTACTTAGAAGCAGTACCTTGGGCAAGTTTGAAGTTGGTCCATTTCCAATCAAACTCTGTGTGGCAGACAGTTATGGCTGTTTTTATTTCTGGAAAAGAACAGATGGCAAATTTGGACTCATATCATTTTTTATATTTTTTATTTATGAAATAGTTCTCTGCAGATAGCTGGGAAGGTTACCTTTTCAGAAAAGTGTCTTTGGTAGTTCATGTGACTGAAAAACTACTCTTCCTGGATTGGAGAATGCTGTGACCTTGTTGGCCTTGACCTTGTTTCTGTATGTGGGTCGTCAGCTGTCTTCGCTGCGACAGCTGCAGGAGGTGTTAATGGTGCCGAGCACCTAGTACTTAGCTGCGAGTCTCCGTTTCTTCCGTCCATCCACCCTGCCTCCATCCGTCCATCCGTCCGTCTTATCTTTGCTTCGTCCCTCTCTTCTGCCTTGTGGTCTTGTCACTAACACTTGCACGCCACCGTCCACGTGCGGGGGCGAGGTAGACGACAGGGCGGGTGTGTGCCAGTGTTTCCACGCTCAAGGGTAAGGGATAGACCACACATCGCTTGGCATGCTTACAGTGTGTGTGTGCGCGCGTGTGTGTCTGTGTGTGTTTGCATACATGTGTGTGCTTCGGTGTTGCAACATCTTCACTCTTGTGTGCTTTTGGCAGCCTGACTCATATTTGGGTGTGTGCTGGGAGCAAGGTTTTGCTTTGCTTGTGTGCTAACTTGCGTGCTTGTGCTTTTGTTATATTTTTTTTAACAACTCATCTGTGACTCTCTCTCTCTCTCTCTCTCTCTCTCTCTCTCTCTCTCTCTCTCTCTCTCTCTCTCTCTCTCTCTCTTGTGACTGAGATGGGCAACATGTGTCTGCTTAATGGTCAGTGGTAGTTCTGTTACAATTGACAAACTAAGGGAGGCAGTGTCTCATCTTCCATGTTAGGTTGCAGCCTGTATTGTATTGGCCTTGGTGTCAAAAATGTGACAATTGGAGCAAAGTCTTACCTATTTTACTGATTAGTTTTAATGATAGCAGATCATGAGTAAGTAACTTGGTGTTTTATGTCAGCCAACCAGTGCAGTTACATCAGGGCGACCCAGATCATGATGAGCTCTGTGAAAGTGATCGCCATAAATATTGCCATAAATGTTGAACCTAATGATGTTAGAGATTATGTGAATGGGCAGTCTGAACCCAGGTTTATGAATTAATAGAAAAGGAATAAAGCATTATACTTTATAGTAACTTGTGCTGAATTTTAAGGTTTATATCTGAACTGCACTTTTAATTGGCAATCTGCACCCAGATTTATAAATTAGTAAAAAAAGGAATAAAGCATTACAGTAAGTTGTGCTGAATTTTAAGTTTATATCTGAACCGTGCTTTCAGTTGCCTTGATCCAGTCACAGAAAGACTAATATATCAAAGTGTAATAGTCACTGATTATTTTGGGCTTTCAGTGTGAGTCAGCGGGTGTTCTTTTCCATCATTTTCATTCTTGTTTTATATATATACTCTTTTTGCTTCCTGATGCCTATACACATGCTTAACACTTTTAACCCTTTCACTGATGAAGAGGATTTTGGTGGACAAGACAGCAGTGTTGAATCTTCAGCCTCCCCTGCCTCAGATCAAGTATACTATCGGCATTAATACAGTGAAGCCCATCCTCTCTGAGACAAAGAATCAGGGAATGTCGGTGTCTCATCTTCTCAAAGAATAATTAAAACTGCAGTGAATATGACATGTCTAGTTGGAATAGTTACGTTCCTTTCACTTCAGCAGAATTTCATCTGAAAGGAATCTGTAAGTGATTACAGTATGCGTGACATAATGCCAGTGGAAAGGATACAGTTTGGTTTGCTTTGGTCAGAACATTTTAAAATTGTAGGGGTGTTTTTTTCTCTAAATTTTTTGGCCATGGGAGAATTTTCTTCTCCAGGGTCAGCTGTCTGTGCTGACTCTTATTTTGGTATCCGTTCCACCCCCATGTTACCGCAGTAGCACGTAAAAGACCCTGGTCATTCTGCCAGAAGCGCAGGTGGCAGGTTACAGCTAAACATGCATACACCTTACATATGTTGCTTTGCATGAAGTGACATGGTGCATGGTTGTATGGTGTACACAGAACGTGCCGAGATGGCAGCAGTTTCTTGTGGCACCAGCCATGCCAGCGCTGTAAGTACACCACTTTGGTGGATATTAAAAAAAAAAAAAAAAAAGCGCTAAAAAGCTATTCACTCATGTAGAATCACATGCGAGCGCAGTGAGTCTGCTTGAGAGTGGAGAATAGTGCTATATAAAAGCGATCAATAATAATGTTACTGATGTTTATTCTGCAATTTTCTGCAATTGGTGGTGGACTAATTCTTTTGGTTGTGGATTTGCTTGAATGCATTTGGTGTTTTTTTTGTGTGTGCTTGTTTCTTTCTATTCAAAGGTTTGTTGTACTTATTTAATTCTGTTTTTGATTATGAAGAAATGTGTGGTCTCTCCCTTATACTGCAGTCATTGTACAAGCATATGATATTAACAGAAAATGGAAAAGCAAAAGCACTAATGCATCTGTTTTTTGGTCCTGAACAGTATGGCATCAGCTCAGTTTTTGAGTCATAACAGATTAAGGTGGGGGAGGGAGTTGTACTGGATTGGCTTGTTTGGGTTGGTTGTGTAGTACTGATCTTGTACACGTATTTGCATGTGAAGCATATCTCACAGTGTATATTCTTTTCATGTATGTGCTTTTTTTCTTGTGGTGCCATTTTTATTTTGATAAGTGACCTGTGTTGTAAATGTTTTGTTATCTTTTCTGCCACCTTGTCGCCAGCCTTGTCATCATCTCTCATTTAGAACACCGGTCCATCCATTCTGTCACTGCCTCTTCCTTCAGCCCTGTCTTCATTTCTATCGGAGAAAGACAGTTTTGGACACTCTCTGAGAACATTGTTTATGAACACCATTTTTGTATTCCTGAAGGATGCATGTCTTTCACCAGCTGTAAAGAATGAATTATGTAAGGATACATATTTAGACTGTTATGTCTGGAACTGTGGGCCAGTTTTGTTGCTTGCGATTCGATGACCTTTGTAATCATTCTGATAGGGCATTCAGTTTCAAGAATTGACTTCATTTCCCAGTCTTGTGATCAACACAAACACATGTGCAGTAGCTGTAAGTGATACATTCAATGACTGCGACAGGGCACGCAGATGATAAAGTGTGCAGTGTGATCAACACAAACACGTGCAGTAGCTGTAAATGATACAGTTGATGACTGCAACAGGGCACGTAGGTGGTGAAGTGTGCGCAATGTCAAATTTAGAAAATAAAGAACCAGCTCATCTCCCCATACACACTCAGTCACTTTCACATTTTTTGTTGTTGTTGCCGTCAGCTTTTATTTCTCTCTCTCTATATATATATCTATGACTGCGACTCGGCAGATAACATGCATATATATATATATATCTTCAAGCTCTGTCAGTGTCTGTTTCTAATGGAAGGGCAATGCTTAGTTCCTAATGCAGGTGCTTGTTGAATATTCTCCCTGCTCCACTGCTTTTCCAAGCTTTCTGGGCAGCCCAGTGGCAAAGCGGCTTAAAGTTTTTGTTGCCTGGCTTTAGACTTCGTTCCTCACAGGAGTGGGATCCTGACCTCTTTAGTCGGGTAGCTCCACCCACTTAAACAAGGGGACCTCCGCCAACTTAGCCAAGAGGAGCTCCACCCTCTTAGCCATGAGGAGCACCGCCCATTTAGCCAAGAGGAGTAAACAGCGTAACATGCGTAGCCGCACAGACCCAGGGTGCTTGGTCATTGTTTTTGGAAAATAGCCTGCACTTTGTTTACGTTGCAGTGGTGCTTGCACGGACAGCCTGCAGGCTTGTCCTGAGAGAGGTGTTGGTGTGCTGGCACGGACTGGCTAAAGCTCATCTATCAGAGAGTGTAGCGAGAGGTCTTGTTACTTTGATCTGTACAAGGCTTTCAGCCTGTGTTTATTATATCACTTCTCTCAGTGTTTTTTAAATTCATTTTGCATGTGTGTGTGTGTGGATGTGTGTGTGGATGCGTGCATGCATGCTATCTGCTGAGTACTGCAATCAAACAAGCGTGTCAGCGTACAGGTACTGTGTGAGTAGTTTACTCACCTGGATGGGGCAGGTGAGTGGGATGCTGACGTGTCACACATGCTGTTTGTGTTGTGCTTGCAGAGGGATGAGCTGACGGCCAGTAACAACCGCTGCAAGAAGCTGCAAGAGTCTGTGGACGGTAGGCAGTGCCTCTTGTTGTCTTTGTCCTCAGTCAGAGGGAACTGCTATCATTCGTGTGAAAGGGAATTTCAGCTTGTTGTGTGTGTGTGTGTGTGTGTGTGTGTGTGTGTGTGTGTGTGTGTGTGTGTGTGTGTGTGTGTGTGTGTGTGTGTGTGTGTGTGTGTGTGCTTGCTTTGCTGCTACACTCATGTGATACTGATGCATCTTTGAACAAAATCCATGTTCAGAGGCAGGGAAACATCAGTCAGAGGGAACTGTCATCATTCGTGTGAAAGGGAATTTCATTTTGTTGTGTGTGCGTATTTGTGTGCTTTGCTGCTATGCTCACATGGTGCTGATGCAGCTTTGAATAAAATCCATGGTCAGAGGCAGGGGAAAATTGTGATTGTGATGGTTTGAAGGGTGGTGGTGGTGTAGGTGTAGTGGTTGTGATGGTTTGAAGGGTGGTGGTGGTGTGGGTGTAGTGGTTGTGATGGTTTGAAGGGTGGTGGTGGTGTGGGTGTAGTGATTGTGATGGTTTGAAGGTGGTGGTGGTGGTGTGGGTGTAGTGGTTGTGGTGGTTTGAAGGGTGGTGGTGGTGTGGGTGTAGTGATTGTGATGGTTTGAAGGGTGGTGGCGTGGGTGTAGTGATTGTGATGGGGTTTTATGTACAGCAGTACACCACATTTTATTACACTGTGGGAGTAACTCAAAAATTATGTACAGCAGTACACTACATTTTATTACACTATGGGAGTAACTCAAAAATTATGTACAGCAGTACAGTACATTTTATTACACTATGGGAGTAGCTGAAAAATTATGTACAGCAGTACACTACATTTTATTACACTGTGTTGCGCTACACTACAATGTACTACATTATGCTGCATTGCAGACTGCACTGCTGTATACATCACCACACTATATACGCTGCAGGATAGTGCCTACCTCTACTGTGCAGTACAGTATTATGCAGTGGGTAACTGTAAAGCATAGTGACCAAGTAAAGAAGGAAATCCAGTGTAGGTAGGAGGGTGACAATGAATATAATCTATCTTTTTACCATTTATAGATGTACTTCGCTTTGTGTGTGTATAATCAAACCTTTTACCATTTATAGATGTACATTGCTTTGTGTGTGTGTTAACTGTTGTTCAGGTGTATTCAGGTTATTTCATGTCACTTATTGTTTTTGAATTAGACTGGAGGAGACACAGGCAGAGTAAGTTTTTGTTGTTGTGGTCACCACAAGCAATTTGCACGTTTGTATTGAATTACACCAAAATTATGCTGTCGAGTGACACACATCGGTAAGAACTTGAGACAGTTTTGTGTGGTAAAGTGACACCCTCCCACTTTAAATTTATATTTTAGACCACCCTCAAATTGAAGCAGTTTATATGTATAGCAGTTCAGTATAGACAGGTCAACCCATTTTATATTGAGTTTCACATGTCATGCCTGCACAAGCAAATATAATGAGGTTGGAATCTGTTTGACACTAACTAGTAACTGTGTGGATGTGTTTGTAACAATACATAGAAAGAAGAAAGAAAAGAAAAAAGAAGCAGAAAAGAGACTGAATCCCTAAATGTGTTTTTTCAGTGACAAGTAATGGCTGTGCTTTGGTGTCTGACTTGCTGTGACTAATTGTGTGCAGCGCTGACTAACAAGCTACAAAGCCTGGAAACCAACCACACCAAAACCAGCGATGAGCTTCGCTCAGCCAAGTCACAGTCTTCTGGTATGGACATCAGAAGAACACCTCACCATACCCCCCGCCCCCTCACCATGCCCCCCCCCCCCATCTCCTCCCTGTAGCATGGTATACTGTGAAATTTTCATTATTCTTCGGGTAGTTCAGCCAGTTAGAACTGTGTCCATTCTTTTTTTCAAACTTAAAAATAAAAAACCAATTAAAAGAAAATTGTCAGTGAAATGTCATGCTGTTGACATCAGAATGATTCTCCTTTAAGATGATCAGTGGTTTGAGCCATTTTAATGTTTCGTTAATTGTGGGGGCCGAGCCACAGTTAGGCTTGTCCATGCACCAACACTTTTGGAGAGAAAAATGTTTCATTAATTGTGGGGGCCAAGCCACAGTTAGACTGTGTCCGCACACCAACACTTTTGAAGAGAAAAACAAGCTTCAGTGGAATTGAACCTGGATCAAGGTGCTTTCTAGCTGACTGCCACACTGCCGGGCCAAACAGGCTGAACTGCTACTTGTAGATTTTCGGGAAGCCTTTCCCCCCAGTTTCATTATGCTGGTATTGTTGAAAAAGGATTGTCTTTAATTAGTCAATGGAATGGAGCAGCTCAGATGAACATACAGTTGCTCCATAGTGATCATCAGATTACTGCAGAAATGCTCCTTAATGACAATCATATAAACGTTAAAATGTTTTCTCATAAATATCACTATTATTACATAAAGATGAAAATGCTCCATTATGATCCGCAGATAAACATGACAATGCTTCAGAATGAATGTCAAATAAACATTAAAATTCTCCATGATGCTGTTGATCTGTCTTTAGATTTGCAACGACAGCTTGCTGCAAGCAAGGAGAAGAATGCTGAATTGCTCGATGACCGCAGTAAATTGGTAAGTCTTTGTTTCCCACAGCAACAAGCAATCCTAATTTGTGGATAAAGGTCTCTTCACTTGATAAATGACTGAATGTCTAAGTGTTATTATTTCAAATTTCTAAGTGTGATTATTTCAAATTTCTGTAAGGTTCTGGTATTAGGCTTTGTTGAGAATGCTTTTTAAAAGAAAAAAAGAAACAGGAAAAAAGGAGAGATTTTAATTTAAACCGTTTTTTTCTTCTTTGTTTGGAAATTGATGTTTCGTTGTAATGCAGAGAGCATTGAATCTGTGTTGCATGTAAATTGTGTGAGTTTTATGTTGTTCGTCAAGTGATGTTTTGGTCTGGTGAAGTTGTCTTCCTCCGATTGCCACTTAGTATGATGAAATATTTCACATCTCTGACTCTTTCACACTTTTCTAGTTATATGAGTGGGTTAGTCTTTTGATCTCTCTCTCTCTCTTTTTTTTTTTTTTTTTTTTTAATGCAGCAAGTGTAAGATAATTCCAGAAGGTCTTACTAGCTGTGAAGGTTGTGTTTATTGTATTGTTGAAGTCTTGTTTGTCAACGCATTATTTCCAGATTTTTTTTTTTTTAAAGAAAGCTTTTCCTTTGTGATGAAGCTTTTCCTTTGCTTTTCTTTTTCAAATCTTTTTTTCTTTTTTTTCTTCTTTCTTTTTACGTTTATGGAAATAGGTCTTGGCCTGTTTTGTTATATATTTATTAGTTATTTAGATATGCTTATATTTTTGATTGATTTAGTTTTTTCCTTTTATTGACTTATTTATGATCAACACTTTTTCTTATTTCTGCTTTTCCTTTTCTTTTTTTTCCGTAAAGATTTGCTTTCTTTTCTTTCTTTCTCTCTTTCTTTTTTGTTTGTTTGTTTTTTGTTTGACTTTTGCTTCTTTTGGAGTTCTCAAAATGTGTTCTCCAGTGTCATTTTCATACACCTAAACATTGCCCTCCATTTTTTTTTTAGTTCAGTTGTGTCACGTGGTCATGCATCCATGTATCAGTATGCGCACATGCATATGATTATTTCGTCTGTCACCTTGTGTGATCATGGACCATGTGTATGTAGAACAGTGTGTACGCACCAGTGTATCGTATACAGTATACTCCTTCCCCCAACCCCTCCTCAACTCCCTCTCCCGGTGTCTGTCAGCAGAGTGATTCATTAACCAGATGTGATCATTGTCCTTCATGTCAGGGGCCATCCCCTGGATTGGCAAGACGTCGTTGCCAGGCTGCAGTGTCAAACGTTGTCTGGCATTTGAAGTTGGGGGGTTGGGAGGGAGATAGGGTCATGCTTTTTAAAACCGAACAGAGGAATCAGTGCAAATAATGTGACTGTTGTGGAAACCTGTAGAAGAAAATCAGGAAGAGAATGAGAAACCATATTGGGTTTTGAAACAGTTTACATTTGCAGAAAAGAATGGGAGACAGTCTTTTCTTCTTCTTTTTTTGTTTGTGTGTTCCTGGTGCACAGCTGACTGTCTTCAGTATACACAAACTGCTGTCTAGGGTTAAAGGGACATGACAGAGTGTATGTACAGTGGGGTAACTGCAGACTAGTGGCAACATGTCTCGACCACGGATGGCCTCTGGTGAATCTGTAGACCGGCCAATTGCTATGGCTTGTATCTGTCTGGCTTTGGCTTTGTAGTGTAGATCAGTGCTGTCGCCACCCTAGACCAATGAAAGTTCAGACCTGATGACCTGTCTTGTCTGTGTTGTGTTGATTTGTTGGCCTCATTGATTTGATTGATGATTATGTTGACTATTGACAAGTTGAGCCCATTTAAAAGTTGTTATCTTGAGTCATCTGTTATTGCTTTGTTCATTTGTTGTCATTATCTGAGAGTTTTTGTATTCTGTATGATTATGTTTATTTTCCTTTTTTTTTATGGTTATGTATTTATTTGTTCTGTTATGGGTTGGTGGGTTAAAGCAGTATACATCCATTTATTTATGTATTCATAATTTTTAATTTTTTATTTGTGTGTTACTTTACTGTTTTATTTTTATTTTTATGCATCTTATAATCATTGTGCCTATGTGTCTACTCATTCATTTTACCACAGTCACAAACGATTGCAGTGTATCCTGCGCTGACTGGGTGCTGACATGCATAAATTCACTGTCAATGTGGTCAAGGGCTGAGGTGTTTAGAAGTCTGCTGGCACAGGCACAGTGCTTGTTTAGACTGGGCTGGAGATGGTTGAGCTGTGTTCACAGGAAGGCACGTCACCCAGTCTGAATGGGGGAGGGGGCGGGGGGGGGGGGGGGGGGGGGGGGGTCAAAGGAATTTGGCTGTTCATGCCAGCAGTATGATTCTGAAAGGGAAAATACAAAATGTTTTGACAGGCCTGTTGTGCTACACTTTAAATTCACTTTTTACTACCTGCTCTGAGGAGACTGCTAAGATGCAGCTGTTGCACAATGAAATGGTTTCCTTATGCATTTGCATTCAGACAAACACGCAGACACATGCACAAAGATAAACACACAGAATTAGATGGCAACACACACATGCACGCACACACGCATGCACACACCCGCACACATGCACGCATGCATGCACACCCACATGCGTGCACACACACATGCACACACGCATGCATGCATGCACGCACGCACACCCCCCCACCAACACACCCACATCCCCCCCAAAAAAAAACAACAACATCTGGCAGTATTGGTTCAGTTTTGATTTGTAGAATTGTTTGCTAGTAGTTCTGAATCAAAGTCAACAGATGTAGAGAGGTGGTGCTCAAATTAAAGACAACTGTTATACAAGTGATTTTGCTTGTGCCATGGACTTTTGAACCTCATCCCCCACATTTCTCTGTTCATGTGTTTTTGTGTGTGTGTGCATTGGAGTGGACGAGTGGCAGGCAGCGGCTGATTGGTTGAATGGCTCATTATGTATTCGTGGTTTCATTTCACGGTCATTATTTTGTGTGGCTTTGATTATGTTTGTTGAGTTGTGCGCTCTGGTTCACCAGTGTTCTCGTCTTGCCATCCACTTTAGCTTAGAGATGTTTGGGTGAAGCCAGAAGTGACTGGCACAGCTCATGTGGTGATATGGAGTACATGTTTATGTAAAGTAATTTAAAAGAGTATTTGTAACACGCTTGCACACCTACATAAACCCAAAGTGTGCAATACAAAAGCACCAAGGTCAACAACAAAAACACAAGATGCACGCATGCATGCATGCACAGACACATGCACATCACACACACACACACACACACACACACACACACACACACACACACACACACACACACACACACACACACACACACACACACACACACACAAACACACCAAAAAAACACAACATGCACACATGCATGCATGCACACACACATGCACACACACACACACACACACACACACACACACACACACACACACACACACACACACACACACACACATGCGCATGCATGAAAGCCCCAAAACAACGACAAACAAAATACCCCAAACACCCAGCAACAATAAAAACAAAAACAACAACAAAATGTTACACACACACACACACACACACACACACACACACACACACACACACACATGAGAAGAAAAAGAAAAGAAAAGAGGAGCTAAATTTACTGGTACAACATACTGTGTGGGTTCCTGTCAGTGTAATTGCGGAAGGATGAGCATAGTTCTGTGGAGGAAGTGTAAATATTAGGGTGGTAGTTACAAAGTGTAAGTAGAAGGTCGCTAAGCATTAACAGTTGGGTGATATTTTGTAAATTAAGTAGCACCCATTTGCCAGCTGGCTTCTAAATTTCCAACATTTCTGTTCACTGAATTGACTGGACAAAAACTGGAATAAAATAATCTAGCTTTAATAGTATATAGTGATTAATATGCGTGTGTAAAGAGTAATATGTAACAACCCCAAAACACTGTAAGTACACCACTTCAGTGGATATTCAAAATGCGCTATAAAAAGATACATTCATTAATGTTGAATAATACGTGAGAAAAAGTGCAGTGAATCAGCTTGAGAGCAGAGAATATCACTATAAAAAAAGTGACATCAGTAGTATGATGTTAATCGTTACAGGACTTGACTTGTAACCCGGTTTAAGGTCTGCACCACATGAGCTCGTGCCTGCCAGCTTCCTTCGGTTCATTGAAAACCTCATTTTAACAGTCATCCCCATTACTGCATTATTTTGATGGTTTCAATTATTATTTTGTGTTATTTTTGCCTGACTGAACCCCCACAGGAGGAACAAATAGCGGACCTGATGCAAAACTCAGGCGATAGTTCTAATCAGCTCTCTACCTTGAGCGATCAACTTGCTGAGAAGACTAGGTTAGTTTGTTACACCTACCTGTGTTGTTATTACTGCCTACCCTACCCCCTTGCTCGAAACTCACCCTCGCATGCGCCTTGGCTGAACCCTTTGCTGGCTAGCTCTTTCTTTGGCACTGCATGATGTACTGCTTGCTTTGGGTTTGGTTTGGCTTGTAACCAGCTTGGTGATTATGTTTAACAAGTTTTTCTTTGTTTTTCGCTTGGTTCCTTATTAACATGTGTACTTTTAGTGTTGAGTGTGTATTAGCGCAGAACTAGAGAAAACTTTGAAGCTGAGATTCTGATGTTGGTGGTTTTTGTGAGATAACATGGTGCGCTTGACTCACTAAAAACCTCTCTGTTCCTGGTGGTTGTGGTGGACGGTGATGTTGTTTTTGTTTTATTTGTTTCTTTCTCTCCTTTGTGTTTGTTTTTGTGTTTAATTTCTGTCAAAACATGTGGTTCAGGGTTTTAAGTTGATAACAGGAGTTTCCTTTCTTCAAATGTGCCATTGGGTTAATTTTGTGTTTATGGTGTTTTGTGTGGGTTTTTAGTCGTTGTTTATGTTTTTAAAAAACTTTTTTCCTTTTTCTTCAGTGCTACATTTTCTGTGGCTGTTGTTTTGTGACTATGGTTTAAGACTGATGTGACTCAGTTTTTAGTGGAAGAGTTTGAAGTAGCTTTTTATTTGTTCTCCCCCCTTAGTTTAACTTTTTTAAATTATTTTATTATTTTTTATTATTTGTTCTTCATAACCCTCCTTCAGAGTGAAAGATATAAAGATCCCCCCTTCAGATACTTTCACTCTTTCAGATAGTTCAAGTTGTAAGGTGTTGGTAGACAAAAGAACAGCCTGGATTTGAAGCTGTGGAATTTGTTTGACACCTTTTCTCCCCTTTCTCATGTGTGGGGGGTATTGTGGTTTTGGAAACTGTTGCAGATATTGTAGGGCAGCAGTTGAGGAATATTCTGTGTGAGAAAGGTGGTGTATTAAATGGACTGCTCATCTAGCATAGACTACTGTAGTAGATGTCGAATCTTACTGCAACTTCTCTTTTCACCCCATGAATCTGAATGAACCATTTGAAAATGTATTCTGACCTGTGAACTTGAATGGTTAGTTTTGAACTATTTATATCTTTATTATATATACATATACGGTATGTCCAGACAGTTGTACCGTATGTCCTTCCGTGCATTTTGAATGTGTTGAGTCGATGCATTGACCTGTCAGACATGTTGGCAGTGTTTGTGTTCTAGCCCTGCACAGAATCACATATATTTATGCCAGAGGGGATTTTCTTACATTTTAAAAAGAAGAAGAAGAAAAAAAAGAGGCTTGCATGGTGAGATTTGAGCCCAACAGACACAGTGCCTTGTGCCAGTTGTGTAGGATCCTTTCTTAGATGGCTGCAACATTCAACTCCATCAGTATTCCAATAAAAGCATTGCTGAAGTGCAACTCGTTTTTTCATGACCCAAGACAAAGAGTCTCTTCTCTCTGGCACTGACAGGTGGGTGGGTGGGGGGCAGGGCCTGGTAATTAATATTTGTGCGACTGTGCAGTAGTGGACAGAGACCTCCGTGCTATGGTAGTAGACTGGGAAGAGTTAGTGGAGGCTTGCTGTAGGTGAATGGAAAGTAGAAACCCGCAGAGTCATGGAGCATTTTACAATGCACATTTATTTGCATCGGAACTGTTTTTCAGGGGTGGGGATTTGATGGGTCAGTTGTTTGGGTTAGTTGCTTTGCGTAGCTGAAGGGGTTGCCGTTTAGTGGCTCTCAACAAAATACTTTTGACAAATAAGTCAGTAAACAACCAAGTAAATGTGAAAAAAAGTGAAATACTGCATCAAGATTTTGGGTATCTGCCCTGACGTGGACCCCTTTGAAGTGGAATGAATTTTGTGAAGAGCAAATTGTGGTTGACTTACCCCCCCACACACACCCTTTTTTTTATCTTATTTTTTTTAGTGAAAACCTGTTTCCTGTAGTTGTAATGTGCCATTATTTTGTAGTGAAATAAAAGTAGATTGAAGTAGGGTTATTATTTTGTTTGTTTACTTGTTGCATAAATGTAGTGTGGTTGTATTAAAAAACATGTGTTTAATATGTTGTGTAGAGGTCTTTAAAAGTCCATGTTTTTTGCATGCTCATTGAGACTGCATACATTACAGATCAACACAAGCAGTTTTAGATTTCAGAGCAGTCAGGGGAATGTCACCCAATGATGAGTTAGCTACTTTGGTATCAGATGTTTGCCTTTAACTGGAACCTGTTTTTGTGTGTGACAAATTCAGACCCGAAGCCCACGGTTTTCTGTGCACAACAAACAAAACAGACATTGAGGTTTGACAATAGGCAGTGTGAAATCAGTTACACATTTTTTTCTTCTTTCTTTTTTATCCCCAAAGCTGCAGTGCTGTTGCTGAAATTGTGTTGCAGGCCTGCTGTTTTTATTTTCTTTATTTTCTGGAAAGACTATTTCATTCCAGTATTTTGCTGCTGCTCCGAATTGATAATTTGTCCAGCATTTAGAGGATGATTTTTTCTTTCTTTCTTAGGAGACTCTCTAGACAAAAAAAAAAAAGCATTGTAGGACCCATGTTTAAAATGATCTCTTTATTTTCTAATCATCTGTTACTAAGTGCTGTCTGCATTTGAAAGAACTGCCTGTGTGTGCTTGCTTGCGTAGTGCATTTGGCATGCATGCATGATGAAGTGATAAGTTTGCCAACAAGCAGTACGAACAGTTCCGAGTCTCTGTGTGAGAGTTTGACAGAGACAAAAAGGCAAAAAATATAAATGTCCTGGAAGTAAAATTGAGAAATATGATTCTTGTAGACAGCATTTGTTGCTTTAACTGGAAGTCGGAATTGGTGCTGTCATAAGATTAACATTGTATTTTCTCTGCATTGTTTTCACACGTTGTCTTTCAAGTTCTCATTTACAGCATTTTTGTGAGGATTCCTGCTAATTATAATTCTCTGACTTGACTTAAAGGGAAGTGGGGTGGGGGATTTACTGCATTTTATGCACTTTTGCTCACTGCTGAAGTGTTGGTAATTGCTGGAGTGAATACTCTGTTTGAATTGTTTTAATAAACTGGGTGAGGTGGATGTTTTAAGAGATTGGTGGATGAAATGCTCTCTCAGTCTCTTGCAAAATTTGTCCAAGGTGTAATTATCTATCTGTCTCTCTTCCCATGAGTCCCCCTGACCCCCTTCTCCCTCCCACCCCCTTCTGTTTAAAGTCCCATGCCACTCTGCACCCCCTGATTTACATGCATATTGCTTTCTTCAGTTGGAACTAGTTGGCTGCTGTGAGAGGTGTCTGCAATGAATATTGCTAGTTCACAGGCTTTTTTTTTTTCATTTTCGTTTTGAGTTGAACGAAGCAAATGTTTACATTATAGCTGCAGTAAATAATTCCATGTATGGCTCCATGCTATAGTTGCAATAAATAATTCCATGTATGCTCCATACAGCGTACTATAAATAGTATAATGTGCATGGATCAGGTGGGCATGGCTAGTACGGCAATACTTGTAGTTGGAGTGGGAGTTACACCTCAAATAAACAAAGCACCGATTAACAGTATATAACAGGAGTACATCTGTTGATTCAACGAACGCGAGTACATCTGTTGAAGAGGATCCTTTGGAACAGAATGGATGGATGGCTTCCCTTAGTAAAGGGACTGATTTTAGGTAACAGGCTGGATAGGAGGTGGCTTTTCAGGTCCTGGGTATGCCATGCTATCAGCAGTTGAGTGTGTGACACTGGTTACACACATGCATAGTCCCGTTCACACATGTAACATAAGCGTAGAGGGCATGCGTAGTTGCAGTGGTAAAGTTAATGCATGGACTGTACGCTTGAATGGTTGATGTACTGGCGTATGTTACATGCATTATGTATAATGTGTACATGTGGATCTAGCTTTTTGAACTAGGTTTTTGATCAAATATTATGAAAATGTCACAGCATTTTTGTGATCTAGGTCATAATGATTGATGACCAGACATGTGTACTTTTAATGTTCAACAGTGTTCAGATTTTCACTGAATGAACTCCACAGTTTCAGCTTGAGTTATTTGGCATACATTTAACAATGACATTAAAAAAAGAAAAAGAAAAAAAAGATGTTGATGACATCTGGTGTCTTTATGGTATAACAGAATTGCAGTTTAGTCAAGTATTGTAGGATAAGATGGTAAAAAATTCTTCAGTTTGGCTCATTCCTGGCTTTAGAGTCTGCTTTTCTTTTAGTTGGTTATTTTGTTGTTGTTGTCTTTTCTATCTTTTTTTTCTTTTGCCTTTTCCCTCTGTTTTGTTGAGCATTACACTTTTTTTTCATACCAGTTTCAGTGACCGTGACACTTTTTAAGGTCAAAATGTAGCTGTAAATTTGAAAATGAATATGGTTTGGGTTTTGTTTAAGTTTTGTTTCAGTTGAGTTTAAATTCTCAATGGCTGTTACTTACGTGCAGACAAGGGAATGCTTTCCTGGACGTGTTAATGTACCTGTGAGAGATGCAGGATGTGATGCCAGTGTGCAGCCATCTGTGACAAAAACCTCGAGTGTTTAGTTTTCATGGTCAGCACCTGTGCCGAGTCTTTCAAGCTTCACACAGTAACTTTCACTGAGCTTTTGCCGTTCATTCTAGTTGTGTGGACCTGGCTTTACCTTAGGTCAAGGTCCTTGAGCTTAGTTCAGTGTATGTAATGAATGTTAGAACATCAAAGGAAAAATGAAGTTGTATTTTCCCTCTCAGCTGTTATAGATCTGTGTGATTGCATTTTCAATTTTTGGGTGGGTGGGTGGGTGAGTGGGTGGTAGTAATAAATGGATCACATGTTCAAGATCATATCCAAATTATAATAATGATAGTGGTCATTTATGTAGTATGGTATCTCACTGACCAGGGTGAGCATACTGCGCTTTACAAGATCAACAAAAAATGTGTACATAAAGCCTCAAATAATATATAATACTGTGTTCCATGACTTGGGCATTTCTTTTGGTATTTCCTCAAGGGAGATAACTGGCATGTGTCAGGATCTGGCACAATTTTTTATATATTTTTATCCTTATTGCTGGACCTTTCTCATATACCTTAAAAAAAGGAATAAAAAACCCAAAATGATTTGACTGCGAGCGCTTGTTCTTGTTTTCAATTCCCTGTAGCCCAAAGAAGAAGAAGCTGGGAAAGATGTGGCCTTGGAAGAAGGCTGACACTAACTAAAGAGCTCCAGAATGTGGATCTGTAGACCCAGAGTTGTTGACACAAGTCTGTCGGAGGGGCAGGCTAGCTGTTTCTTGTTTTCACTTCTGTGCAGCACACAAAGAAGAAAACAGTAGAGGAAGTGTCGGGTCTTGGACAGAGGCTTCCTAGCTGAGTAACTTAACTATGAAGACCTTTAATTTAGGGCTAGCTCTGGAGATATTGACACTAGTCCCTTGGGAAGGACGGGAGTGTTTCATGTTTCCACTTCTATGCAGCATGAAGAAGAAGGAAACAGCCGAGAAGGTACTGGTCTTGAAAGAAGGTTACAAGTAACTTAAAGACCTCCAGTTTGTGGGTTTATTGACGCAGGGTTGTTGAATCACACCAGTCTCACAGGGGTGGGGGTGGGGGGACCTCCCATTTTTGTTTTGTTTTTCTTGTCTGTAGGTTGGAGAATAAAACAACGGAGATATGTTGTCTTGGAACTGAATCAGACCACCAGTAACTGAAGACTTCCTCTTCACGGGTGGACACGGGGTTGATGATGCCAGTGTCTTGTAGGGACCGTTTTCCCATTTGTAATTCTGAGTAGCACGAAGAAGGAAGCAGCCTTGCAATCAGGCTAGCAGTAACTTGAAAGACTTCCACTGTGCAGATAGACACGGGGTTACTGACAGTCTTGTAGGGAGAGGCCTGTTTCCTGTTTGTACTTTTGCGTAGCATGAAGAAGGCAGTCATCTTGGAAGCGGGCTAACAGTAACTAAAAAATAAAAATAAAGTTCGCTGTACAGATAGACACAGGCTTAGTGACACGATTGTCTTGGAGTGGGAAGGACAGGCCACGCCTCTGTCTTGTTTATACTTTGTCTAAGGCATTGAGAAGACAGCAGGCTCGGAAGCAGGCCACCAGTAACTAAAAACATTCCACTGTGCAGAGACACACAGGGTGACTGACATCAGCATGTAGGAGGGACAGGCCTGTTTCCTATCTGTACTTCTATTTAATTTAGCATAAAGCACACAGCAGTCTTGTAAACAGGCCATCAGGAACAAAAGACTTCCAGTGTGCAGTTAGACACGGGACTGTCGACATCAGTGTGTGCAGTTAGACACGGGACTATCGACATCAGTGTGTGCAGTTAGACACGGGACTATCGACATCAGTGTGTGCAGTTAGACACAGGACTGTTGACACCAGTGCCTTCTAGGGACAGGGCTGTGTCCAGACTTCTGTGATGCGTGAAGGAGGTAGTCTCGGAAGCAGGTCAGCAGTAACTAAAGACTTCTGGTCCATTGTGGATAGATAAGGGCCTGTTTACACCAGTGTGCTGTAGGGACAGGCCTGAAGACTAAGCAGAGAGTGGAGCTGTGGGCTTAGATGGCACTGTGTGCCTGGATCAATCAGGGACTCTGCACTGCAGCACCGCTGTGTGGTAGGGGGGTCAAGATTGGGCAATATTGATCCTGCTCCTTTCTGCTGGGGGCTGAGGTCTGTGCCATTTCTCTCCTTTGGCTTCTGGCAGAAGAGAGTGAATGAGTGAAGAGTGTTTTTTCCTGACTGTGACTTGAGGGCACGTTTGCTGCAGGGCAGTATGGATGCAGACCTAGTCTCAGTGTGCTGGCAGACATGAATGAAGAAGATGAAAAAGCATCCAGTATTAGAGAGAGAAAAAAATGAAAAGGGGGGTGGGGGGCTGGGGGGGTTAGGGGGTTAGGAAGAGGAAACAATAGAGGCAGGCAGATAAACAAATCAGGATTGTATAGTTGGTGTGTATAGTTGAAGGTTTTCTGGAAAGAAAGAATTCCACTGCAGGTTTTTTTCCTGTCCTTATTTTCTTTTCATTTTTGTGTTTATTTAAAAACTTTTTTTACGTGTAATATTTAAGCCAGTAATTCAACTCTTTAGTAGGACACAACTCTTCCCTGGAAAGAAACTTTTTTTTCTCTCTCCGTCAGATGTAATTCAGGTTATTTTAGTTAGTGATTCAATTTCTTTGGGAGACAAGTCTCAACCTAAAAAAAAAAAAAAAAAGAGAGAGAAAAAAAGGAGAGATTTTTTAAAATAATTGTTTTAGAATGACAGCATTATAGCAATTACGTCTTCAGTACAGTCTGTTCATGACAGTACTCTAAGCGGATTCAAATGCTCCAAAGACCAGCGATAAACATAGAAGAGGAAAGAAGTTATCCACTCTTTTTGATGATCTCTTGAGCACATGCTCCAAATGGTGATGTTTCCCCTCCAATGTGAATTGCCAGGCTCTCTGTTTTCTTCTTGCTCTTGGTTTTCATGTGTGTGTGTTGTTTATTTCTTTTTTATGTTAACTATTTTGGATGGGCAGCAATTGGTGCCATTGATATTATCGATGGAGTTTTGAGTTTTGTTGTGTTCTGCAATTCTAACAGCATTGCTTGTCTTTATAATTATGCTAACACGATATTGTTTGCTTTTTTGGTCAATCTTTGGGTTGGTTATTTAGCATGAGAGCTTAGAATTGTTAACTATAAAAGAAAAAGCTTATATTATTATATTTGATCAAACTGAAGATATGAAACTGGCTTAATACTTTTTCTCTTTTTTTCCCATTGATTTACATATGGGTTAAAATAGGGTACAGTGTGTTTAAGATATGCAGCTATTTGAATGTCATTAATTTGTGCAAGACAAGGCAAATAACTTTCAGTGCTTTTTCTATGACATTGAATCTAGTAGTGTGTGTGTGTGTGTGTACAATGACTTCTGTGTAGACGTAGACTTTATAATATATTCGTGTGTGTTACTGAATGTGAATCTGAACTGATACTAAGCTGCTTTAGATTTTGTCTGTCCAGTTTGTAGATGTTGTACTTGCCAGTAAATTCATATTCTGACTGACCTTTTTCATTTCAAGACATATGTTTTTCTTGAGATTAATAACTTTTAGTGTGTGTGGCTTGATATTCAATGACTTAATTTCTGCCTCTGATAACCAAACAAAAAACTAATTGTATGAATCTTGACACAAGAACGTTTTGCAGAAGACTGTAATTTGAGAGGCTGGTAAAAAGAATCTAAGGATTTGAAGTAATTGCGTGTGTGTTGCATGCCTTTTTTCAGAAGAATCGAGGAGCTACAAAACGACTTGTTGAGCTCTTCTCAGCAAATAGCAAAGCTTAACGAATCTTTAGAGGAACAGCAACTTGTACAGAAGACAGAGAAAGATGAACTTGTACATAAATTTGAGGATCAACTGAAATCTGTACAGAGCCAACTGGAGGAAATGGTAAGTGAACATTTGTTGTTGTTGTCGTTGTTGTTGTTGTTGTGATCTTGATGGGGTAAGACTTTGCTGCCCCTTGACTTTACACAACACTCTTCTGTGGAGCAGGTTTTCTTTGCTCAGAGTGAGATCAGAATTTGTTCTGGGTCCCCTGCCCTGTTACTTTTTCTTCTGTTTTTCATGTGCCTCTTTTCTTTAGCAAAGAGATTGCCTCAGTAAGTGTTAAAGTTTGTTAACTGTGCATTCCACCTGTCAGCATAGGGCCACACTGTGGTCTATTGAAAGCTTGGAGGGCAACACTTTATATTGTTGTTTCTTTTTACATTGACACGATATAATAATTATGGGTATGGTTCACGTGCTCAAATGAGAAGCAGGATTACTTGAATGAACACGGAAAAGAGAAGAGAAGAAAAAAAGAAAGAGAAAGATGAAGAAGGTGCACAAAAGAATACTTGCAATAAATAATGTGAAACCAGCATAGCAAATGAACACGTGAGAGAGAGGGGGAGAGAAAGAGAGAGAGAGAGAGGTTATTTTTATATGAAAGAGGAAAGCTTAATGATAGAGAACATGTCATAAACAAGTCTGGTAAATAATATCATATGGAAAGAGAGAGAGAGCGGCATTGACTTTTGTTTTTGTTTCCTGTGCTCTGCAGCAATTAGAGTTAGAGAAATCTCGCAGCAAGCTGACCAAGGTTACGGAGGAAGCAGAGACAGAGAGGAAGGAGGAAGTAGGACGGAAAGAAGCGGAGATACAGCAGCTGAAACAAAAACTGGAAACACAGACTGAGGAAGTCAACAAACAACAGGTGCAAACACAGGCCCACAAAGAGTACCTGGACAAGATCACCCTGGAACTGGAAGCCATGAAGGTGAGGACTGTTTCCCTCTTTCAGTTTTTTTATATAAGTATTTTACGAATATTTTTTTGTGCTTCCTTGTTCCTTGTGGGAAATTCCAGTTGCCTTACCAGGGTAGGGCACCGCAGCTGAAGGAGCAGTGCTACCCATTCCTATCGGCATGTATGCAGTATTTTTGCGTGTCCGAATAATGGTATGGCTGCCATTGTTTGGGATTTTCAGTGTGTGCACAAATGTTAATGCATGCGATTGCACACAGGGGCTGTACGGACACCGCAAGAGAGTCTGCACTGGAAGTTGACTCTGGAAAAAAAAATCCCCTTGCCGCATCGGGGACTTGAACCTGCATCAGTATTGCGCCTGGCTGTTCAGTTGGACTCTCTACCAACTGAGCTGTTCTCGCCCCTTGTGTTCACCCAGATATTAGAGCCAGCACAGTTGACTTGGCATTGAAAACTGTCTATGTACCTAGCCCTCTTTCTGTCTGCAGTGTACAAGACTGTGCCTCTTCGAAGACCGATTTTTCTGGAACCTTTCCTCCTCCCTGTGACTGAACCACTGACAAGTGACCACCCCCTCTTTTTAAGAGTAGTATTTCTTGGTGCTTAAGGTGGTCTTAAAAGAACCCAAACAAGAAAAACACCAGGCAAAAGACTGATGGAGAATTGTAGTTGCTGAAGGCACTAAGCTGTTAAACTCCCAGTCACGTAAACTGTTAAAGTGGATAAATGCTGAGTAGTGAATGAGTATTGTCTGGTCCCTTCTTGAGCTGTTAGCATTATGCCCCCCCTACCCCCCATCGCCCACCCCCACCTTCCCTCACGAGCAGCGAAACAATCCAATCCTGCTATGAGAGCCCAGCCCCACCTCCCGCCTCTTGACCTCTCCTTTGGTTTGTTGATGTGGCTTTGGCATTAAAAAATAAATAAATCTTCAGCTGTAATGAGATTTTCTTCTCTTCCTTTTCTTCTTTCTTGAAGCAGCGACCATTGGCAGCAGGCTTCAGTGAGCTTGCCACCCTACGGCACTTCGGGCTCCTCTAGTGATTTAGAGATGAGATGCTTTAGCATTCATGACCGTTATTATGGTGGTTTTTGCTTCAGTATGAGAAGGAGAAGGCAGAGAAGTCGGTGAAGCGCGTGGAAGGTGAGCGTGACACGCTGAACACGGAGCTGATCCAGGCACGTGTACAGCTGAGCAAGGTGCAGTCGCAGAGTGAGGACTTCACCAAGGAGCAGGCAGCCCTGCAGGAGCAGGTGGAAGACCTTCAGGCTGAGAAGGAACGCATGCTGCGCTCCAAGCAAGAGGTTGGTGCCACTTTGGACCCTTGCACTGGAGGCCTACAGCCTGTGCGTGATGTGTCAGCAGTTTTGTGTTGGGGAGTGAGTGAGAGAGAGAGAGAGAGTGTGAGTGAGTGAATGAATGAGTGTGTGTGTGTGTGTGTGTGTGTGTGTGTGTGTGTGTGTGTGTGTGTGTGTGTGTGTGTGTGTGTGTGCTGACCAGATGTATGATCAGACAAGTATGTGCTGACCAGGTGAAAAGGACAAATTTGTATGTGTTGATGAGCTGGACAGGACAGATATGTTTGCAATGACAAGATGGACAGGACAAACTTTGTTGACCAGGTAAAAAAGACAAACCCTGTTGACCAGATTGATAGGACAAATATGTGTGTTACTAGGTGGAAAGGATAGATGTTTGTGGACCCAGGTTTAAAAATCAAACATGTCTGTTGACCAGATGGATAGGATAAACATGTGTGTTGACCAGGTGGAAAGGACAAATGTCTGGTGACCAGATAAAAAAGACACAATTATTGACCAGGTGGACCGGACAAATGTGTGTTGACCAGATGGAAAAGACAGACATGTTTGTGTGTTGACCAGGTGAAAATGACAAACATTTGTTGACCAGATGGACTGGACAAACATGCATGTTTGTGTGTTGACCAGGTGAAAAAGACCAGGGTGGTTATTGGCCTAGTGGTTGGGACAGATGTGTCTGTGTTGAGCAGGTGGAAAGGAAAGCTGTGTGTGTTGATGTTGCTCAGGTGGAGAAGCAGCGCGATGAGCTGAAGGCGGACAAGGACAAGGTGACGGCGGACAGGGACCGCCTGCAGCAGGAGTGGGTGACACTTCAGGCCGAGATGCAGAAACGAGACATTCAGATGGAAGAGATGAAGAAGGAGGTGGGTGCACTGTTGTAGTACTGCAGGCCCCAGGAAAGTTCGGGTCACTTTTCAGAGGAATTCCTTCTAGCTGCAACAGAGTCGCAGGACTCGGCCTGAGAGTTGATTGGAATCTTCTGACTTTTTGTGTGGTTTCTTCTTCGGCCATCATCATCGCTTCAAGCACTGTGCTGCTCATGTTCTCTTCTCACTGTCTTGCTGTGCATGCACAGATTGACGGAGTGGTCTGCAAGGTGAGGGTGGTTATGAATAGAAAATGAAGGAGGTGGTGGATGGTGACTTCTCTGCGTTCTCAGGATTGGCTGCCCTTGTCTTTGAGCGAAAGCAGATGACAGCAGTGCACAGTATGGTTGGCTACCTTGTCTTTGAACAAAAGCAGATGACAACAGTGCACAGTATGGTTGGCTGCCTTTGTCTGAGTAAACACAGATGACAACAATGCACGATACGACTGGCTACCTTTGCCTTTGAGCAATATAATAATGATTATTTGTGGAGCCCGGAGCGCTTTTGGTCAGCAGTAACAGATAACTGTACACCGTGAAATCAGATGATCTTATATGTTTCTAAAAAAAAAAATTATCAGGTCTTTTTAATGTTTCAGAATTAGCAGAAGTCGGTTAAGCACTTTGCTATGAGATGATTTTCTGGGGAAAACTTTGATGCAGTCCTTTATAATTTTTGGATTTTACCCGTCCCCATTCTTATTACACCTTTAAGGATAGTGATGTTAGTGTGTGTAATTTGGGCAACACCTTTATTTTATCTGCTGCAAACAATCCTGGCATACCTCATCAGATTTCACAGTCATCTTCATTTATCATGCACTCTGCATATGTGTCTATTTTCCATTTTGGCGGCTGCCATGCTCATCCCCATTTTCATCCCATCGGTGGTGGGTTGCGCGTGCGTTGACGTGCAGCATGTGTTGCAGATGGACCGCCTTCGCAAGCAGACAGAGGAGCGGCAGGAAGAAATGATGCAGAGGTCACAGACAGAGGCAGACATGTTGAGTGAAGAACTGTGAGTTTCAGTGTCTGTAGGACATGGTATTTGTGTGTATGTCACTGTGTTGTCTGTAGGTCATTGTGTGTGTGTGTGTGTGTGTGTGTGTGTGTGTGTGTGTGTGTGTGTGTGTGTGTGTGTGTGTGTGTGTGTTGTCTGTAGGTCATGGTGTGTGTGTGTATTATGTGTGTGTGTTGTCTGTAGGCTGTGTGTGTTTGTGTGCAGGCATGCATGCGTGCGTGTGCATGCATGTGTGTGTGCATGTATGTGAGTGCATCCAGATTGGACTGTTTCAATCATGAGGGGTCATTTTGTATCAGTGACCTTGCTGCCCTGATTCACACAGGGCTTGTGCAGGGGGTTGGGGGGGGGGTGTAGCCCCATTTGCTGGCTGCTGCAAAGTAGTGGGCGGAACAGGTTGTGTAGAGAGAGACAGATTACAGATTGATGGCAGCAAGCTTGGTGTCTGATTACTGTGAAGGTACCTCATGAGAGTATAACAAGAATTGACAGTTCAATGTGAACACGTGAAAAAGATTGACAGTCTTGAAAATGTGACTAGAAGTGCAGGTTCCTTATGAAAACGTAGCAGGGAGTCAAAGTTCCTTCACAATGCTACAGTGACCATTTCCAGTGAAACTATGACCGACAGACGGTGAAAGGGTCAGCAGTGTGCAGTCTGACTGTCCCAGTGACAGTGTTATAGTAACCATTCCCAGTGAAGCTGTGGCTGACAGACAGACAGACAGGCAGAGTGGATAGATGAGCTGTGCACATGACCACCCTGTGCCCACGTTGCAGCGAAGGGTCCAAGAAGACAGTGGAGGAGACGAAGCAGGCCCTGAAGGACAAGGAGGCGGAGCTCACCCAGCTGAAGGCGGAGCTGGAGAAGTCCAAACTGGTGGCTGAGGAAAGGAGGAAGGTGGGGCTTGTGCCATTTGGGGACAGCCGTCCTCTTTATTTTCAGCCTGCTTTAGCCATTGGCGTGTTCACTTGTCCCTTTTTGCTAAGGTCACTTTTTTTCTCTTTTTTTCCTCACTAAATGCAGAAAGCATAAACTTCTGGGATGAAAAACAGAGTAAGTAACTTGATTTTTTGACTGGGCGTAAAATAAAACCTTGTTAATTACTTCATTTTTTTCTTCCCTGTAGATTTTTGTTTTTTTGTTTTTTGGTGTGTGTGCTTAGTTTTGTCTAGTTGTAGTTAAAAAAGAAAAAGAAAAAAATGGAGGACTTTTTTGCTAAAATATACCTGTTTGCTTTCTGTTTTCTTCTTCTTCAAAACAGCTTTAGTTGCACTTCTGCTAGCTGTGTTTGTGCAGGGGGGTAGATCTGAAAACCCTCCATATGATATCTGACAAAGGACTGCCTGTCATGTGTAACTGCAGTGAAAATATTCAGATAGATACCACATCTATCTATGGGTTTTGCACAGCCTTTTCCTTCATGTGAATTTACTTGCAAGAGAATCAGCATTTCTGTGAGTCTAGTTTCACAGCAGAGACAAAAGGAGTTAGGAATCTGCAGCTTCACACTTTAGTGCTGACACGGAGATTGATGAATTTGTGTTTTGTTCTTTCCCACTGACACAGAGCTATTTGAATCTGCAGTTTCACACTTTAGTGCTGACACAGAGATTGATGAATTTGTGTTTTGTTCTTTCTCACTGACATAGAGCTGTTTGAATCTGCAGTTTCATGCTTTTGCACTAACACAGAGCATACTTTTACACTGGCACAGAGCTGTATGTCTTTGTCTTCCCTTCAACAGCTTGAAGAGCAGAAAGTTCAACTGATGAAGGAAATGGAAGAATTACGAGACAGGTAAGAAATATATATTGTCATAAGCATTCAGTTTATGTAGGTAATGTTCAGCCAGATTAGTGTTTAATTATATACTTTGCCATCTTTGGGTAGAATTTGAACTATCTGAAACCAAAACCCAAGTTGTGTGGAGTTAAAAATTTGCGTTCAGTTTCATTTTTTACACACAAAATCTGACATATTGTTAATTGTAGGGGTTAATTCCTGATCAGCTTGTTTACAAGATTTAGCTGAACAATTGTGTAACTGGAATTTGAAGTTTCTTTTTTACTATCTGCTGCTACTGAGAAGAAGTTTAATTGGCATAATGGCTGACGTGTTTCGCTTATTCACTGAATTGTGTGTGTGTATGTTTTCTCTGCCGACACTGCTCGAGTTGCCTCTACCTGTCATGTGACTAACCTCCCTTCACTGCCACTGAGCTTTTGTGGTAAGAATGGCGTCCATCATCTCTTCATCTTTGCCGGCCTTGTTGGCGCAGACGGCGTAGACGTGTTGTGTCCTTCAGGCCGCTTTGCATGAGCCCAGTGTTCAGTCCATAGACGCGCAGTGGCTGGTTACTTGGGGAGGGGTCATTGGGGCACCAGCTTGCATGTCCTTGCCCTGGCTCTTGTATTTGCGGGAGAAAATGGCTGCATCATAGCGTCAGCAAGGTCGTGAGGGAACAGAGCTCAGAGGTAGAGTGCCGGACTCTTGATCGGAAGAATCAACAAACTAGGGAGTTAGCTAGCGCTCGAAAGATGTCGCACAAGCACAACAAAGACCAGAGTCGCCTACGATAACTCTCACACCTGGCATGTGAGTAAATACAAGGTGCCAGAGGTACGTTCTCAAATTGCTTGATAGAAAGGTTGTGGGTTTGATCCCCAGTACAAGTGGCAGCAAACTTTTCTTATCCAGTGTCAACTTTCTTTGCTGACTCTTATTTTGGTAACCATCCCCTGTGTTACCACAGTAGCACAGAAAAGAAAAGAAAATGCTTATCATAGTGAGTGTGCTGTCTGTTTTAAGGAACATGTAATGATGAAACAGGACAGATTTAAAAAAAAAGAAAGAGAAGAAATGTAGCTGGTAGATAGAGTTAATTTCTAACTAAAAAAAAAAAGGAGGACTGTCACAGTATGAGTGAGTGTCTTGCTCATTTAGCAGGTGAAGCATATCTAATATTGCATGCATTGTTTGCATGTTTACTCAGGAAAGTCTATGGACTATGTTGCCTCTTGTTTGTGCATCTTTGCACCAAACTGGGATTAGGTGATGACCTCTGTTTCCATAGCACCTTTCTTTCGAATGCTCCGTGTGCCCGAGGAGGTTTGGTGTAAGGAGAACTAAGTAAATGATAGAGGCAGCAAAAGATGCTGAACAGACACCTGGCGCTTAGAATTCAGCATGAGGGGAGGGTATTTTGATCTGATCCTTCAGAAAATGGAAATGGTTCAGAAAACAGCATCTGTGGAACACCACTGAGGAGGCTGCCCAGTTTATTGGGAGTAAGCCAGGGCTTGGGAGAATGTACTAACAGGCTGTTTCCATTGCTGTTCAGTTGTTGCTGAGGCTCTGCTGCCTTTCTTGCATGCGATGTCTGCTGTCGATCGAGTATTGATAGGCACTGGATGAAGCTTTTTTTTTTTTGCTTTGTAGAATAGAATGTATTTGCATTCCAAACTTCCTGCACTCTTTCTTTTCTCTCTTCTTTTTGAGCCGAAGTTTGGTTTTGTGTACAGTTATTTGTCTTATTTGTTGATCAGCAGTTGCTTTTGTCTTCTGAAAAGCAAAATTAGGTTTGAATGTTTTCTTCTTCCACATTATGTCTAATTTGGTTTGTCTTTGCTTTTTAGGAGATGGGGAGGGGGTAGTGCTCAGAACTTGCACAAAAAAAAAAAGAAGAAAAAAAAAAAGAAGAGAAGAAACATAAATATAAAACAATGACAGGAGAGGGGGGTGGGTGGGGGTCAGATCTGCTTGCATAGTCTGTGGACAGTTGCTGGTGCATAATAATGCTGATTGGTTTTTCATGCGCTGCCTGAATAGATGGAAGCATTTTTTTCTCAACTTCCTTGTACACTAATGTCACAGTGCTGAGCCAGACCGCCTGGTTTCAGTCATGGCTATTACCTACGCACAATTGTCAGTAATTTCATAACGCAAAATTTCATTATACAGTGTATGGGTCTAGTTTTTGTCACTGTTTTCTCGTGGCTTTGGTGTGCAGTTGTTGCCATTGTTTTCTCAAGGCTTTGTGAAATATGTTTTGTGGACAAGCAAATTTTCATCTTGTGGAAGTTGTAACTTACATGTGATGTGATGTGTGTGTGTGTGTGTGTGTGTGTGTGTGTGTGTGTGTGTGTGTGTGTGTGTGTGTGTGTGTGTGTGTGTGTGTGTGTGTGTGTGTTTGTGTGTGTTGGTGTGTGAGTTCGGCATGTGTGTCTGTGTTTTTGTATGTATGTGTCGGTGTGTGCGTTTGTGTGGTGTGTGCTGTCTAGTACCTCTCACTGTAACATTCCCAAATGTAACAACAGTTGTTGTTTTTTGTTGTGTGTGTGTGTGTGTGCTTTAGTGTGTGTGTGTGCTTTAGTGGTTTGTGTGTGTGTGTAAAGGGAGGGGGAGCGGCAGGCAGGTGTTGGTGTGTGAGTTTGGCCTGTGTTTTTGTTTGTTTGTGTGTGTGTGTGTGTGTGTGTGTGTGTGTGTGTGTGTGTGTGTGTGTGTGTGTGTGTGTGTGTGTGTGTGTGAGTGGGTGCATTTGTGTGGTGTGTGCAGTCTAATACCTTTCACTGTAACATTCCCTGATGTAACAACAGTTTTGCACACACTATGAGAGCCGGACATCTCTCCCTGTGTGTCTCACGATGCAGAGTGTTGTGCCACTATTGTGAAGCCCCAGGCTGTAGCTTGGTGTCAGTGTAACTCACTGTAAACGTAACTGCTCTGTGTGATTGTTGGCTTGTCTGTGCGCTCTAGGTGTGCACACAGGCCCTCCTCTGAAATCGTGGTGTGCTCTGCTCAGCAAGTAAAGGGTGTTGATGAGACTGTGTTGACCTCACACCTGCGACAAAGGACAGAAAATATAAGGTGCATGTATCACTGGTGATAGCTGCTCTCTGGTATTGCAGTAAGCAGCAACCACTTGACAGGGTCAGTCAAATCCACCAAGGTCACGGCCTCATTGTGTGCATTTCACTGTCCTCAGACACAGGGAGGAGCTGGCCACGGTGGAGGCAGAGCGCGTGTTGCTTAGCAACAAGGTGAACCTCTCTGACCAGGAGCTGCACCAGCAGCGACAGCTCGTTGAGCACCAGAAAGCTCAGGTGAGTGACCAGTAGCTGAGATTTTTAAAACCCCACCTCCCTCCTCACTAAGTGTGCTGGAACCCCCATGTCCTTCTGACTGTCTGCCCTCCAGCCTGTCTGTCTGTCTGCCTGTCTTTCCGTCAGTCTGTCCAGGCATCCATCCGTCTGTCCATCCATCTGTCCGTCCATCCATCTGTCCGTCCATCTGTCTGTCCAGGCTTGGTCTAGAAGAAGCGTCCTGTGAAAACAATGGATTGCTGTGTTCATTTTCACTATATAATGCTGCTCGCTGTCAGGACCTTGTTAGGGCCGAACACTGACAACCCAATCCCATCTTATTTTGTAAGTAATTGAAGTTGTTGAAGAGTCATGATACTTAATCCTTAAACACGTTGATGCTGGAGTGGTTTCATTTGAAATAAAAGTTATCTGGTTGGACCTGCCACTAACCCCCACCCATCCCATCTCCTTGCTCCCTCCCTTCAAAACTGCGATGGGTGTTTGTATACTAATGATTTATGTACCTAAATAAAACCTTCAAGGCCTTGATTTTAAGACTACTGGCCACATTTTCTTTTTTGACTGAATGCAAGCAGAGCACTTAAAGAAAAAAAAAAAGAAAGAAAAAAAGAAAGAAAGGAAAACATGAACTTCAGTACTTTGGTGCTTGATCAAGTAAACCAGTTATGGGTTGTTGTTGGTTTGTGTGTGTGTGTGTGTGTGTGTGTGTGTGTGTGTGTGTGTGTGTGTGTGTGCGCGCGCTTTTGGGGGTGGGGTGTCTTTTGCTTATATGGTTCATCCTTCATCATTAGTTGCCTCCCTCCATCTGCAGCTTGCCTCCCTGGAAGTTGAGAAGCATGAGCTGTCGGAGGCCAAGAAGTCGTTAGAGCATGAGCATCGCAGTCGAAGCGCGGAGACGCAGGCGCTGGCAGAGAAGGTCACCCGACTGGAGGCAGCACTCTCAAAAGCCTCTGTCACGTCCAACACCCTGGCATCCGGTTAGCGTGCAGCAGTGATTGCTTTTTGTTTTAGTTGAGTCGTATCTTCTTTTATGGTGTTATATGCCCACAGAAACCGTAAGGCTTGTTAGGGACATGGAAAAATGGGATAGGGAATGAGAGCCCAGGCCCACCTGACTGTTGACACAGCTCCCGAACTCTCTTGTGGTGAAATTTCGTCTTGAGGATGAGTCTCATGGTGGTTGCCTTTTGCTGGGGGAAGGGGAACTCTCTGGTACTGAATAACAAATAAAGTTTTATCTCCCATGATTCTGTGAGGAATCTGATCACATGAGAGCTTTGCACGCAGAATCACTGTGGCTGCGAGATTTTGTCACACGCGCACATGCTGGTGCATTGATGTTCACCGTTCACGTGCTGATGATTTTGGCTGGACTTGACTCTTTCCTCTCCTGTGAAATTCTGGGATCATAGGCTTTTTGTTTCTTGTCATTCTTCTCAGTAGGGAAGAACTTTAATCACATAGAACATGTGTTATTGTCAGGCCTTGGTTGCCCGTTTTGCCTTGAATGGGTTATCTTGAACCTTCTGGGGGCTGGGGTGGGGGTTGGTGGGTCATGAGGAATGGAAGTCAGTGGTGGTGTTTGCGGTGTTGCAGGGGACACCAGAGAGGCCCAGCTGCTGCAGGAGAAAAATGCTGCTGAACAACAGGTCAGTGTCCTGTTGCCATGGTTACCCAAATCAGTGCCCTGCATGCTGCGTACAGTCAGAGAGAAATTGGAGGAGTATGAAACCCATGCCCAGGCAATGTTAGCCTTGTTTAGGCTGGACAGCAAGGACTGTGGCAGCTAGCCGTCCTTGGGAAAAACAAAGGGAATTTCTCATGGGAACAGTTTGACTGGGGCAGTGAAGAACAGTTTGACTGGGGCAGTGAAGAACAGTTTGATTAGGGCAGTGAAGAACAGTTTGACTGGGGCAGTGAAGAACAGTTTGATTAGGGCAGTGAAAAACAGTTTGATTAGGCAGTGAAGAACAGTTTGATTAGGGCAGTGAAGAACAGTTTGACTGGGGCGGTGAAATGCACAAGGAAGGTCTGAGCTGTTGGCTGGTTTGTCAGCTAGACATGTGAGATGGCTATTGTATTATCAAAAGTACCATGTCTGCAAATGCAAATTTTGTCAGCTAGAGGTGTGAGATAGCTGTTACAAAAACTGCTGTGAAGTGAAACATTGAGTATTTGATCCTCTGATGTTTTAAGTTTTTTTAGTTTTTTTTAATGAAATGATGCTTGTGGATCATCATGTCTATTTTGTTGTGTTACATTCATTTGTATGATTTTTGTTATACTTTTCATGTTGTAAATTTTTGTTTTGTTTGTTTACTTATTTTTGTGGTCTGTTGTTTTTTGCTGAGCAGCTGGAGTTCCTGAACACAGTGATTGTGGACCTGCAGCGTAAGAACAAGGAGACGGAGCTGCGGCTGCAGGCCATGGAAAATGCTGCCTTCAACGGCAGTGCAGAGGCAGAGTCTGTGTGAGTGAATGGACACTGCTGACTCTTTCTTTGTCGGCTGTCGGCTGCCTTGAGTGGCAGTGGTGACACGGCGCCTGTGTGTGTGTGTGTGTGTGTGTGTGTGTGTGTGTGTGTGTGTGTGTGTGTGTGTGTGTGTGCGCTGTGTGACAGCAAGCTGATGAGTATGTTCTCCTAGACTTGGCTTCCAGTGCACATTCTCTTGCAGTGTCCATACAGCCCCCACATGCAATCGTAGGCATCAGCATGTGTGCGCTTATTAAAAATCTCAAACACTGGCAGCCTTACCATTGTTTGGACAGATGAAAATACTGCACATGCCGATAGGCATGGGTATTATCTGGTAAGGTGATCCAAATTTCCTGCAAGGAACAAAGAAGTACTAAAAAGTTGTTTTTTTATATCAGGGTAGATGTAGAAGTGTTGAACAGATGATTTTATGCCAAGGCTCTACTGTCTTGATTTGTGCTTTTTTTGAAAGTTAGATCCCAAATGTCGAGTATTGAAGTGTGTATTTGGTGAGGAAAAAAGCCCAAAACTGAAAAGATCATTTTATTAAACAGCGCAAACCAAATTCTTCTTTTATCCTGGATTGGTTTATATAACATGTTTTACACCAATTTAGGGTGATGGCCCACATCTGTAGAAGAGTCGTTGATCTGTGTGATTTACTTCCCTTGACATGTGAAACATTGGGTAGTGCTGAGGGTGGTCCCCCTTCAGTAGTTTTAAACCTGCAGCCATGTTTATCGCATGATTTGTGAACCGTGTCTTCCAGGCCCGGACTTCGATCACGACCTGCGCCCCGCTTGTTCTGCGACATCTGCGACATGTTTGACCTTCATGACACGGACGACTGCCCCAAGCAGGCCATGTCTGAGAGCCCGCCCCCAACCACGCATCATGGAGACCGCAAGTCTATGCGACCATACTGCGATATCTGTGAATGTGAGTAGCTCTCAGCAGTTGTGCTCAGGGAATGAGTAACTTGGGATGCTTACACAGTCTGAGAAGTGTTTGTAAAGAAAACACGCTTTTGTCATAGTTAGGCTGCTTTTGAGTGTGGCACATTGGGCTCTTGTGTAGAGTCATATTTTAAACTTAGATCTTGTCGCTTTGGGAAAAGAGAAGGTAATGAAGAGTTGCATGTCAAAGGACTTTTGGTCAGAACTGACAAGAAAGATGTGTCTTTGATTCACAAGAATAGAGTTGGTGGGGCTTTATGCAGTGCATGCATTTTGAGTTCTGGGTAGGTGTCCGTTTTCATTATTAATAGTGTTTATACTAACCTTTTTTTTCTCTGACGATTTTACCAACTGTTTATACTAACTGGAATAACTGATATGAATTGGATAAAGAAGAGACAACAGGCATGTGAAACATTTTATTTTCTAATCAAGTATATTAACATCAAGATGATGTAAAAGTGTAACATCCAAACATCCTTTTATGACAGTTACTAATACCAAAATGAAGGGAAACAGAGAATATTGTTGCTGTCCCAGTCAAACTAAAAAGCTGAACTTCTTCAACAGTCAAGAGATTAAGCGCCAGTCATCAGGTGGTGTGCAGAAAATGTGACGCAACTGTTGCATTGGTAACACCGGTTTGCCTGAAGAGGTGTGCTCTGTTTTTTGCTGTATGTTTGTTTTGGTGGTTTGGCTGTGGACTTTGTTGTCTGTGATGATGTTTAACTCTATGTTCAGCACCGATCATGGCTCTAACCCAGCATGTTTTGTCTTTCCCCCGCACGCAGCCTTTGGCCACTGGACCGAGCAGTGTGCGGACGATGAGACCTTCTGAGCGGGCAACGGTGACGACAAGAGATTGCGCCCCTGCCTCATCCCAGCATCCTCATGGTCCTGTGCACGGGTGTTTCATCATCTGCCCCCCCCCCCCTCCTCCCCCCCCCCCCCCCCCCATCCCATCACACCATCATCCTGAGGTGACTGTGTGGTTGACGGGACGTTAAAATCCAAGAGCTAACCATCAGACCACAGCCATGTTCATTCCTTCCTGCCCCACCCCCACATCTGGGGGTTGGCGTGCCACAACCAAGCATGTACCATACTTGTGAAGATGCATTCCATTCGCCACATGATCGGGGTCGGCAGGTGTCACCAGTTTTTGTGTGGAGTGGCCGGGCAGGGTGTTGGGATCACGACCAAGACTTTGAGCGCTTGACCTAAGACCAGTGACACATACGATCATTATCAGCTAGCGCGGCCAGGTTCTGTGTGGAGCGCGCAGGATGCGAGGATGGTGTGCGATCAGGAGCGCCTGCGCCCAAGTCCATTGAGGCGTTCCATTCCCGCAGCCACGTACATCCTTCACCATCATCTGTGTGCACTGGATGCTGATGCTGGGTGGCAGTGTATTGTGACCAGGGGTGCGAAGCATGTGCCTGATGATGCGTCCGTTTCGATCACCACACCGTCATCAGTCCTCAGCTTTTCGCTAGCATTTGCTCAGGCTTGGTGTAGGGGGTGTGTTGGCATGCCTTCTCCACCCTGTCAGACATTCCAGTCACCACATGATACCACATGATCACACTTCACAACTCTCCTCAGCTTTTATGGGGGGGGGGGCGTGGATATTGGATCTCAAGCCTGGTTCTCCTCTTGGGTGTTTCTGAGAGCGGGAGGACCATTTGACTGCAGCTGCTGCTTTGGACAGGTCAACCTCAGTATAACACTGGTTATACTGTTTTCAAGGAAGTAAAACTTACTTGCTCATGTAGACCTCAGCTACTGATTACGCCAAAAAAAAGTAAAAGTGAAATGTTCTAGGAAATAAGGGAAATAAAAAGTGGCTAATTCCATACTACTTTTTAATGCCTAGTTGGCTGTACCTCTGATCACTTCACTGTAATGTTGCAGCAGGAAACCGGGGCAAAGCGGGAAACCTCAGTGCCACAGTCCCAGAGCTCTTGTCTTCTGATGTGGGACCAGTCGGAATGCCCAAGTTTTACCAGTTTTAAAAACAAAACGGCCTTTAAACATTTTTAAAGCAGTTCTGAGATTTTACCCAGACAGTATACTCAGGTTTACCTGTACAGAATGCAGCGTTGTGCCAATACACTGATGTTAACAAGTGCTTGAGAAAGCTTTGTTGAAGCCTCAGAGAAATTTGGTGGACATGTTGAGCCACAGGCACACCTTTGTGTGTGGCTGTGCTGCTTCCCAATGGTTGGACACAAGGATGACGGTCAGCGAATGCATGAAATGCTCCATTCCAGGCATTTCTTTATTTGTACATCTTCGTGTCATTATGTGAAATCAAAGAATTGATATGGGGACTTTGTGACCCAGCATGGGGACTGTATGACCAGATACGGTTTGAGAGAGAGTAATGCCTGACCCTGGTGCTATGGAAACCGTGGGTCAGCGTGAACACTACAGACATTGGCACAGTGCCAGTGAGCGCTGTGTTACTATGGGGTTGGCATTGCTGCAATGACTGGTACCTTGCCTTGGTGATGTCTATGCAGTGTTTGTGGCATTGACATCACCGTGGTGACAAGGATGACTTCAGTTGTCATGACAACAACCTTTTCTCAAATTGATGACTTCAGTTGTCGTGACAACTTTTTCTCAGATTGACTTTCGACATTCCTCAGTAACCTTGGCAAGCAAGCTGTGACATTACCAAGTGGGTAAAAATGATGTTAAGACCAATTGTGACAGGTTTGGTCCACTTTTCTCTTTATTAAATACTTTTTGTTTCAACAAGCACCAATGATATCAAGTTGCAGACTTCAAAACTGAGAATTGTGACTGTTCTCTTGACATTTAGCTTGAATTTCACACATATCTAACAAAAACAACAATGGGAACAAACAGTTATGAATCCTTGCTCTCAGTACATTGTGAAATAGTTGAATACAGTGCCATTAATTGCCCTTGAAGAAACTGAAACTGCCCTTTATGAATTAACAAGTGCCAGAAAAAAGAAAGAAAAAAGAAAAGAAAAAAGGATTATAAATACTTTCAGAAAAGACCACTAAATAAGAAAGAAAAAAGCCAGACAGAAAAGTATAATGGTAGTACTATTACACAGTAAATGGTGACATTTTCCACAGATTAATGTGACATTGTTTGCTGTTTACAATGAGATGAAAATGAAGGGGCAAACTGTGACTTGCACTGGTGTATTTATTTGACTTGAGCTTGAAGTCATGTTGTATTTATATTACAATTTACATGTTCCTCCAGTTGGCTTTGAGATTCTCCAGAAGAAATCTGTGATATAATGACGGATGTAATTCTCCATGCTTATAACCCAAATGGCCATATTGTAAGCTTGTAGTGTGCAGACTCAACATGACAGGCAATGGAGAAACGATATAACAGGCAATAGAGAAATGATATGACCCAACGGCTCGTAATTGTATCAGAAGAAAAAAGATTTTTAAGCTTTATTCAATGTCAGCTTGATGTATTTATCAGCGAAATGTCTTTTTTTGTTTGTTTGTTTCTTTGTTACATTTAGCGGTAGACTGTCCCCTTTCCCCCCTACCCCCCCACCACCATCCAAAGAAAAGACACTTCCGTGTAAACCCCCCCCCTCCCCCCCCCCCATTTTGTAAGAACAGACTGTACCTGAAAGGCTTATTCCATGTTCAGGGTAATGTACAGTGTTATCCACAACGCTGCCATCACACAGCCACCCCTCCCCCTACGTTCCCTCCTGCTACTTCTGGCGGTGCATTGGAATTGATTTCACAAGGCACTGACCGGGTCCTCACGTGCCAGTGCTGCGGTCTGGCCGACTGGTGTGCCCGTCGGCACGAAAACTTCCCTGCAAACCTTTCCTTTCAACTACAACCATAGCACAGTTTTTGAAAGCGGTGGAAGTAACTGGTGCGGAGGGACATGGGATGGACGGTGAGGGAATGTTGGGGGAAGGGGATGGCAGATGGCGGCACCGTGGAGAACGCAGCAGGCTACTGTAAACGTGAAAATCTGGCCCTTTTACCGAGCGTCGATTTTCTTGGGTTTCAGTGACAGCCTAGGGAGAGGTTTGTCTCAGTAACGCTGAATGCACATTGTGTCAGTTCTTGCCTGTGGTTAAGAGGCCAGTTTCTGTTTTTAAACCACCCCCACCCCCCACTCCCCCAATCAAATTGATGCTCTAGCCGCACAAACACATGTTCTTGCACAGTGACTGTTCACCTGGAGTCATCAATAGATTATCTACCTCACACGCAGCAGTGCTGCAGTTCAGAGTCTCAAGTTTCCTGTAAACTCCCCCCACCCCCACCCCAACCCAAACATTTAACAGTGTATACACACAGTAACTCCAGTATGAGATGTATACACCTAGGGCTTATTTGAGAAAGGGTGCTCATTATTATTATTATTATTAACTATGCATAAACATGCACCGGTTGGTTGAACAAGACAGGTTTTCATTGTCATCTGACCACTTGACTTTGAACATTTGTAGGATATTAGTGTTGACGTATTCTCGTTTCACTGATTCAGCTTCCAGACTTTGTGTGTTGTGTCTTTGAACCATGGTTGGTAGGTAGTGATAAACAGCACTGGTAGGTTTTCATTGATTCAGCTTCCAGACTTTGTGTGTTGTGTCTTTGAACCATGGTTGGTAGGTAATGATAAACAGCACTGGTAGGTTTTCATTGATTCAGCTTCCAGACTTTGTGTGTTGTGTCTTTAAACCATGGTTGGTAGGTAATGATAAACAGCACCAGTAGATTCTTGCTGTTCTGCCCAGATTTGTCAAGACCACCTTTTGAATTGTTGCCATCAGGTTTCCAAATGCTGCCCATGATTCCAGTTACTGTCATTCACATTTTCTGCCACAGGCCATAGAAAGTTAATTTGGTGAGAATAATTTGTAATGCAATGCTTCCTGGAGTCATTCATCAAGTCACTGATGCCTCTGTGCACAAACACTGACAGATGAACAGTAGAATTAGCAGTAGGCTGTGTGCGCTACTCATTCAGTGCCCGATTCTGAATGGTGCGCTGCATAGCAAGTGATGACGGGGAAGGTGAGGAAGAATATGATGATCATTTCCTTGTACATAACAACCTGCAGTGCCACAAGTGCCTGTACTTCCTGCTTCGCTGCACGCATGATTCATTGATAAAGTTGTGGTTTCCTGGTTTGACGTTGATCCATACAGCATAGCAGGATCCGGTGTTGACAGACGTTGGGATTTGAACAACAGGTTGTGCATTGTGTTTTAAATTAAACGTTTTATGCATTAAGTAGGCAGTCTTTTGTTTTCATGGTGTCTGCTGCCAGGTGATTATTTTAGTCACAGTTCCAAATTGTAGTTGTTGGTCGTCACTGAAGTGAAAGCACAGTTAGGTTCTTTTGGTGTCATGAGGTTGTTGTTTTTGTTGGGTTTACTGAATTTTGCTTGGGCAGCATGGGAACATCATGGTTTCATTGATTTCAAACTGCCAGAGCATGTTGAGCATACATGGCAGGAAACAGCAGGTATGACTCATTTGTTCTTGTCATCAGTGAAGGAACTGCTACTCTGTACTTGTAGATGAATACTGACTTCGATTTTTCTTTCTTGTCTTTTTTTTTTTTTTTTTAATTTTTGATTTGTCTTTTTCATTTTTTTTTTTTAGTAAATGAGACCATTATGATTTCATGAATGTTTGTGCATGTGAAACTTTCATCTTGAGTGTTCTATGTTTGCAGCTGCGTAGTAAACTTGTTTGTGATTGTCAGAGTGAAATAATGCATGTTTGCTGTTGCATCATTTCCCAGTCCCCTCTGTCAAGCACACATCCATGTATAAAACTGTCAGTTCATATGCACATGCGCTTTTGTCTGTGATCCTTGTCAGTCTTGGGGGATGGGGGTGGGGGGTGGGGGGGCTTCATATTGCTCACAGGGCTTTCCATTGTGTGATGTTGACCTGCTCATCAGTGCAGTTCGACTTGACCTGCTCATCAGTGCAGTTCGACTTGACCTGCTCATCAGTGCAGTTCAACTTGATCTGCTCATCAGTGCAGTTCAACTTGATCTGCTCATCAGTGCAGTTCAGTGTTGTAGTTTCATTGTGGCAGGCATTACATGTGGTGTGGAGGTGGAGAACAAGACTGATTTGTAGCGTAATTGCTGGGTGTGTTAAGAGACAGTGGCAAAAGTGAAATGGGCTGAAGTGGCTTGGATCAGTTTGACTGTTCTGCTGTTTTGCCAAGAAAGTGTGATTAAGAAGATATGTTTAATAATATATAAAACTGTGTGGGAGAGAGGGTGAAAAGGAAAGAGTAATCTTTATTTCTCAGTCGTGTAGCTATAGCAGCACAAGCACCTGCTGATGTATTTGGTGTTGTTACAGTTCTACTGCGTAAACAGAAAGAGAGCGAGAGAGAACGCAAAGTGGAAAAACTGTAATGCTTAAATGATACATTGATATTAGCCGTAGGTGTATTTGGACCTGTGTAACAGCCAGTCCATGCAATTCTATGGGCATATTTTACACACAGGTCATAGAAAACAGGCTGATGCAGTTATCAACCAGTATGAACATGTTGCAATTAGGCACGTTTGCAGAAGCATCAAAATGAACACATCTCATTTGTGCAAATACGCATTAAGAGTGAAAGAAATAGTACATTTCTTCATACATTGACATGCATACTTAACCACACACATGCGTAAATATATATTACATACATACACATGCTCACGGACTGGGGGGGGGGGGGGGGGGGGGGGGGGGGGGGAATCATGTACTCACACACATTCACATTATGCAACACATACATACTCCAAGATGGTGAGGGTGGGAGGGAGGTGTACTTATCATGTACACATGCACAAATATGCATACATGCATACACTCACAGATGGGTGTGGTGGGGGGTCGGGGGGGGGGGGGGGGGGGGTCTGAGGGTGAAGGTGGGGTGAGCAGGACAGGGGAAGGGTGTGGTCTGTTTTCAGTTTGTGGAGGAGGGGGTGTTCAATTTATATCCGTGGTGACTGCTGTTTTGTGGACTGGAGGCATCAGTGTCTTTGGAACTCACTCTTCAGTTGTGGATTTGGCTTTGAACTTCAAGAATTAAGCTTTGCTCACATGTGAGCCGTTAACCTGACGGTGACAGTTCATCTGAGCGGCAGGCAATAGCTCGGTGCGATGTCACTGGCTGGTACATCAGCAGCAGTCTTCCCAATCCCTCAGCATCGATTTCTCACAACCATGAGTCACTTTGTACAGACATACATGTTATGCAATTGTGCAAACGCTTACGGTATGCATTCTTGTTGTGTTGTTCAGTGTGTGTGAAATGGAACAGTTTATGAGTGACGTGTACTATTTCCATCCTGACATTTTCTCACCACTCATTGTCTGTGTAATTGAATCACCTATCATTTGTCAACATCATCATTAAAAATAAATCATTGATCACTTTTGCCCAAACGTAACCTACAAAGACTGACTGAGCGCTACAAACCAGTTACTTACTCCGTGCTTTGCTCACTACACATTTGTCATATTTCATGTATTATGTAGTCACTGTCTTCTCCATTGACAAAGAGTCACCACTGAGCTTGTTCATATTGCTGTATATATATAGATGACGGCATGAGGCTGATGTTGCTGCTTGGATGTCAGTGTCATTTGTTTAGTTCCCAGCTTGGGGTGTTGAGTGTGTGAATGTGCATGTCTAGCAGAATATGCCATTGTAATAATACACGTAACAATATTTAGGGGGTGGGTGGGGGTGGTGGCATCTCTCTTACTAAATGAAGCTTTTTCGTGGGGAACGTTTAAAACTTTGTGTAGAAAAATGGAGGAGGGGAAAAAATTGCCATATTGTTTTGAAGCCGCGGAATTCTTTTATCATCACTAAAATGTGTGTGTTTTTAATCTTTTAACAATTACATGTAAAAGTAAGTATGCGATGTATCGTTAGGCCTAAATTTTAGTCAGGATTGTAAGTTGCAATAATAAAATTTAGAAAAACTTTAAGTAAATACGGTGCTGTTTTTTTCTTCTGTTTTTAACATATTACATATATATTAGAATGTGCATGCACGTGTGCAGCACTCATACACACAGACACACACACACATACACACACACACACACGCACGCACGCACGCACGCACGCACGCACGCACGCACCACTTGCACGCATGTACACACATACATACACATGTAAAGGTTTGTACATATTGTACATACATCTTGATAAGGTGCAACAACCGTTCACCACTACAGTCAGTAACTTCTAATGATTAAACATATGCACGTAGGTGTACGTATACGCAAGATGCGTGCGCCCGCGCACACACGCGCGCACACGTGCGCGCCCATGCGAGTCTGTTGGGTCTTGTATTTCAACGTCCGGTCAACCACACAGGGTCACCTCTGGACAATTGGCATTACGAGAAACGCTCACGCACAGTTACTAAGTAGCATACATGTGCATGTATGCGTGCGCGCGCGCACACACACACACACACCGATATATATATAATCCAAGCATGTTTTTTATTGGAAACGTTTTACTCCGAATTTTCGGTTTTGAGGGCTTTGTCAAGACCCGGTAGGGCCGATTTTCCAGTTGGCTTGACTGATTCCTACAAAACGTAATTAGATTATAAAATACGTCATATTTTTATACGTCAAGCTCTCTTGCACACGACACACATTCTAGACGACTAGGGAACACACACACACATCACTACTCTCTCCCTCTCTCTCTCTCTCTCTCTCTCTCTCTCTCTCTCTCTCTCTCTCTCTCTCTCTCTCTCTCTCTCTCTCACACACACACACACACACACACATTTAAAACATTCCCCTCTCACCCCCACTCTCTCTCTGTGCTGTTTGAGGCAGACCTAGAATGTCCATTTTTTTTCAACAACTAAACTGAAACCAAATTCGCTTCATATTATCATGTCCTATGTACTATGACCTAAGAGATAAATATATACCACGCAAATATGTCAGATGTCTATTACCATTATAGATAGATATCATCGGGACTTCCCGTACAAGAACCCCCAGAGTAATAATAATAATAACAATAACAAATAATACTTATAAAGCGCTGTTCTTTAACCAGAGTTAAACTCACTGCGCTGTACAAACATCACAAAAACTACATTAACATACATTTCAGCAAACAAAACCTTAATTACTGTAGCTTAAATTAGAGTAGTGATTACGCAACCTGCTGTATTATTAGGAGGCTTCTGAGATGGGCGGCCGTGAATGCAGTAACTGTGTAGGACGATATAATTATACGTCCCCTATTCCGAAAACTTGCAACTGAGCGGGGAGCCAAGAACTGTGGAAGGTTTCGTGCCTCAGGCAGGTCGGAGTACATAATAATTATGGCTAAATTTGTATACTTCGATTGCTGGAAGAATTTTGCCTCCCTCCTTTCTGTGCTGCATGCGGGAGGTCTCCTTACTCAAGCAGGTCAGAACGTGCGTAGCGTTGTCTACAACAAAATACAACTTTATTGTATCTGTGTGGAGACATTTGCCTTCTGGCTCGTCATTTACATAAAACACTCAATACATTTTACGATGAAACATCAACAATTCAATCAAACACGGAGCTAAAAACCGTTCAGATACAAAAGCAAAATACTTAACAATAGCACACAAACACACGCACACCCGCACTCACGCTTCCACCCCCTAGCACACAAACACACACACGCACGCACGCTTCCACCCCCCCCCCCCCTCTCTCTCTCTCACACACACACACACATACACACACACACACACACACACACACTGAAGTCCATCGTGGTACAGGCGTATACGCTCCCAAGACCAAATTCTGCACACAGTCCACCAGAGGAGAGACAGAGAAACGGTGGCCGGGGTGGGTGGGTGTGTGTGTGTTGGGGGGGGGGGGGGGGAGGAGGAGGGGCAGGGAGGGAAAGTTGATTGAAATACTGTGTAACAAACAAAAATAAACAGCTGCAACAAGAAGGATGCAGAGGTACAGGGGCGATCGGATAGAGAGTCAGAAATACGGTGGGGTGGGGGTCAGAGATACAGTGGGGTGGGGGTCGGAAAGGGAGTCAGAAATAGGGTGGGGTGCGGGTGGGGGTCGGAGATACAGTGGGGTGGGGTGGGGGTTCGGGGGTCGGATAGGGAGTCAGAAATACAGTGGGTAGGGATGGGGTCAGGGCTATGGTGGAGGAGGAGGGGTGTGGGGGACGGGGGGGGGGGGGGGGGGGGGGCCTGGGGTCGGATAGGGAGTCAGAAATACGATGGGGTGGGTGTGGGGTCAGAGATACGGTAGGGGAAGGGGTGCATGGAGCAGGGGGGTGGGGGACAGATATATGGCGATAGACGACGACCACCACCATCATCACCATCACCACCACCGACACCTTTGAATAACTTTGAACATGTTTGTTATATCTGTCGACAGATTTCATTGATCCCAACGCAGCAGAGAAGCACACACACTCCAAGCAAATCGACTCGTTTTTCCAACAACACATCGGCTTCAGCGATGATGACATGGACGACCTTCGGAAAGGTCAAAGTCGGAGGGGAGGTGGCGCCCCCAGCGGAGGAAGCACATCGCCGAGTTCTCCCGAATCCTCTCTCAGAGGGCAGTCTCTTCACGGAGACACGAACGAGTCAAAGCCTGACCAAGGGCCGGAAACTGGACATGGAAATGCCCTGTCCAACTCCGGCAGCCACACTGTCCTGGAACAACCCGGAGACGACACGCCCGAATTTACTAGCACTGTGCAGGAAACGGTGAACGAAGACGTTCTGCAGATGGCTGTAGACGCATCCCGAATCGAGACGGAAGGCCCCGGAGCTGAGAAGAGCGAGAACGCGGCAAACAGTGGTGGAGTCCAGGCCTGTTCGGTTCACCAGAAAGGCTCAGAGGAAGACCCCCACTCTCACGGGAGGGAGACAAGCTCCAGTGAGGTGGAGGAGTTCGACGACGCCAGCGATTCTCTTCGTCAAGGAATACCCGAGCACCGTCCCTCCAAAGAAACGGGTCTGAAGGGCTCTGAATCGGAACACGGGTACCTGGAGGCACTGTCTGCTGACTCTCCCCGAGATACAGCCGCACGAGCCTCTTCCACAGACGCTGAAGGCCAGTCACCCGGAAAATCATCCGCCGAATCAAGTTCGGTCGAGAACGAAGGCGAGAGTCTCTCACCGGGCCACGACGCCTCGGAACGACAGAAACCGAACGCGTGTGAAGAGGATTCACAACAGCAGAACGCAGTGTACCTACAGGAAGCGGCGTCCGACATGACCGGAGCTCCTACAGCCGTAGAACTGAAGCCTGGCAACGCTGCAGCAGCCAGTGAAGGCGGATCGTCTAACCCGCAGACATCACCTGAGGAACCGGACCCTGCAGACCAGCCCGGAATCGGGAAGAAGTCGGCCAAAGCGAAGAAACCAGAATCGAAGAAGGACGAAGGAGACAGGGGCGAGGGGCAAATCAAAGGAGAGAAGGCGAAAGAAGGAGGAGACGAGGGAAAGAAAGAAGACCAGAAAGGGAAGGAAGGCAAAGGAAAAAAGAATAGGGAAGGGAAGGAAGACAAGGGAGGGAATGAAGGCAAGGGAGAGAATGGAGGTAAAAAAGACAAGGGAGGGAATAAAGAAAAAGCTGAGAAAGAAGGTAAGGGAGGGAATGAAGACAAGGGAGAGAATGATGGCAAGAGAGGGAATGAAGAAAAGGTAGGGAATGAAGGCAAGGGAGGGAATGAAGACAAGGAAGGAAACGAAGGCAAGGGAGAGAAGGAAGGCAAGGGAGAGAAGCGAGACAAGCAGCAGGAGAAACAGGAGAAGGCGAAGAAACGGGCTAGTGCTGGCGCCAGCCTTGGCGGAAGTTCTTCGCCACCGGAAGCTGAATCACCCGGAGGAGAAGCGGAACGCCCCGAAAGCTGCACCATCTCCTGAGCGCGGGAAGAAATGCTGGTGGCCAGCCATGATGATCATGACTTTGACCGACTTTTTATAAGTTTTACCACGATTCCTGCGAATGAATCATTAAAACAAACACACAAATAAACAAACAAACAAACAAACAAACAAACAACAGCAACAACAACAACAACAAACCACAAACAAACCAAAAACACAAACAAAAACAAAAACAAACAAAAAAACAAACAAACAGAAAACAACAAAAAACAGCCAACCAACCAACCAACCAAACAAACAAAAAACATCCCCTGACAAACAACAAAAAACAAACGAACAAACAAACAAAAATCCAAAGAACCAAGCTTAAAACACTTATTTCAATGAAACATTGCATATCATTGTTTTGTTATAATTATTTTTCGTGAAAATATATTTGAAGTTGGTTTAAACTCACGAAAATTGATGTGTACCTATGATTATGATCATAGGGTCCGTCCATACGTCTGTGGCGGACCTTTTCCAATGTTAGCGTTTTCTCGGAGATTATCTGAGTGACATTTTTCATGTTTTTTGTTTGTTTTTTGCGTAATGATGATTCCACTGACTGTTGAACTTTGTTTTCCTGTTTATACCAGTTTTGGTGACCTTTACTTACGTTTTAGGCCACGAGGCGTCCGAAAGTTGACGCTTAGTGATTAGTAATTCGTGTGTGTGGTTTTTGTTGTTTGTTTTGTCTTGTTTGTTACACATACAAAAGAACCTGACTATAAATAATAAATGCATAATTTAAAAAAATAAAAAAAATAAAAATCCCTTTTGGATCACTCGAATTCCACAGAAAAGGACTATTAGACAATTCAACAAAAAAGTGAAAGTGTACAAATAAAACAAAACGTAGTAAAATGTAGTAAAACATCGTTTTTGATTTGATTTTATCGATAAAGTCAGGTCACCTGTCGATTTTAAACATTTTATGATTATTGGACACATGAGTTAAATTATGTACGGAGAAAAAGAAGAAGAAGAAGAAGAAGAAAGAAAAAGAAAAAGAAAAAAAAAAGAAAAAAAAAAAGATTAAGCTTTTTGATGGTTACAGAAATAAATGGCTCGTTTTCAGACTTTGGTGGCCTGAATAGTTCATCGTTTATATTTCCTCTGAGTCGTATCTTGCAATTTTTTTTCATGTTGTAATATTAACAAATGCCTTCACTAAATTTCAATGATCTTAGATTTACTGCTGCGTTAGAAATGTGAAACTAAAAGTTCTGTTTTATCGACAACTTCAGATCCGACTGAGAGCAAATGTTGTATAACTGCTACATGAACACGATCACGCAATATGCTCTTTCTAGTTACGATGGCTTGTACTAATGGCAGTTACTTGATCCGTGTCTGAATCTTGTCGGCCGGTTTGGCCCAGCGGTCAAGCTCCAGGCTGGCGATCGAGCAGATAGATCCCGACTGTAGGTTCGAGTCCGCTTCGGGTCTTCGGATTTGTGGACATGTCAACTGATGATGTTAATGCAGAATCATTCTGGTGGCGACAGTGTACATTAGGTAGGCTATAGCCACCACTACTTGTGAGCCGGTTTGGCCTAGCGGCAAGGCTGGTAAGCAGAGGGACTGCGGTTCAAATCCGCTTCGGCTTTCCTTTCTGTTCAAAAGTTGTGGTTTGTGGACACTGTCTTGTGACTTTGTCCCTCACAATTATGAAACATTAAAATGGCTCTCATCGCTGCCCACCTTAATGCTGAAGTCGTTCCGGTTGTGACAGTGTAGCGATAGGTATATAATCTCCCTCTCCCCCACCTCCATATCCCCTTCCCCTTTCTCTCCGTCCCTAATAAGCCTTATCGTTTCTGTGGACGTTAAGCACCATGCTTACTTACTTAATTACTTACTACTACTACCATTACTACTACTACTACTACTGCACATTATTGCAATAACTTGGACAAAATATATGTGGTGTTGTGAATTGTTTACAAATAGAAATGAAATTTGCACAAGAGAAAATTAATGGAAGTTTTAAAAACGTTACTGTTCATAATGTGTGTGTGACAAATTGTGTTTTGTGAAGAAAAGCGTACGCAAATAAAAGTAACACGTTAAAAACACAAAACAGGGACTACTGCTCCCCCCCCCCACCCCCCCCACCCCCCTGTCTGTTTCTCCTTCCTTCCTACCCATCTCTCTACCTCCACCACCCTTTCTGTCTGTCAGCCTTCTCCTCCCCCCCCCCCCACTCCCCCCCCACCCCCCACGCTGTGTCCCTTTTGAGTGCGGTGTGTGTGTGTGTGAGCGTGCGCGAATGCGTGCGTGCGTATGTGTGTGGGTGTGCGTGTGCGTGCGTGTGTGTGTGCGTGCGTGCGTGCGATATTTTATTTTTTATTTTTTTATAAGCAACAGACAAACTTTCTTCTTTACTTTTTTTTCTTCTTCCTCATTTACAAGAGCAGAAAATACCGTCACCAACCCGCCCCCCCCCCCCCCCACCCCCACCCCAACACAAACACACACACACACACACACACACACACACACACACACACACACACACACACACACACACACACACACACACACACACACACACACACACACACACACACATATCAGACAGCAGGATCGAGTCACAACAAACAAACAGGATCAACAACAGCGACGACAACGATGACAACAACTACTCATCTTTCAATGAAATCAAACTTTGATAATGTGAGCAGTTAGAGCGAATTACTCAATGCCAAGCGTACAAGACACTCGACGTGCACTTGCCGATTTCCGTTGTTTTGCAGCCAGGTTTTCCGTACAGAGTGACACAAGGAAGTGATGGCTACGACGTTATCATTGGCACATTGCTTCTGCTTCTGCGTCTGTTTCCTGCAGGCCTTATAGATAGCTGTCCTAGCAACGCTCTTTGCAGCAACCAAGAAATAAACCTTCTTCTTCTTCCTCTTCTTCTTCTTTCTCTTCTTCCTCTTCTTCTTCCTCTTCTTCTTCTCTGCCTCCCACCTCCCCCAGCCCCCACTTTTTTTTTTTTAGCACTTAGCCTAAAAACAAGGTAAGCCCCCTCAAAGCATTCAAAATGAAACACAAGGACATGAAAGAGCTCTGTCTGACGGGACAAAACAAAACAAGAAACGTTCCCTTTGAACCTTTTGTGAGCTTTCACCGTTTTTCTTTTTCTTTTCTGAACATCAGCCAGTCAACTTTGTGCCACTTTTTCTCAAAGCAAGTTTTGTTCGGTAGACTTGCAGAAACAATAATTACAAAATAAATAAGATAAAGTAAAATGAAAGATTTTGCTTTAAATGCTTCGTTCGAATTTAAACAAAATCGTGGTTGATGGTCAGCGACAATAATAATAGTGATATAATTTTTAAAAGCGCGTACTCTGCCGCTCAAAGCGCTGAACAAAACAAGCGTAACAGAACGCACAAAAGGCGCATGCGCAGTTTGTTTACGTATTTATTTGTGACGTCTAACATTCTTTAGTCAGAGAGAGAGAGAGAGAGAGAGAGAGAGAGAGAGAAAGGGGGGGGGGGGGGGGCGCAATCAACTGCATCGCATTTAATTACGCATGTGTTTAAGTATGTATTTGTGACGCCCAGCATTCTTCAGTCACAGTTCATGGAGAACCGTTTCAGGAAAACCGAACATTGTGAACACACTGGGATGTTACTGTTTTTAATTTTTTTTTTTTTTTTTTTAACTCTAGGTGTCGATGAAGCCCGAGTCAGAGCCCGGGAGAGGTCAAGAGCAGGGAGGTGGAGCTGCCTGGCTCTCATCGCTGGATGCTTTGCCTTGCTGCTGAGCTGTTCCTCAGCAGTTGCTATCCGGACACTGCCTTTGTGACTTTGCTCCGCACAGCTGTTGAAACAGCACTTAGTGAAGTATGCAAGCTGCTTGGCACTGGCGGGGTCCCCACCTCCTTAACATCGTTGTTCTGGCGATGGCTGACGGTCTCTTCGGTCGTCGGGGGAGTGGTTGGACGAGCTATTCATCTCTACCCGCCCCCCCCTCTCCCCCCCGCCTCCCCTTTTCCCTGTCCCTAATAAGCCTTATGGTTTCCGTGGACTTAAAGCACGGTAAAAGAAGAATGACACCCGAGAAAAGTGTCAGTATGGTGTGTATCTGTTGGCCACAAGCCATGCTCCAAGTCTTCCCAAGAGGCCTGGACCTCACTGGAAGCTGGACTGTAACCATCGGCATAGACCTCACTGGACACTGGATTGTAACCATCGGTGTGGGCCTCACTGGACACTGCATTGTAACCATCGGGAGGGACCTGCCTGGACAGTATATAGTAACATCACCATGGACCTCACTGGACGCTGGACTGAACCGTCCGGATCACGTTTGAGACTTGCTGCAGCACGACAATCAGCTGCAGTTGGGTTTTGGGGCTTAGGGCGGTGTTGGTGTACCATGCGACCTACACCGTCCCGCAAATACCCAATGCAAACACACTGCGGCCGCAAACCCGTACGCCAAATGCACCCTAGGAAAGCGTAAAGTTAAATGAATGTCGCTGTTAACATAAAAGCAGATTATGATCCGTCATACACTGTAGCAGTTGCAGAATTTATACCTCTCAGTATATAATTATGTACAGCCGTATCTTTCCCTGCTCTAGGCTTTAGAGAGACAAGATCCAGACACATAATAGGTTAAAAAGAGCGCTGTTCATTATGAGAAAACACAACAGGCGAATTTTCGGAGTAAGGATTTGTTTTTGTTTTTGTTTGTTTGTCTGTTGTTGTTTTTAGAGAGGAAACTGTGGATGGTTGTGGATTCTCAGCAGAATGGGAGTTTAATTTCCGCGTCTGTGTGTGACAGTTAGTGTTCTGTGAAGAAAAGCGTATACAAATAAAAGTAACACGTTAAAAATACAAAACAGGGACAACTGCTTCCCTCCCTCTTTTTCTCTCCCCCTGACTTCCATTATTTTTGTTGTTGTCAAGGGGATGCATGCACTTAGTGTATGTTGTGGCCTCAGCCCTAATAAGGCCAGAAGCGAGAGAAAGATACTTTGGTGTTGCGGTACGGGTCTTGGTCTGAACTTCCGTACCCCACTTTCCATGCACTGGTTGCTACGTACTGAAGGTCACTTCCGGCGTCGCGTGCGTGCGGTCAGGTGACCGTCAGTGACCGCCAGTGACCTCCCTTCGCCCGTGGCTGGCACCAGGTCGGTCCCGGTGCCACATCCGCTTGTCGCGTGCCCTGTGAACTTTGATGCCAGCCGTGCCGTGACGAAGCAAGCAGCGAGCCGTGAATAGGGGTTCATGAAGCTTCAGCAGTCAGCATTCCTTCAGCAGTCAGTTTCGATGTATGTGACTGACTCGTCGTCTGAGGAAGAAAAACATCCCTCTCTCTCTCTCTGCGGTTGGCATTGCTCTTAGCTACACAGAATGAACGCGCCCAGAAGCATTCAGCAGAAAAAAAGAGAGAAAAAAACAAACTGTTATTGTGTAGAACTTGAAGAAGATATGAGATCTATAAGAAGGAGATGAACTAATAATCAAGAAAGTTATTATAATATTCTCCTGTACATAACGTTTCACTTCGGCTTTGTTCATTTGCAACTTTCCATCGTTAGCCAATTGAATACTGTGCGTGTGCTGCATTATAAGGTTTATTGTGCTTACACCCCTTCAAATGGGGCTATGGCCTTATCGAATAAAATTTCCGTATTCCGTATTCTCTCTTTCTCTCATACACGCACGCACGCACGCACGCTCTCTCTCTCTCTCTCTCTCTCTCTCTCTCTCACACACACACACACACACACACACACACACAATGACACACTCACACACACATGCACACACGCACGCGCGCATGTACATATCTGCTGAGACTAGGTTGTTTGCTAGTTTATAGTGTCTTTAGAAGCAGATTTCTTTTTATATCTGTTTTTATATGTTCCCTCTTTATTTCTGTTCTGTCCTAGTTCACTTTCTCTCCTTTACCCCCCCCCCCCCCCCTTTTTTTTCTTTTTTTTCCTTAAATTCTCTCTCTCTCTCTCTCTCTCTCTCTCTCTCTCTCTCTCTCTCTCTCTCTCTCTCTCTCTCTCTCTCTCTCACATACATTCATTCATTCATTCATTCATTCATTCTCTCTCTATGTTTATCTGTTTGTCTGTCTATCCATCTCTCTGTTTATTTATCTGTCTCTCTATCTGTCTGTCTGTCTGTTTATCTATCTGTCTGTCTATCGAGAGACGGCAGCACAAAGCGGCCTCACTCGATCTCCAAAGCGGAGTTAAGCACGATGGAGCGTAACCACCGAATTGAAGGGTGACCGTTACGTGCTTGGCTCTGCATCCGCCCTCAGATTTCTCCGGAGTCTAAGTCTGTGCAGACTCTGCAAAAGTCCCTCAGAGGAGATAAAAACCGAGGTCCTCCGTGTGTCTGCGCACGTAAAAGATCCCGTAGACCATGTTAGTGTTCGGTGGATTATGGAAAAGTACACTTGCATCAAAAGCGCCAATTTCAAAATGTAGAACACTATAAGGAGGGATCTCTCTCTCTCTTTTATTCATTTAATTTCTCTCTCTCTCTCTTTTCTCTCTCTCTCTGTTTTTCTCTTTCTTTTCTGGTGGAGTTTTTATTCGTATACAATACGATCTGATCTGATCTGATGGACCTGTCTATCTATATCTGTCTGCCTGCCTGCCTGCCTGTCTGTCTGTCTGTCTCTCTTATATATCTTTTCCTCGTGGAGCCTCTGTTAATATACAGTACAATCTGATCTGATCTGATCTGATCTGATCGACCCGTCATCTATCTATCCGCCTGTCTGTACCCCCCCCCCCCCCCCCCAACCTCTCTCTCCACGTATCATTGTTTCATACTTACATTGTTTCCGTCTCTCGTGCGTTTATATATATATATCAGCTCTTTATCTATAATCTGTCTGTCTGTCTGTCTGTCTGTCTGTCTGTCTCTCCATATCTCATTGTTTCATACACACATTGTTTCCGTGTCGCTTTGGGTGATTCATTCATTAATTCGTTCAGTCTGCCATGGAAAGAGTTTCCTTTTCCCGCTGCCACCATTGACATTGACAACGTGGACAGCGTTTGGTTATCAATGACATTGTGAAACTACTATTTTTGAGAAGTATCGGCACTGCAACTGATGTGAAGGAAGGAGGGAAGGTTTCCATAATGTATCTAGTCAAGGACACGCGCCAGAAAGCTACAGGCTACGACAGTTAATTACTTGCGCCTGTTTGTAGACAGTAATATCATACGTGCCTGCTTTAGACGCGAAAGAGCTACTGCACGCACGCACACACACACACACACACACACACACACACACACACACACGCACACGCACGCACGCACGCACGCACGCACGCACGCACGCACGCACGCACGCACGCACGCACGCACGCACGCATGCACGCACACACACATTTTCCGGCTTTAAGATCCCCCCCCCCCCCAAATGTGGTCATTTAGGGTGTGTGATTCCCCCCCCCCCCCCTTTGTCTAAATGTGGTCATTTAGGGTGCATGATTCCCCCCCCCCCCCTTTGTCTAAATGTGGTCATTTAGGGTGTATGACCCCCCCCCCCCCCTTGTCTAAATGTAGTCATTTAGGCTGTATGATCCCCCCCCCCCCCCCAAATGTGGTCACTTAGGGTGTATGAATGTGTTAGCATATGTGTGTATATGTGGTCCTGTGCGTATGAGATACAGATCAAGTGAAACTAATTGTCAGTATGGATACAGAGACAAATGTATATATTATGGTTGTTTGTTAAGTGCAAATACGTTTTGCTGGTGTTGTTGTTTGACATAAATCTCAATTGGTGCAACTTGCTGATACATATGCTGTTAGCATGATAATTGTAAGATCAGTCTAATATTACTGATGTGAAAAGACTTTAAATAAAGAAGGAAGAAGAAGAAGAAGAAGAAAAGACCCCCGCCCCCCTCACTCTCATACACATTCTCTGTGTGTATATATACATATCAACCCTCTCTCTCTATATGCATATTTAAAATAATATATCAAGACTCTCTCCCTGCCTCTCTCTCCCGTCTCCCTATAGATATATAAAATGTGTGTATCTGTGTGGACTGGAAGACACAATTAAAGCTTGTGGCTTCTCAGGCAGACAGTATGCAGCGGCCTGATTAGCGAAGCTCTCAGTGCGCATGCCCACGCAGTCAGACAGCTGCAGGCGGTAATTGTGACCTGCACCGCTTGGTGGACAGCCTGAGGCAGAAAGTCGACAACACATCAGCACCACCACCATCACCACCACTACCACCACCAGTTACACAAACACACTCATGGGAACACACACACACACACACACACGCGCGCGCGCACACACACACAGTGTACGTGTGCGTGCGCGCACGTGTGTTTATGCGAGTGCGTGCACGTGTGTGTGTGTGTGTGTGTGTGTGTGTGTGTGAGTGTGTATGTGTGAGCGTGTGTGCTAGTCTGTGTGCTAGAGAGAGAGAGAGAGAGAGAGAGAGAGAGAGAGAGAGAGAGAGAGAGAGAGAGAGAGAGAGAGAGAGAGAGAGAGAGAGAGAGAGAGAGAGAGAGAGAGAGAGAGAGAGAGAGAGAGAGAGAGAGGCCAACAAACAATTCGTTGTCAAAACTCCCCCTTCACACTATCGGGAGCGAAAGAGTTCACTGATCTTATCAACCTACTTCAGACTAAGAAGAGGCTGTACTGTCAAATCGCTAGATTCGGTCCCGACTTTGATGTCTATGTAGGTCGATAACACGCACTACTCAATATGACAACTGCGCCGTCACAGGGAACAGGCCGCCCAGTACAGTTCGGACACTCAGACTGAAGTTCAAAAGAAGCTTGGTCAAGGGTCAACGAAAAGGTCGCTGAAATCACTGAACAGAGTCGTTTAATGGGATAAGCGACAATATAACATAGTAAAATCAACCATAGGGAGAAGGCTGATACTGTTGATTTTGATACTGATTTTGGCTCTCTTTAATGGGCGAGAAACGGCCATTGCTAATCAGCCCACCACTGGGATTGTTTAAAAGGCAACGCTTGGCACACGTAATTCCTAAAGACGCAGGTGGAGCGCATATGGGCTTTATCAGTCGGGTAAATACCATCTTGAACCGGCACAAAAATTTAACTACATTGTACTTATGAACAAAGGGAAATAATGAGCGCTCAAATGACGTCACACATACTCGAAGGACCCAACAACAGACGTGTGTACATTTCTAATACCACTTTGATGATGACTTTCTCACGGCATGTAAAGATAAAGCAGCTGGATTTCTCACGAATTTGTTTATCAATGACTTTTTACCCCGATGTTTGCTGTTGTTGTAATTTAATGAGGTTTTATGATTGGTGTGAACGTGTGATGAGCGTACTTGGCACCACGAAACATTCCTAGTGCAGTTGTAAGACACCTGGCAATAAAGGTGTATTGTATTGTATACAGTTAGATAAAATACGCCAAAATTGCACCCTCTGTGTGTACTGGTATGGAATTAAGCACTGGCCTAACTCGATCCTTTGTCCAGTGTCTATGCATAGTGCAGGTATCCAGTCAGTGACACAATGCACTGCTTGTCTGTGGAGGGTTAATCTGCACGATGGCTGGTCGCCTCAGTGGTCTACGTCACTAATAGGAGGTATGCTGGACAGCTTGGGTTCCATTTATTTAACCCTTTTCATGCCTGGGAATGTTTCTTCCGGTTGTAGTTCCTCTCAAGAATGGACTCGAAGAGATAGAACAGATCCAGGGAAATGTACTCACCAATGCGACGAAACACAAAGAAACAACAGTACACAAGCACCTTCGACAAACCTTGTCTTCTAGGGAAATGTACTCACCAATGCGACGAAACACAAAGAAACAATAGTACACAAGCGCTTTCGACAAACCTTGTCTTCTAGGGAAATGTACTCACCAATGCGACAAAACACAAAGAAACAATAGTACACAAACGCTTTCGACAAACCTTGTCTTCTAGGGAAATGTACTCACCAATGCGACGAAACACAAAGAAACAACAGTACACAAGCACCTTCGACAAACCTTGTTTTCTAGGGAAATGTACTCACCAATGCGACAAAACACAAAGAAACAATAGTACACAAACGCTTTCGACAAACCTTGTCTTCTAGGGAAATGTACTCACCAATGCGACGAAACACAAAGAAACAACAGTACATTAGCGCTTTCGACAAACCTTGTCTTCTTCGGGTGTATTGTATACAGTATTTTTGTGTTTCGTCGCATTGGTGAGTACATTTCCCTAGATCTGTTCTGTTTTGTCAACCTCACCAGCAGTTGTTCACTCAAGTCTCGAGGAGAGTCTTAGCGAACCCAAGACATTTAAGTTTAAGACGTTTGTTTCACATGGAGATACAGAAAATGTTGGAACTCAAGCATGATGTCATACGACGTCACATAAACAAAATGGGAAACGCTCTGTCAGTGACGTCATACAAAGTCCTCAGGGGAGGCAGCTGGTCAAGGGAACTAGCCTTCTCAAAGCGTGCTTTATAATTACACTCACCATGTAGACAAGATCAGAATAAAAGACCCGAGATTAAGGTAATTAGTTCTGTTGGATTTTTTTTTTACGCCTTGTCGTGTCAACCGCATGGGGTCAGCGAAGGGCGAGGATTTTGTTTTGAAATGCCCCGTTCATTTCATGTTGATTTTAGAACACTAATATCGTGAATAACGATCACCGGGAGCAGGTGCAGAAAACACCGTTAGGTGTTGCAGCTGGCCGGAAGCCTACCGCAGCCTCTTCCATATCTTTGTCCTCGGGTGACGTGAACACGCACGCCTCGTGCCGAACACCAAAGACGCCGTGGAGTGCAACAGGCGAGCTAGGACACTTGGCGGTGTTTTGTACAGCCAGTCCCGCAAATCATTACTCATGAAACTCGGGTTCGAAAGTTAAAGTCAGCGGGTATTTTAAAACAAAATCCTTGTTTTTGATTTGTACATAGTCCCACACATCGTTACTGATGAAACTCGGGTTCGAAAGTTAAAATCAATTGGCGTTTTAAAACAAAATCCTCGTTTTAATTCTTAACAACAACAACAACAACAACACACACACACACACACAAACACACACACACACACACACACACACACACACACACACACACACACACACACACACACACACACACACACACACACACACACACACAAAACAATTGTAATGTTTATTTGTTTTGTTTCGCTGTCGTTTGACAGGTTTATAGAAGGTTAGCTTCATTAACGAGTCAATGACATCTCGCTTCCCTCCCCTTTTCTCCCCAGAAGTAGCAGGAAAAGAGGGAGTAGAAGGTGGAAAAGAAATAAGAAGGACAACGATGACATTTCGCAAAACGTTCTTTCGTACATTAAACTGTGCTGCACAGTGCTGCGACAAGCTGGCAAATATTCTTCATCGCAGTTCAGTGCATGCAGTTGTGACGTTCCGTCTTTTTCGTTCACTACCTTTGTGTGACTTGATTTGTTCTTGTTATTGTTTTCGCCCTGATATAGCCGTCTTGGTTGATTGGGCGTTAAAGCCAGTTATTTATCTGTCGTCTTATTGGTTTTTATATTTATGTTTTAGATGAGAGAGAGAGAGAGAGAGAGAGAGAGAGAGAGAGAGAGAGAGAGAGAGAGAGAGTATTAAGGTTCACAGAAAGAGGAAGAACAGAGCTCAGGAGCTGTGTGAACAGGGAGGTGGGCCTGTGTTTTCATCCCCTGTTCCATTCTTCCACCGTCCCCAATAAGCCATACAGTTTCAGGAGATGTTAAGCACCATGAAAAAAGAAGTAAAGAAAACATAAATTTCTGGTTTTCTTCAGTCATAAAAATTGTTTCACTCTGCCAAACTCGGTTTGTACAGCTTGCACACCGTGTACTAGGAACCAACCAATGAAGATGCAGGACAAAATGTATCGTCACAGGCGGCCAGTACCCACAGGATGAAGAGCCCGGATCTAATAGAATGAATCATGTCCGGAGCGTATTCAAATTGCACAAATTCTCAGATCAGCGAGTGTGTCTGACGAAAGCTATGTCACGGAGCTATAGTTCCAAATCTCGCGGACTGACTGGCACGCGAAAGGACAAACGGCCAGTCAACATCCAACGGGCGCTGAACAATGACGTAGCCGGCACTATAAATAAAAGCGGACCACACACATGGGATGTAAACACAACAGGGTTTGATCCCAGAGACGCCGGAGCCAGCGCGATCCATCAGTACCATAGCTCTGCTTTCATTTCTAACTGAGCTTCATCTCCGTCAAGCTTCTCTTCGGCTGATTCCAAATCCTAGACAACGACATCACAAGGAATTTGAATTTGAACAACCAAACGGATAACTGCAACGAACTTCGTTGAGAAAATAGCTGTTTAAAATATTCGAGCACCTCGTTGATTTGTTTCGGTTTAAAAAAATTCTAGTACCAAAGAAAAAATACTTAAAAGTGAAAGAAGAACAAAACTATAAAACGACTCATTGCCCACAGAAAAAGACGTTTCTTCAAACGAAAGAGAGATAAATATTAGGCGAAGACTGACAATGGTTTGCAGACAAGTGTGTGTTGGGTGGCTGGCCCTGTCGGCTGTAGCGGTGACCTTGGTGCTGGGTGTTCCAACGTCCAGCAGGACCAGAGACGACAGGGCGACATCCTGGCAGAAGAAGCACAAATACGACCCGCAAGGGACACTGCAAGAGAACAACACTCAGAACGAGGTTGCAATGGCGGAAGTAAGTAGCACGTATTATACTTAGATATTGCGTGGACATGTGGCAATTTATGCAAATGTGTTAGGCTGGCTGTCTTCGTAACTGTTGTGTCTGTCTCTGTCTCTTTATCTCTCTGTGTGTCTCTCTGTCTCTCTCTGTCTCTAGCTCTTAATGAGTACGAACAATATACAAATATATGAGAATAATTTGATGGAAAGGAAAAGAAATCATTTATATTGTTTGAAGATTGACCAATTTGTGGATATCAGGCAATCAGTCTATAGGAATTAATATTTTACATGATATATAATTATACATCTCTCTGTGTGTCTCTGTCTCTTTCTGTCTGTCTGTCTCTCTGTCTCTTGAAATACTTTTTTTCTCGACTCTTGGGACCTACAACTCGCAGAGCAATCTCCATATTAAAGACTATGAGAACGTCTGCGATGTTCTCTGTATTTCCGAGGAGATAAATTTAATCGAAGAAGAAATACTTGTGCATATTAGTGTGTTATACGTCAGGTCATATCGTGTGCGAGACACGGTTTATTGTTCTAGTGCATTCCATAAGTAATATATAATCTAAATAATATCTGTGGTTTTAACCTTGCCTGTACGCTACAGCGCGCTCTTAAACTGTCAATCTTTTATACATGCAGATATTGTTTGTTTGTAATTCATGTGTGGCACATATATAAGGGTGACAATCCATACTCAGTAAAGATCTATGTTAACTCGGTCTTAATGAAGATCCAAACACACGAAAGGTTCAAAAGGACGCTGATATTTGTGGGTACAACTACAACGCAAAACATCCAAACATTTTCGGCACAAACCCTTTTATAAGTAACGTACTGAGAAGTAAACGATGATGAAAGAGTTATACATATAAAAATGTATGTTTGTTTCTGCGACTGCAAATACGTGTATCATTTTTTTTTTTTTTTCATTTTTAAAATATTATTTAAAAAATATAGTTTTGTTATCGTTTTGGTGTAACTTGATGATATATGCTGCTATCTTGATAATTGTAAGATCAGTCTAATATCACGTATATTAAAAGACTTTAAATAAAAAGGAAGAAGAAGAAGAAGAAGATGATGATGATAAAAGAAAAAAGAAAATTTTCCATTGTTTCTGTTGCGGGTGATGGCGTGTCTGGAAGTGCTGAAGAGGTCTTAATCGCTTTAAATTAAATTTACGCTCCACATTAGTTGGTCATAAATATATATATATAACAGAGAAAGAATGCTCTAGTGGATCCATGCATAATAAGTAATATCTCATATATTGTATTATCTAGTCACCAAAAGTAATGAGGGTAAGACTAATTAACCTCTCTTACAACAAAGATCGAAATGATATTTACATTGACGTCAAATGTAAAATATCGGTCAGACCACAAAACCACACCTGCATGCTAGCTAAGTTCTATAGTCAGTATTATACATGTGTCAACGTGACTGACCAACTTTGTTACATCTTGTTGCGTCATTTAAGGACTTCCTGTCCAAGTTCGGCTACTTCCGGAAAGGGAAACCACTGGGGCTGGTCTTTGGACCGTCATCAGGATACGAGTCCAGGCCGGAAAGAGACGCAAACTCGGAAGCCATAAGGTGGGTCACGTTCAAGGGACGTAAACATTGCCTCACATGGCACAAGTGGCTGAAGACTTTGAAGTTCAATGGAATAACGACTTCCTGGGGCATGTCTGTCGGTTACGGTCTGATATGCGCAAGGTGGGTCACGGTGAATAGCTGTCTTGTCAAGGGTTGGAGGGTTACTGACCGTATGTTCGCAAAACGGTGTTTGTGTGAGAGTGAGTGAGTGAGTGAGTGAGTGTGTGTGTGTGTGTGTGTGTGTGTGTGTGTGTGTGTGTGTGTGTGTGTGTGTGTGTGTGTGTGTGCGTGTGTGTATGTGTGTGTGTGTGTGTGTGTGTGTGTGTGTGTGTGTGTGTGTGTGTGTGTGAAATACACACACACACACACACACACATACACACACGCACACACACACACACACACACACACACACACACACACACACACACACACACACACATACACACACGCACACACACACACACACACACACACACACACACACACACACAAGCGCGCGCGCACACACGTACACACGTACACACACACACACACACACACACACTTCACACCAGCGCTCCTTCAGGACATTACGCCATTGGTTACAAATCGCTGGAACACAAACGAAGAGTCATTACCTTTATCTCTACCGCAGAACGTTCCAGAGTTACTTCGGCCTGAGGCAGACAGGCCAGTTGGACAAGGACACGCTGGGACTGATGAGGAGAAAGCGATGTGGTGTGCCAGACATACCGGAAGACACGGAAGTGAAGTCATCCGGCGACAACAGCGCTCCGTCGGAGTACTCGGTGTTACGAGGTGTGGAAATACAAATGTCTTTGAAACTGAAATGAACGCTTCAGCGAAACCAACACACAAGGGAGTTAATTAGCGCTCGTAAAACGTCATATAAACACAACAACAAAGGTATGCGAGTAAAGGTATGCGAGCAAATACAAGGCATATAAACTCTATCAGAGGTACACGAGGACAGTTCAGTTTGTGTACCTTGTATTTACACACATGCCAGCTGAGAGTTAGCATAGGCGATTCAGGTCTTTGTTGTTGTGTATTTATGTGAGTTCTTTCGAGCGCTAGTTGATCCTCTTGTGTGTTGATTCTGCGCGAGCGCTCTGGGCCTCGTTCTCTGTCAGATCGCTTTAGCGAAACGAAAGATGCTTTGGGGTAGGGGGGGGGGGGGGGTACAAAATATGCACGCAAGCACGTACGCACGCAAGAACGCACGCGCGCACGCACACAGATACAAAGACAGACAGACAGACAGACAGACAGACAGACACACACACACACATACACACACACACACACACACACACACACACACACACACACACACACACACACACACACACACACACACACACACAGAGTAGCAGCAGCAAAAGCAACCAAAACACATTCGTTATTTTTTTATATGGCTGCCGACATGGAGTAGCTTACTCGATGGTAATTAGCACTAACTGGAATGTACAACTGTTGTTGTTTTTTCTACCACAGGCCAAAAATGGAACAAAAACACACTGACATGGCGGCTGGAGGTCCCAACACCACAAATTCGCCATTCTGAACAGAGGTAAGTATTCGCCAAATTATGCATTCCGAACAGCAGTAAATATTCCCAAATTCGCCATTCCAAACAGCAGTAAGTATTTCCCAAACTCGCCATTCCGAACAGCAGTAAGTATTCCCCAAACGTCAAAACCACCTTTACAAAATTCGCAGTACCTATTTCTGTGGATAAACGTTTCCCGTTTCTAAAATACTCAAAACGTCTCTCTCTCTCTCCTTGTTGCCTTGACTGTGTTGCCAGGAGAACGATTAGGGAGTGAGGGGATACAAGGAATAGTCCTGCAGTGTTTGCTGTGACAGTGTTGCCAGGAGAACGATGAGGGAGTGAGGTGTGGGTGATGGGGTGCAACAAGGAATAGTCCTGCAGTGTTTGCTGTGACTGTGCTGGGGGTGAGGGGGTACAACAAGGAATAGTCCTGCAGTGTTTGCTGTGACTGTGTTACCAGGAGAATAATGAGGGAGGCGTTCAACACATGGCGTCGCGTCGCTCCGCTGGAGTTCATCGAGAAGGAGCAAAGAGGCAGAGAAAGCGTGGACATCGACATCATGTTCGGTGGCAGACAACACGGCGACCAGTACCCCTTTGATGGCAGAGGTCAGGCACAGTTCTTCAGACGTACAGTTCCGTCTTTGTTGTTCTTGTCCTACAAGTATTACATAATTATTTGTCAGAACTGTACACCTCACATTGCTGTCCCTCCCTCTCTGGTACAAGGTGATGAACCTCCATAGGCTAGCTGTCTATATGTGTGTTATATATCTAGCTGCCAGAACTGTACACTTCACACTGCTGTCTCAGAACTACACGCCTCACACTGCTGTCCCTTCCACTCCAGTGCAAGGTGCTGACTCTCCACAAACTAACTGTCTACTTACTACAATCTCATATTGCTGTCCCGCCCTCTCCAGTACAAGTTGTGCTGAACCTACACATACTAGCTGTGTATACACGTATTATATATCTGTCAGAACCGCACACCTCACACTGCCGTTCCGTCCTCTCCGGTACAGGGTACTGACTCTCACCAAACTAGCTGTCTGTACACGTATTATCTATCTAGCTGCCAGAACTGTACACTTTACACTGCAAGGTGCTGAATCTGTCCAGACTAGCTTTGGTTAGTTCAGTGTTGCTTTAAGTCCGCAGAAACCGTAGGCTTATTAGGGACGGGAGCCCAGGACGGCCACCTCGAATTTCACACAGCTCCTGAGCTCTGACCCAGACTAGCTGTCTGTACACGAATCATATACCTGTCAGAAATACACACCTCACGCTGCTGTCCTTCCGTCTCCAGGCAAGGTGCTTGCCCACGCTTTCGGCCCTGGCGACTACAAGCTGGCCGGGGACATGCACCTGGACAACGACGAGCAGTGGACAGTGGACGGGGACCCCGGCTCCAGCGACCTTCTTCTGGTGGCTATCCACGAACTCGGACACTCGCTGGGGCTTGACCACTCGCGGGACTACGGTGCCATCATGTACCCTTTCTACGGCGCCACCACCACACTCGGGGAGGATGACATCAAGGGAATACAGTCCTTGTACGGTGAGTGAGTTAACTGCTGCTGTTCAGAATCTCAGTCCTTGTGTGGTGAGTGAGTTAACTGCTGCTGTTCAGCATCTATCCCTTAAGGAATACAGTCCTTGTGCGGTGAATGAGTTAACTACTGCTGTTCAGCATCTCAGTCCTTGTACGGTGAGTGAGTTAACTGCTGCTGTTCAGCATCTTAGTCCTTGTGCGGTGAGTGAGTTAACTGCTGCTGTTCAGCATCTCAGTCCTTGTGCGGTGAGTAATTTTACTGCTGCTGTTTAACATCTACCCATTAAAGAATACAGTCCTTATGTGGTGAGTGAGTTAACTGCTGCTGTTCAGCATCTCAGTCCTTGTACGGTGAGTGAGTTAACTGCTGTTGTTTAGCATCTATTCCTAGTCAAAATTAACAACTCCTATTCAAAGTTGTTACTGTAGCTAGCATAACCTTGTCGGTGCAAGACTGGCATGATTGTGTGAGTGAACGTACTTGGCACTATGGCATATTCATTGTGCAATATATAAGCTTGACGCTTGGCAGTAAAGTCGCCTCAACTTGTATTATGTTAATGCGCTACTTAATTTTTTACTCCTCTCCCCACTGCCCGCCCCGCCCCCATCCTCCCCTGACCACCGTCTGAGAACAGCGCAAGCCATATTTATTGAAACATTACGAACTGTCTGCAACAATTTGATTGGTTACTCCATTGTGTCACAGGTGCCCGTATCGGTGACCCCGGGACGACCCAGAGACCCCGCACGAGACGCCCCACAACCCCCCGCCCGACCAGAGCCCCAGTCACCCGCTACCCTTACACGAAAAGCGCGACCTACATGACACAGAGTCCCCCCACCACCCCGCCCCCTAGTAAAGACGTCCACTTTGACGTCGTTATTCAAGGTCAGTGGAGTTTTCGTTTCTTTCTCGCTGTTTTGTTGTTGTCGTTGTTGTTGTTGTTATTATTTCTTCTCCATCTTTTTCTCTATCTTCTTCTTTTACTTGTGACAGTCTAAAACAGAACGAGGCCCATAGCGCCTGTGCATAATGAACAAACAAGGGAGTTAATTAGCGCTCATAGGCGTCAGTCAAACACACACACACACAAAGACCCGAGTCGCCTACGGTAGTCCTCACCCGGCTTCCTAGTAAATACGAGGTCCAGAAAGCCCACCAGAGGTACATCCTCTGCAGAGTTTATGAGGAGCCAGGTGAGAGTTAGCGTAGGCCACTTAGGTCTTTGTTGCTGTGGTTGTGTGACGTCTTTTGAGCGCTAATTAACTCCCTTGGTTGTTGTTTTCTTCTTCTTGTTCTTCTTCTTCTTGTGCTTGTTCTTCTTCTCCTTCGTCTTGCTGTTCTTCTGCCTGAGGTGGCCTGTGCGGTTGACAGGATGTTAAAATCCTAGCTCTAACAGTCTTCTTCTTCTTCATTTTGTCTCCTTCGTCTTCTTCGATTTCTTCGTCTTTTAGTTTTACGTCTTCTCTCCCGAGCTGATCTTGTGCGGCTCACAGGACGTTAAGATCCAAGAACTAATTCTCGTTGCAGTTTTTGTTGTTGTTTCTTCGCCTTTTAGTTTAGACCTACTTATCAAGGGTTCGTGAAGCTTAGACCGCTTTATTCGACTTCAAATTTGACATTTTGAAACACACACACACACACACACACACACACACACACACACACACACACACACACACACACACACACACACACACACACTCACACACTAAGGCAAGCACTCACGCACACACACACACACACACCTACACACAGTCCCCTCTCTCCAAACCCCTCCCACATCCCCCCCCCCATACACACACGAACACTGAAATAAACTTCATTTACGATAATTAAGTACTCACCCTCCAGCGACGAGCAGCTAATCACATTGTACTGAAACCTGCTCTCGAAATTCTGTCTTCCAGATGACCCCCGACACAGAGACGTCTACACGGGTATCAAAGGCGACCGGCTGTACCGCTTCAATCCCGCCGGTCTGGTTTCCCAGCACCCGGACTCGCTACACACCGTCTACCCCGGGGCTCCCGTCAATGCCGAAGCTGTTTTCACCGTTCCGGGGAAGGCTGCCACTTACTTCGTCAAAGGTATGGCTGGCCTGTGTGGCTGTGTTGTTTTCATTGAGTGCATTCTCATTAGGACGTAACAGTGTGTGCAGTGTATTAGGCGGTTCAGTGAAGCTGGTTTGCACGAGTGAATGCCCTTTGTAATCTTTCGCGCAAGAAGTCGCGAGAGGTCGCAGCGTCACTTCCGGGCCGATTTCTGGGTCAAAGGAGTTAACAACCCTGCCTGAATCGCCCAACAGAGCTGACATTGCTCCGGTGGTTTTAGGCTGTAGGAACTGTAGGAACCGACACCAACCCCGCTTTCGGGGAGCTGGGGAAGAGTTAAGAAGTATGGACAGTAACGTTTGAAGGGTTTGTCCTGCTGTCTGAAATTGTTCAGCATCCGAAATTCATCCAAAAGTCGTTGCATCTAATCCGACCATCCTGAGACAGCCATTCCTTAATAATAATAATAATAAATTTTATATAGCGCCTCAACAACAATTACTCTTAGCGCTGTACAGATCAACAAATGCAATAAAACACATCAATATATTACTTAAATTAGCCTAAAACAACAATTTAAAAAGATACATTATCTTTATCTATACATAATATTTAAAGGAGTATCTACCTTCAGTGTATCTACTAGCTATTCATTTTGTTCATCGACACACTTTGTTTTGAATAAAATAACCCCCTTTTTTTTCTTCTGTCGTCTTGCGGTCTTGCAGACAACCAGGTGTGG
>OY757552.1:12313783-12331283 GCA_963584105.1 Alviniconcha strummeri
AAAGTCTTCTCGCACACACGTCATGCTCGACCAGCGTCTTTGCAGGACCCCATACAATGCATACAGCAGAAGAGGTCCGGATTGTCCCTCTCCACGTTTACCTGTAAAATACCTGTTTGTTTGTTGCTTTCAAATGGGAGCTTTTCGTTTAAATTTCCAAACTGTGGTTTTTGTTTTTCGTGTCCTATCAAAAAGACAACATTCTTCACCCTTTGTGTAGTGAGCTGGTTTGGCCCAGCGGAAAGGCGTCAGGCTGGTAAGCAGAGGGACGTAGGTTCGATTCCGCTTCGGCTCTCCTGTTCTCGTCGAATGTTGTGATTCATGGACACTGTGTGTTTGTGACCTTGTTCCTCCACAATGAATAAGGTATTTGTGCAGTGAGACGCTTTGGCCCTGCGGAAGAGCGTTACGCTGGTATGCAGAAGGACGTGGGTTCGATTCCGCTTTGGCTCTCCTTTCGATTAAAAACTGGTGGCCCATGGACTGTGACCTTGTTCATGAACGGCACCATGCAATGATTTGTCTCCATCTAAAAGGCCTGCGACATCCACCAACGAGTCAGGCAGGGATGCGTTCTTGCTCCAACTCTATTCAGGATTATTTTTCGTCCTTCTTTTGAGTTTCAAAAATACGCAGCCTTGAACAAGGCAGATCTGTATTCAAATATTTTAAGATCGGAACATGACGGCTTTGTGAGTTACTACGTGCCATGCATTTCACACGCACGCACGCACGCACGCACACCACAGCACACACACACACACGCACGCACGCACCCACGCGCGCGCACACACACAAACACACACACACACACACGCACCTACGCACGCACGCACGCACGCACGCTCGCACGCTCGCACTCACACACACACACACACACGCACGCACGCACGCACGCACGCACGCACACACACACACACACACACACACACAACCACGACGATGCGACGTCCTTACCGTAACAATTGTGCCAATCCAGTATACTAGTTTGTTAAAAATAGATTTAATAATTTAAAGTATATATACAGCGCAAATTTTGATAAAGCAGATGAAGAAACTATTGGGAGATCCACACAACCAAAACACAATTAAGAAAACAACAAGAAGAAAGAAAGTAACATCGCACGAAGCAAAACACAAAGACTGATTAAAGAAAGTGGAAGGGGGGAAAAAAAGCAAAAAGCAAAAAAGTCCCCTCCCCTCTCCCCCACAATTAGCAATATCGACAATAACTTGAGCAAACAAGGCCACAAATTGGAACCGCCACTTGTGCCAGTTTAGTCAATAATTCCTTCGTTTTACTTTAAGCTGCTGTCCTTTCTTCTGCTTTTTGTTGTTGTTTGTTTTGTTTTGTTTTTGTTTTGTTTGTTTGTTTGTTTTTGCTTGCCGTTCCACTCACTGGGGTAAGACAGAAGTTTGCAAAGCCACTCCCAAACGTCGCAATGTCAAATAAAACTTGGCCTTACAAATTATTTTTTCCAGAAATGGCTCAGCAGGACAGCCGTACAGGCAACGAGCCAGAGCCATTTTTATACCGCAGGGTTTAGTTGCGAATTCGCCCCTCCTTCCCGCTGCCTCGTTTTCGTAGAACAGGCGTAGTGGCCAGTGAGAGTGTGCTTAAGATTTACGCTGAATCGATTGACATCATCAAGATTCCTTTCCCTTGGGATCAAAGGAAGGAGGAGTTCAAGGTCATTCACAGGTGCACGGGCTTGAAAGCGAAGCAGGCGAGAGTCTGAACACCGGAATCTTTGATAAAGATTAGCAAGACACACCCGATCCAAGGCAGACAATCGGAGATGTAAGCAAGAAGAGAAACAGCCCCATGGGTTTTGTATACAGCGGATTTTAGCAAATTGAAAATGTTTCAGCGGATGTAGGGAAAATGTCGGCCCGAAAACAGAGCTGAAATGCACGCAAAGGTAAAAAGAAATGCTGATCAGTGAAGGATCTGATACGATCTAGGTTATCAAAACAGGCCAGCCTTGACACGTTCCACAGCACCGCGGTTTTCAGTGACAATTAAACTCCTTCCCGGCAGCTCCGCTCTTCTGCAGACATTCGAGTGTTAGGAACGTACACTATCCTTCCGCACAAAGTTCAGTGGTCATGCAGCGCTCTTTCTCTTACCAGGATCCAGTTATCTGGAACCAACTCCCTGTTTCTGTCCGTCATTCTACCTCTGTCAGTTCTTTCAAATCTTCTTTGAAACTTTTCAAAACCCTTTTCATCAGTCCCATTGCCTTGATATATACGACTCTGTGTGTGTGTGTGTGTGTGTGTGTGTGTGTGTGTGTGTGTGTGTGTGTGTGTGTGTGTGTGTGTGTGTGTGTGTGTGTGTGTGTGTGTGTGTGTGTGTGTGTGTGTGTGTGTGTGTCTGGTGTTCAGCTGCTCTCAGTGAAGATTTAAAGAAAACTGTGAACAAGCAGTTGGAGAACAAAGCAGGAAATACTTGTTGTCGCAGCTGTAATTAGTTTTTGTCTTTTTCTTGTTCTTTGGTGTTACTGATGTCGTTGCCGTCGTTGTAATGTGTTACTGTAGTAGTAGTAGTAGTAGTAGTAGTAGTAGTAGTAGTAGTAGTAGTAGCAGTAGCAGCAGCAGCAGCAGCAGCAGCAGCAGCAGTAGCGGTAGTAGCAGCAGCAGCAGTAGTAGTAGTAGCAGCAGTAGTAGTAGTAGCAGTAGTAGTAGTAGTAGTAGCAGCAGCAGCAGCAGCAGTAATAGTAGTAGCTGCAGCAGTAACAGCAACAGTAGTAGTAGTAGTAGCATCAGCAACAAAAACAACAACAGTAGTAGTAGTAGTAGTAGTAGTAGTAGTAGCAGCAGCAGCAGCAGTAGCAGTAGTAGTAGTAGTAGAAGTGGCAGTAACAGCAGCAGCAGCAGCAGTATTAATACCATCATCATACAAACAGCAATCCTCACATAAATATAATTATTACAGATGAAGCCAGCACACAACAGCCCCCCCCTCCACCCCCCCCCCCCCACACACACATACACACAAACCCACATAAACTCGCACATAATAATCATCAGTCATAATACAAATTATACAATCCATGTTAATCCCAACAATAAATTCACTGATCAAACCTTTCTCACACCACCCACCAAGGCAATAATTTTAAAAGGTTTGAATAATTTTAATAGTTTTAACCGTACTGCTGGTAAGGTGACCCTGAATTTTCCGCGATGGATTAATTAAGTACACAGCATTGTACACTAAACAAACAAACAACCCAACTCGCCTTGACTTTGTAGGTCTGTGTGCAATTGGCGGGCAGATATTTCAGCATGGGACACAGCATGCAGTGTTGAATAACATCAGCGACAAAGCGGACAAAGCAGAAGCAGCGGTTTGTGGGACGTGGCCAATCATGATAATTATTTTGGAGAGCTGCAGGTTCTGTGACACGCCCTTCTTAATAAAACTGTATAATAGCGAGCAATTTGATTTGCTCATCGTTGCGAAATGAGTCAGGGGTGATATTGTGACTGGGTGTTGTCATTTTGATTACCTTCGAAAACAGCAGTCTGTGTTGTGTGGGAAGGGTGTGTACCCTTCCCCCCCCTTTAAACCCTGTGTGTGTGTGTGTGTGTGTGTGTGTGTGTGTGTGTGTGTGTGTGTGTGTGTGTGTGTGTGTGTGTGTGTGTGTGTGTGTGTGTGTGTGTGTGTGTGTGTGTGCGTGTGCGAGCGCGCGAATAAATTCACATGAGTGTCGAATTATAAGGTTCGCTTCGATTTATCTTACGTCTTTTGGCTTTCATAATGGGCTGTGTGATGTTTGTTCATTGCGACATATTTACGCTCAGTCACGTATTTAATTTTTGGGTGAGATTATAAAGTAATCTTGAATCAATACGGCCAGATTCTCATCTAACCACGGAGTCCAGCTGCCTTGCTCTTTATTTCTCTCCTCTTTCGCTCCTGTCGTCTTTTCTACATTAGGCTGCCCTGGCCCCTCTGCGTCCTTTGTTACTTTAGCTCCTTCGCCTCTTTTGTCTTTCTTTTTTCTTTTCTTCACTCATTCCCACCTTCCTCCAGTTTTGTACCTTTCCTTCATTCATTCGCCGCTTTTCCCCCCCCTTTTTTCCCCCCTTTCTTTTCTTTAGTGTCACCTTCTTTCTTCTGTCTCTTTTTTGTTTGTTCATTCATTCCCACCTTTTGTTTCTTCTTCTTCTATCCTCTTTTTTTCTTTCTTCATTCAGTCCCACCTTCTTTGTATCTTATTTGTTTCTTTTGTGCATTCGCATCTTCTTTTCTGTTCTGTTTCTTTTTTGTTTGTTGGCTCATTGGCACCATCCTTTATCATGTTTCGTTTTTTTCGTTCATTCGCATCTTCTTCCTATTTTTTTCCACACCTCCCTTCCTACATTCGCACATTCTTTCTATTCTGTTTCTTTCCTTCGATTATTCGCACGTTCTTTCTATTCTGTTTTATTTTTCATTCGTTTGCACTTTCTTTCTTTTATGCTTCTTTCCTTTGTGTGTACCACATTTACTCTATCCTGTTGATTTCCTTCATTCATTCACACCTTCTTTCTGTTTTGAATATTTCGCTAATTCCGTCGTACTTTCCTTGCTTTGCTCTGTTGATTCCTCCAGACATTGTTTTTGTGTTGTTTATTTCCTTACTTTCTTTGCACCTTCTGTCCGTTCGCCTGTCCGTCTTCCTTTGTTTGAAAATCCCTCTTCTAAACAAAGGAAATTTCGCTAAACTCCACCTCTACAACAACTCAGCCGAGACTACTTCTGTTATTATAGCCAAGACTATAATACTGTATCAGCCAAGACTACTTCCGTATCCGCCAAGAAGGACAAGGAGGCTTTCCCTCCCTTTAGAACGGTGACGTCCCAGTTTTCCCTCCCTCCCTGTGCAGGCCCCGCCCCCTTTCTCCGCGCCCCTGCAAGGGGAGGGTTCTGACGCTTTAAACCTGCACGCATGGTGGAGACGAGCTTGAGTCTGTCGAAATACCCCAACCTTCACCGTCACTGACGCCAGCAAGTCTCTTTTAGCGACTAGCGCAACTCCTACAGTCAGTCCTAAGAACGACACAGCTAGCAACTAATTACGTTTCGACAGTTTGGAGTTGTCAGTCGCAGGCATCAAGGCTGTAAAAGTTGAAAGAGTCCCGTTAGTTCTCTCAGCACTGATAACAAAGAGTCTTTTCGACAATTTGCAGAAAAAAAGGCATAAGATTTACTTTCCTTGTTTTTAATATTCCGGGCATAATTCTTTTCGCGAAGACTTCAAGCTCAAAGATGTCTGCTGAGAAGATTGTGGCTGCTCTGTTCGGTAAGTACCATTACTTTGCAATTTGTTTCTTTCTTTTTCTAGGGAAAAGCACATGTAAGACGACGGACCTTGTGAGGGGGAAGGGGTGGGTCAGTTTGGTAAAATCTGGAAAAAGCCTTGCCTGTCTAATGGTATACGTTCTACTTTCAGTCTTCATGGTCACACAGGGAATGAGAAAGGCCTTGAGTTGTATTTAAAGTGTCGGGTGGTAGGTTCTTCTTTGAGTCTTGGTAACACAGAAAAGGAGAAAGGCCTTGAGTTGTATTTAAAGTGTCGGGTGGTGAGTCTGTTGCACATGGCGAATAGATCCTTGGCAGGTTCTTCTTTGAGTCTTAGTTACTTCGGAAAGGAGAAATACCTTGACTCCGACTGAATCTTTTGGATATGTGGTGGTGGTGGTGGGGGCTTCATTGCCTATCGAACGGAATTTTCCTCTTTGAGTCCTGGTAGCACAGAAAAGGGAGAGAAGGATCCGACTAGATCAGGAATATGAACATAATTATTTCATTGAGCGCAGGTGTGGTCCAGCGGTGACGGTTCATACTTGAGGAATACACGGTGGCAGGTGCAAAATTAAGAGACCTCTTGAGAATATGAGGCATCGATCTGTGACCGCTCTTGACTTGCCTCAGGTTCACGGTCCAGTCATGTATAGGGTTGGTCCATCCTGTTGCTTACCCCGCGCTTGGCTGGGTACCACAGATGCAGAAATCAAAGGGGAACCGAGCCGAAAACGCAAGTTGGGCTGAAAACGTAGAAAGTGTGCACGTATTTGCATCTGCAGGTTTCGTTTGGCTGTTGTGTCAATATTCATACGAAAGAAGTATTTTTCGTGTTTACTTCAGTTTTGGGTCCTCAGGACGCAGCCACGTTGGTTCGCTTTTTGTTGTTGTTGTTGTTGTTGTTGTTTTTGTTGATCGCTTATGTGCAACGCTATTCTCCGCTCTCGAGCATATTCACTTCGCTCGCGTGTGATTCTACATGAGTGACTAGCTTTTTATAGCGCGTTTTTGAATATCCACCTAAGTGGTGCACTTAAACGCTGACATGGCTGGTGCCACATGAAACTGCTGCCGTCTCGGCGCGTTCTGTGTACACCATACAACCATGCACCATGTCACTTCATGCAAAGCCACATACGCAAGGTGCATGCGTGTTTAGCTGCAACCTGCCACCTGCACTTTTGGCAGAATGACCAGGATCCTTTACGTGCTACTGCGGTAACACGGGGGTGGAACGGATACAGAAATAAGAGTCAGCACAGAAAGTTGACCCTGGAAAAGAAATTCTCCCGTCGCTCCTGCAGGGATTCAAACCCGCGACCTGTAAATCACGAGTCCGGCGCTCTAACCACTGAGCTATTCCCACTCCCCGCTTACCAACGAAGAGAAGAAAAAGCTTGGCTGGCGACATATTGCGCACTTTTGCATTACATCTTAAGTAACCACCTTGTAATTCGAATCACAGGCACGCGAATCCTTCAAGTTATTTGCATGTTTCGCTATCAGTGTTCTTACATTGTTATGGTAGAGGACTGGTAAAAGTGAACAGCAGCGGTAATGATCCTTGTGCCTGTGTTCAAGACGCGAGATTTTGCGCGGTATGTTTTCCTCTCCCTCGGTTCAGTTCTTTCATCAGTTCTTGGACGGTTCTTTAGACTCCATAACTTTGCGCCAAGCAACAACAACAACGGCGACGACGACGACGACGACGGCGACAACATCACAACAGTGAAGCCATGTATATTACAAACATTTACACTCTGATGCTCCTTCAGAGTGCAAGAGCTGCCTGAAGATTGCGGTGGAGTGGATTTCAATTACGATCGGCATCATACCGTTCAAGTTCCATGCTGCTTTACGTCCATAGAGACCGTAACATCATACCATGCATCAAACCATGAAATAAATGACAACAAAACACTCCCTTGGGAAAGGTGAACCCCTTTCAGTGTCCCTCGTTTGGGTAACCTTGGCAACTGCAACACCAAACAACATGACAATTGTATTCCAACTAAAAAACAACAACTCTGAACACAAATTCTGTTTCCAAGTAGTCTGCGAGAGAGCAGCTGAACTCCCCAACATGGCGGACAGCTTGCCTCACTCTGATCAACACCCTCGATTGGTGAGCCGCTACGCTATCCATGCATTTCTAGAAATCTGAAACAGAACGAGGCCCAGAGCACTCGTGCAGAACCAGCACACAACACACAAGGGAGTAAAACGAATGCCAGGTGAGAGTTACCGTAGGCGACTCAGGGATTTTTGTTGTTGTATTTGTGTTACGTATTTCGAGCGCTAATTAACTCCCTTGCGAGTTGATCATGTACTTCTAGATCTATGGTATTTTGTTTTACTCGTGCGGAATGTTAATGGTGACGTTGTCCTCGGCTGAAGCTGCTGGAGTGACTAGCGGCCCGGAACACTTTATTGCAATCTTCTCTTAGATCGTTTGCACGCTCAACTGTGACCGAGCACGTCAATCCAGCTTGCACCACGACTTGTAAATCTGATTATGTAAATCAAACGGTCAAATGTCATCAGCTTAGGGTACAGTTTCGTAGACCTATTCAAACAGAATGGAAGCAAAAGACTGCTGTTACTCAACAAAGATCAAAGAAGATGATACTTTATTACACAAGGATAAAGTCGGCTTTATTTGTATGTGTGTGTGTGTGTGTGTGTGTGTGTGTGTGTGTGTGTGTGTGTGTGTGTGTGTGTGTGTGTGTGTGTGTGTGTGTGTGCGTGCGTGCGTGCGTGCGTGCGTGCGTGCGCGCGTGCACTGTGTGCGCACGTGTGCACGTGTGTGTGTGTGTGTGTGTGTGTGTGTGTGTGTGGGGGGGGTTATATGTGCGTGTATTAAATTAGGCGAGACAAAAGAATACGTAAAACTGGGGCAGATCTTGCCTTTGTCGGGCACAGCATAGACAAAGAAAGATGCAGTTCCAGTTAGTCTGCATTAAAATAAAAGAAAGAAATTGAAATGATCTGTTTGTGTGGAATAGAAAAGTCTACATCGGACAGGCATAAATTATAGACAACTTGACAACTCCACGAACTATCAAGGACTCTTTCTGCAGAAGTCACTGCCATGTTAACATTCTTCGAATTCGCGAAGCATTGGACACAAAAACAACACAGCTCATCCAAAGGCAGATAAATGTCTTAGTTCTACATCTCATTTTTCACCGTTTAACTGTTTAAGTGTCGTTTTGTAGCTTGATGAAGGGGATTACCCCGAAAATTCGCAAGTTGTGTTTTATATCCTAATAAATAGCTTTCTTTTTAACGTTTCGTTTGTTTGGATCTGTTTGTGTGCTTTGGATTTTGGGGCCCGAGTCACTTTTGCCATAATTGCCCGAAGAACTCGTGCCCGAGGTGAAGCTCACGTCAGCAAATGTGTGGCTGAACCCCTGCCAGATCCTGATGAGATATAATGCGCAACCTTTCCTGCCAACTGCAAGATGAAAGGCGTCGGGGACACTTGGTGTGGGGGTGTGGGGATTGGGACTCGAAACAACAAGCCGTTTAGGTCAACGTGACTGCCCCAGTGTCTTGTCCAGGCTTCCAGTGACTGTGTTCGAGCCAGAGATGGCACGTGGCCGTCTGCTTACTGGCTTCCACTGGCCGCACGTGTTGGCGCGGTCGACCAGCAGCCCACCTAGCCTTGCCACCTGGCCTGTCCAGGGATCAAATCCAGATGACCCGCAGCGGGGTTCTGAGGACGAAGACTTGAGGTCCTCCTTCTGTAGAGAACCCGGTGCTGCAGATCAAAGGCTATCTTTAAAGCCTGGAGTCGTTCAGAATATAGCTTTTCTTGCCTCGCCGACTGCCAGGAATAGCTGCCTTACTAATTTGTGCCTTCCAGGTTCATTGAACTTCATACCCCCCCCCCCCGCCCCCCTCCCCACCGCCGATCTCCTTTAAACATAAGGAGTGCAAAGACGAAGGTGAAGAGGTGAAGGTGAAGGAATGACGGTCAGGAGGTGCATGTGAAGATGAACATTGAATCAGACGTTTTCTGGTGATTTGATGGCGTGTGGTTCACCTTGAAATGACTTTCACGGTTGTCTGAGCGTCAGACAGCAAGCATCATCCCGTGGGACTTTTTATTGATTTGCTCAGCAGTGCTTTGTCAGTGAACACTTAGTTCGTTATGGCTTTCTGTTGCAGTGGTTTGCAATTGCAGCTGCTTTGTTGAGGGGTGTGTGTTGCAGTGGTTAGTCATTGCAACTGCTTTGTTGAGGGTTTGTATTGTGGTGGTTTGCCGTTGCCCTCACAACTGAGTTGTCATATGGATTATCGTGCCCTGATTTGCCATTGAAAATTGATTTGTTATGGGCCAAGTTTATCTTGCAGTCGTTTGTCATTCAAAAGAGAATTGTCATGTGGTTTTGTCGTGCTCTGGCCTTCCAGAGAAAACTGATCTGTTGTCGGTGTGTCGTGTACTACTTTGCTACTGAGAATTTATTTGCTTTAAATTAAAATTTACCTTGCGAAATTGTTTACCTTCTTTCTTTCTTGTTCTTTCTTTCTTTCTTTCTTCTTCAATCTGTCCCGGACTAGTTGCGTTGGGAAAGCAACAGGGTCCCGAGTTTCTCGTCTTGAACAAGTTAAATGTGAAGCTCTGCAAGTTAGCGCTGCCTGGACAGCCATTTGCTTCATGGAAGATGCAATAACAAAGGGTCCCAGGCTGCCAATCATCCCAATATTTCAGCCAATCAGAGTGTCTAAATTAATATTCCACTCTAAAAACAATGAAACACACACACACATGCACACATACACACACACACACACGCACGCACGCACGCACGCACGCACTCACGCACACACACATGCAGACATGCGCACACACATGCACACACACACATACACACACACACACACACACACACACATACACACACACACACACACACACACACACACACACACACACAAACACACACACACACAAACAAACAACAACAACAATAACAAACAAACAAACAAACAAACAAACAAAAACGAAATACACATGCGTTAGCTGTATAATAAAACAGTTTACTTTAGTGAACAGATTTATCATCCAGCTAACGCATGCATATTTCGTTTGCATCAGTCCACCCTGGAAGTCCTGTCGTCAAATGGGTAGCCTGTGCGCTACCGGGAACCAGAATGGCTTCACACTATATTGACCTACTCCTCACACGGCAACACTGCAGCCGTGAGCACCATTGCTCTTCATCTTTTCTAATCTCTCACGGCGGTACCGGCAAGGACTGTGAGCCGTGAACAACATTGCTCTTCGTCTTTTCTAATCTACCCGGAACCGTGTGGTGGCCACACATTTGCACTTGGAAGACCTGAAAGTCATCTTTGGCTTTTTACCAAGTGATAATGATGACAATGAAATACCTGTAAGGCGCTAACATTTGATGTAAAATAGAGTTCGATTGCTTAACGTTTAGTCTCCGGAGAAGGTCTGACGGGGATCGAGATACCATGTGTGTGTATGTGTGTGTGTGTGTGTGTGTGTGTGTGTGTGTGTGTGTGTGTGTGTGTGTGTGTGTGTGTGTGTGTGTGTGTGTGTGTGTGTGTAAAGGGGAGGCCCCCCTCCCCTTTACACACACACACACACACACACACACACACACACACACACACACACACACACACACACACACACACACACACACACACCTAACGCTGTAGCTATCACCACCAGAATGAATATGCATTTAAGGCAGGAAGATATGTGACCACTTTAATATTTCATTGCGAGGACAGAGTTTCAAGACAGTGTCCAGAATGTCTGCAGAGGAAGAAGAGTGAAAGCGGGGAATCGAACCGACGTACGTTTGCTTACCAGCTTAGCGCCTTGCCGCTAGGCCAAGTCGGCTCACACTGATTTAATACCGAGAGCATAACCACAGCCATTATGTTGAATGCTCTGTTGCTTTTATATTGTACTTGATGATAATGCTAGCTTTACGTCATATTTAAAATCTTTCTTCCTTTTTATGTAAAGTTTTTACATAAGTGATATGAGATTGATCTTACAGTTATCAAGATAATAGCATATATCACGAACTTACACCAGTGGTTTGAAAGCCACTGGTCGTTAGGGCTTCTTTTACAGAAATATGGCGGACATGGGATCTTTCGCGAGACAGGCGCTTGCGAGCAAATATTGACCGGATACAACTAATACAATCTGAAACAGAGAGGCCCGGAGCGCCTGTGTGTGTTTGTCTGTTTGTATGTTGAGCCAGTTTTCAGCTAGTCAAAGGACTATATCCGGTCCTGAATAAAACCGGGTTTTCTCTTATGCTTGTGTACACCTGTGTCGCCGAGTGTGCCTGAAATGGAGAGTATATAATTACATGCCACAGAGGGGCATCCTTGCTTTGAAGATTTACCTCTGTCGGAGTTTGTGTACCTTGTGTTTACTCGCATGCCAGGTGAGAGTTACTGTAGGCGACTCGTTGCATTGTTGTGTTTGTGTGACGTCTTTCGAGCTCTGATTGACTCCCTTGTTTGTTTGAAAGAACTAAGAAAACAAACAAACAACAAACAAACGACCACCAACACCAACACCAACACACACACACACACACACACACACACACACACACACACACACACACACACACACACACACACACACACACACACACAAAACCTTGAAGCTCTGTCTGGTCCAAGGAACGAACATACGCTAGCTGCTTTCCCCAGATTACAGTGCAACGCACCGGACCGCTGAGCCACGACCCCACGTTCCATTGCACAGCGATTATGGCTGATAAACACGTGACCCAGACACGAGAAGCCCTCTACAACCGCCTCAACTTGCTCCAGCAGTGTCCCGTGTGGCGACCTCAGTCTTCTCGGGCTTTAGCTCTTCACCTTCCTGTTGACAGCCAGCTCTGCTCTTCTTCAGGCGACTCGCGCCCGTCTCATCATTGGGATGACGTCAGTACTGGCCCAACCGAAACACTGGGATACCACCGACATGGGCCCGTAACTTTGTCTTACGTGCCTCAGCGGTGGGTTGGAGATTAACCTGTGTGTGGGTCAGAGATTAGCACCGCCATCGCCGCCGCTGGCTGACTTCTGAGGGACACGGTGAAAGAAAGAGAGAAAGGAAGGAAGGAAGGAAGGAAGGGGAAAAAAAATCGTCAAGCTCTTGGATCCACAGTTTCTCTCCGCTTTCGTTAATGTTCACCCCCCTTGAGGGACTCTGAGCTCTTCGTCAAGTTTTCTTCTTCAACTCTGCGCCAAATCGTTTGTCCACAACATCTGCATGGGGTCATTTCGTCACTTTTAGCGGTCCGGCTATTTGTGTTAATTTCGCATCCCTATTTTTTGGCTGTGTGTTTAGAACGTTTGGTGCGAACTGACCCCAGGGTTTTCTTTGGGATTTGACCGAGAGTCGAGAGTCCACTTAAGAGTGTTGGAGGCAAGTTAAACAGCTTTCCATTTTTTTTTATATTTTTTTTTTTGGCAGGAAAGTGTTGGTGCTGCTGGTTAGAGAGGGTTGTTTTGTTCAAGCGCTGACGGGACTGTCCGCTTGAGTGTGATTGTCTTAATGACGTCAGCGAACAGAGCGTGATTGCTTTTATCGTCCCTCAGCCAAACTGCTTTTTAATGCCATCAGCAAGTTGAACTTCCAAACACAGTAGCACGTGCATCCAGGGGCCTGTAGGGCTGTCCTTCACTGCCATGAAAACACTTGAAAACGACGAATACAAGTGCGAAATCTGAAACCTTTCAGCCTTTTTGTCTTCTTTTTCGCACTGACATGTGAAAGGATTTTCATCAAAACGCATAGCATTGAAAGAAGGTGTGTTACAGGACCGGCAAATATACTGTTTGCAGGCGCGCCCGTGCATCATTCAGCCTGGACATTTTACAGGCTGGGACAGCGAAGTATAAAAGAGGAACTGAGGCGAAGACTCACGTTGGCCCGAAGCGAAGTATAAAAGAGGAACTGAGGCGAAGACTCACGTTGGCCCGAAAAAAATTAAAACTATGTTCAAATTTTTCCATTACAGGCTCCATTCGGTTGTTCTATCAATACTTACACAAAGAAAATGCTTCCTTGCTTTGAATTTGAGCTCCCTCGGCCCCTACGAGCCGTGCTGGTTCGTTATTAATTAATGAAGACAGGCAAAATAGACCAGGGCCCATAATTATGTAGGATATGTATGAAGAACAAATAGCCCCTCCCCCCTAATCGCGTTCATCTTCAAGCCGGTGATGACACGAAAATCTGAAACAGAATGACTACTAGCGTTCTAATCTTCCAAGCACTGAACAAGCAACAACAGATTTTTTTAAAGGATAAATTTCCTTCTCCTGTTTCCTCGTTTTTAACCGTTTAACTGTTGTCTAAGTGTCGTTTTGTGGCTTGACGAAGGGGATTTCCCCGAAAATATCCATATTGTGTGTCCGTGTCGTAATAAATAAGCCTTTTTGTGTTTGGATTTCGGTGAAGACACTGAAAAAATCGGTATGCGTGAAGCTATCCGACCGGCCTAAACGCGTTTATAGTAATGGACTCATTCTTCTACGTTTAAGCGGCCTAAACTCCGTATGAAAATGGCGGCTCTGATGCTGCTGTTACCGACGGAGGCTCTTGCTGCAGAAAATAACGAACACATGTACGGACCCACACCGTGCCACGTACCACTGAAGACCACAAAATATTTATGAAAATTTGGATTCACTTATCAAGACGCATCATAATCAACACAACGCAGACAGCGAAGAGGAGACGGGAAAATCTCGAATGGGAAGGGGTCATTGGGTCACAGGCATCAGCTACAATCACAATGAACTCTGAGTGAACTTTGAACTCAGTGCTCAATCCGTTTCGAGCTTTCGAAGTCACACGAGTTGTAGTGTTGGTAAGAAAAAAAAGTGGGGGATGGGGTGGGGTGGGGGTGGGGGTGGGGGGGGACTTTCCCGATTTCAAAGTAAACACTAGCCAGTAGATATTTCTGAGGATATTGACGAGTCGCGCATGGGGAAGGAGAGCGGGATTAGTGGACTCTTTAGCAAATCAGGTTTAGTGGCTATCCGCCTTTTTGGACTCCCAGTCAACCACGAAGTTTTTTCTTTTTTTAAATTGTTTTTTAATCAGGGCAAAACAAAAATCTGAAACAAAAATGACTGCTAGCGTTCTCAAACAAGTGATGAGTTGATGCTTAATGTCCTCAGATGTCATTTGACATATTAGGGACAAGTTGTGACCAATGCCGAAGCACGGTTCAATAAAATCCACATACGTAAGGTGTATGCGTGTTTAGCTGTAACCTGCCACCTGCACTTTTTGGCAGAATGACCGGGATTTTTTACGTGCTACTGTGGTAACACGGGGGTGGAACGGATACCGAAATAAGAGTCAGCACAGAAAGTCGACCCTGGAGAAGAAAATTCTCCCGCCGTTCCAGCAGGGATTCGAACCCGCGACCTTTCAATCACGAGTCCGGTGCTCTAACCACTGAGCTATCCCCGCCCCCCGCTCTCTCAAACAAACGTTCTTTTGAACCTTTTATGTGTTTGGATCAGGGCAAAACAGTTCTCCAGATAATTACAGGCAAAGAGTCAGATTCACTATTTATGACAAACGTTGTTCTGTGTTTTGACGGGAAGTGGGGCGGAGAGGAGGGGGGTGGGGATGGAGCTGCTTCTGTTTGTGTTCCCCTTACGCTGCGCACCTAATTGTTTCTTCTTCCTCAACCAGGAGTGGGGTGCTGCGGACGCAGAAATTAAGGTCCCATCAGTTGAGAACCCAAAGCTGGCAAATGTTCTCCCTTTAAAGCCTGGAGTTGATGAAAATATAGCTATGCATGCCTTGCCAACTGCTAGGAATTTCTTCTTTGTCTTAATTTTGACCTTCCCGGTCGATTCACCTTCATTTTTTTATAGTAATAATTCAAGTGTTTGTAAAGCGCGAAATCTTGTCCCTAGAGACTATTCTAAGCGCATACACATGCATACACACACACACACACACACACACACACACACACACACACACACACACACACACACACACACACACACACACACACACACACACACACACACAGAGGCACCCGCACACACGAACATTCTGACTATACAAAGCTAAATTTACACAGCTTAAAACGGGCAGCAAACGGAGACTTGAGATGGATGAAGACAGCAACACGGAACAGAAAATATGGCAGGTCTACAGTTTTGCGAAAAGAAATGTTTTTTTAGGTTGCTTTTGAATGAATCCAGAGAGGGTTTCTGTCGGAGAGGAAGGGGGAGGTCATTCCATGTAGATGGACCGTAAACAGAAAAGGCGCGGGAACTAACAGTGGGGAGTCTGGTGCGAGGAATCTGAAGGCTGAGACTGAGTGGAGCGGAATTACTGTTCCTACTTTTTAAGTGCGATAATTTTGGCTAACGCAGCTACCCGCATGGGCCCACGGAATAAAATAGGTCACCCTGCTTATAGTCGCAAGCGATTTAAGCAGACTCCCGTGGTGAGTGCCTTCGGAATATAAATAGGTACCGAAACACGTGCACTGATAGATAGACAGATGTGATTTAGTGACTTGGGTTTTGAACTGGTGTAACAAACAAATTAATGTTGAATACGTGATTCGTCCTGAGGTGATCCTATGCGGTTGACGAGACATTAAAGAACAAAGTGACATATCTTCTTCCTCATTCCTCACGTGGTTGTTTCTTTCTCCTCATTCCCTGATATAACCGTAGTGGTTCACTGGGAGAAACAACAACAACACCAAGTTACTTACTTACTCCTCCTCAATTGCTACACACCTGGCTGTTTCTTCTTTCTCATTCGCCACACACCTGGTTGTTTCTTCTTTCTTATTCGCTACACACCTGGTTTCTTCTTCTTCATTCGCTACACACCTGGTTGTTTCTTTTTCCTCATTCGCTACACACCTGGTTTCTTCTTCTTCATTCACTACACACCTGGTTGTTTCTTCCTCTTCATTCACTACACACCTGGTTGTTTCTTTCTCTTCATTCGCTACACATCTGGTTGTTTCTTCTTCCTCATTCGCTACACACCTGGTTTCTTCTTCTTCATTCGCTACACACCTGGTTGTTTCTTCCTCCTCATTCGCTACACACCTGGTTGTTTCTTCCTCCTCATTCGCTACACACCTGGTTGTTTCTTCCTCTTCATTCGCTACACACCTGGTTGTTTCTTCCTCTTCATTCGCTACACATTTGGTTGTTTCTTCCTCCTCATTCGCTACACACCTGGTTGTTTCTTCCTCTTCATTCGCTACACACCTGGTTGTTTCTTCCTCTTCATTCGCTACACATTTGGTTGTTTCTTCCTCCTCATTCGCTAAACACCTGGTTGTTTCTTCTTCCTCATTCTCTACCAACCTGGCTATTTCTTCTTCCTCATGCGCTACACACCTGGTTGTTATTTCCTCGTTCGCTACACACCTGGTTGTTTCTTCTTCCTCGTTCGCCACACACCTTGTTGTTTCCTGTCCCCACATTGCTACACACCTGGTTTGTTATTTCTTCCCTGTTTACTACACTCCTGTTTGTTTCTTTTTGTCTATACAGTCATTGGTTATACTGACCGTTCTCATTATGACGCACGCTGATTGTTATGGGCACTGTTTATACTAATGGTAATAACCATTGTTTACAATGCACCAACCGTTGGGATTATTGTTTATAGGTTGCCGACCGTTGTGACCATTGTTTATAATGCACTAACCGTTGCGATCATTGTTTATAGATTACTGAAAGTTGTGGTCATTGTTGATAGGTTACTGACCATTGTGACCATTGTTTGTAGGTTACTGACCGTTGGGACCATTGTTTGTAGGTTACTGACCGTTGTGGCCATTGTTTATAATGTACCAACCGTTGGGATCATTGTTTATGGATTACTGAACGTTGTGGTCATTGTTTATAGGTTACTAACCGTTGTGATTATTGTTTATAGGTTACATACAGTTGTGATCACTGTTTATAGCTTGCTGACCGTTGTGGTCATCGTTTATAGGTTCTTGACATTTGTGATAATTGTTTATAGGTTACTGACCGTTGTTTTTTCTTTTGTTGCAGTGTGCGTGGTCGTTCTGGGAAGCGTGAACTCACAAAGTAAGAATTTGTGTCTGTTTGTTTGTTTGTCTGTCTGTCTGTCTGTCTGTGTACTTCTGTAAGAGACAGCGACAAAAC
>OY757552.1:12336283-12346283 GCA_963584105.1 Alviniconcha strummeri
GTATCCTCTTTTAAGATATGACAGTATACGATTGTCTCTGTCTTGTATTGCTTGCTTGCAAGCGCGTGATAGTTATCGCTGGAGATTCAAGCCTGTGTCTTGCCTCAGGTCTTGTGTGGGACTAAGGAGATTCAAGTCCTTGTCTTGCGTCAGAGTCTTATGTGGGACTGAGGAGATTTAAGTATCTTGAGTATCAAGTCTAGTGTGGTACTGAGGAGATTCAAGTCTTGGTCTCTTATCTAGTCTAATGCGGCACTGGGGAGATTTTTCAGTTTTTGTCTTGCATCAAGTCTTGTATGGTACTGAGGAGATTCAGGTCTTTGTCTTGTGTCAAATCTTGTGTGGTACTGAGAAGATTAAAGTCTTTGTCTTGTATCTAGTCTTATGTGGTACTGAGGAGATTCGGATCATTGTCTTGTCTCAAGTCTTGTGTGGTACTGAGGAGATTCAAGTCTTTGTCTCTTTCAGGTCTCTAAGTCTTGTGTGGTACTTAGGAGATTAAAGTCTTTGTCTTGTATGAAATCTTGTGTTGTACCGAGGAGATTCAAGTCCTTGTCTTTTCTCGGCTTGTGTGGTACTGACGAGAATCATGTCTTTGTCTTGTATCAGATCTTTCGTGGTATGAGGAGATTCGAGTCTTTGTCTTGCATCAAGTCTTGTATGCTACTGAGGATATTTTAGTCTTTGTCTTGTATCAAGTCTTGTGCGTGCTGAGGAGATTCAGGTCTTTGTCTTGTATCATGCCTTGTGTGGTACTGAGGAGATTTTAGTCTGTGTCTTGTATCAAGTCTTGTGTAGTACTGAATATTTGTTTAGTTTTTAGTTTTTGTCTTGCATCAAGTCTTGTGTGGTACTGAGGAGATTCAAGTCTTTGTCTTGTATCAAGTCTTGTGTAGTACTGAGGAGATTCAAGTCTTTGTCTTGTTTCAAGTCTTGTGTGGTACTGAGGAGATTCAGGTCTTTGTCTTGTATCAAGTCTTGTGTGGTACTGAGGAGATTCAAGTCTTTGTCTTGTATCAAGTCTTGTGTAGTACTGAGGAGATTCAAGTCTTTGTCTTGTATCAAATCTTTCGTGGTATGAGGAGATTCAAATCTTTGCCTTGTGTCAAGTCTTGTGCGGTACTGAGGAGATTTTAGTTTTTGTCTTGTATCAAGTCTTGTGCGCACTGAGGAGATTCAGGTTTTTGTCCTGTATCATGTCTTGTGTGGTACTGAGGAGATTTTAGTCTGTGTCTTGTATCAAGTATTGTGTAGTACTGAATATTTGTTTTGTTTTTAGTTTTTGTCTTGCATCAAGTCTTGTATGGTACTGAGGAGGGTCAAGTCTTTGTCTTGTATCAAGTCTTGTGTGGTACTGAGGAGATTCAAGTCTTTGTCTTGTATATCAAGTCTTGTGTAGTACTGAGGAGATTCAAGTCTTTGTCTTGTATCAAATCTTTCGTGGTATGAAGATATTCAAATCTTTGCCTTCTGTCAAGTCTTGTGCGGTACTGAGGAGATTTTAGTTTTTGTCTTGTATCAAGTCTTGTATGCACTGAGGAGATTCAGGTCTTTGTCCTGTATCATGTCTTGTGTGGTACTGAGGAGGTTTTAGTCTTTGTCTTGTATCAAGTATTGTGTAGTACTGAAAATTCTTTTTTTAAAGTTTTTGTCTTGCATCAAGTCTTGTATGGTACTGATGAGATTCAGGTCTTTGTCTTGCATCAAGTCTTGTGTGGTACTGAGGAGACTCAAGTCTTTCTCTTCTTTCAAATCTTGTGTGGCACTGAAGAGATTCAAGTCTTTGTCTTGTCTCAAGTCTTGTGTGGTATGAGAAGATTCAAGTCTTTGTCTTGTGTCAAATCTTGTGTGATACTGAAGAGATTCAAGTCTTTGTCTTGTATCAGCTCTTGTGTGTATGAGGAGATTCAAGTCTTTGTATTGCGTCAAGTCTTGTGTGTTACTGAGGCGACTGAAGTCTTTGTCTTGTGTCAAGCCTTGTATGCTACTGAGGAGATTCACGTCTTTGTCTTGTATCAAGCCTTGTGTGGCACTAAGGAGATTCAAGTCTTTGTCTTGTATCAGATCTTGTGTTGTATTGAAGAGATTCAAGTCTTTGTTGCTGCGTCCCCAGTTGTACGAGTGAGGACAAGCAAGCACTAGCCGTTGAACTCCCAGCCTGTTGATTCTACACACGCACTCTGCAGGCCCCATTCTGTTACAGAGTGTGACTAACAGCTGTAGGTGAAGGGTAATCAGATGAGATAAATCAACGATTTAACACGTGAAATTGTTAGAGTAATGTGTAAGCTATACATATGAAGGCCCACGATCAGCGCGAAGAGCGCTGTGACACTAATTAATTCTCTGCTTGCAGTTTCAAACTTCGTTCGGGCACAGTTTCTTCCGTAAATTATCAAAGACGCTGGGCAGACTTTCTTCTTCTTCCGTTAGGATTAGCAACAATTGTCATGTTGATAATTCTGCTGCTATTGTGCGGTTTCTGTGTGTTTTCATGCCATCGGTCGTCAGGCCTTCTCAGAAAGGTGGACGTTTTTTTTTTTTTTTTTAAGGTGCGCAACATATGACTGCGCGCTGTGCGCACGTAGACGAGACAAGCACAAGCGCTGACTCAAAAGAACTGAAAAACGGTCCTTCACCCTGCCTCGACCGGGACCCTAACCGACCCACGGCAGCTGCTTCCTTTGAATCACCACCAGCGCAGCTCGCTAACCACTGAGCTACGTACGGCCCCTTGTAGCCTACGTCGAAGGGCGATGCTTTCAAGAACGCGTTCGCAGAACGTCCGAAAGCAATGCTTCGGCAAACGGTGGCGAGGTGAAAGGACAAGCCGCACACAAGCCGCATCGTCCAGCGTCGCGTCGTGATCCGTGGAGTCGTCGGGCCCGCATCCCGATCCGGGGCATTGCACTATAACCCCAAAGGGCAACCGGGTTCATTAGAGCGGCCGGGAAAACCAACATTTTCAACGACAACGGTTGTAGCATTTTTTTCTTTTTATTGCGGGAGATGAAAAAGAGACTGAAATCTCGTAGTGGCGGTTCGTTTAGAGGTGGGAGAATTTATTTTGAAGCAATGCCTAATCCCAGACACACACCAGATCATCATCATAAAAAAAAAAAAAAAAAAAGGAGAAGAAGAAACTCATCTTTTCGGCGCTGAGACCGTGAGCAGGACCTTCTAACACTCACAGAGTAATATGGCGGCTCCGAACAATGGGAGACGACTCTCCCAGCAGCACGTGACCTATAAAGCGGTTGACCAGCACTCGTTGAATCTCATTTGGAAAGGCTTAGAGAAGTTTGATCGGTCACTTCCCCCACACCCTCCCCCTAGCCCCCTAGAAAAAAAGGCCATCGCACTTTCGAGACAAAAAGTTTGTTAGATAATCAACACACTCCGGGACCAGAACGTTTTGGTGTTTCGTTTGTTTTGGGCCCCCCCCCTCTCCCCTTGTCTCCTTCTTATTAAGGAATAGCGAACCCGAGATGGTGTCTGCAGAACGTGACAACAAAGAAAAGGCTTCGGGAGAACATTGCCTTTTTTTGTTGAAGGGGTTAATTCCGGGTCTGGTTTTGTCTAATCCTGACTGTGGTTAAACCTGATTACCTGCACAGTAGTTTGTTGGAGGCAATTGCAGCCTCCGTGCCACGGATTCGGCATCACTGCTGTTTTGTTTGTGTGTGTTTTTTAAGGAGAAAGACAAAGACTGCGTGTCCTGTATGGAGAAAAATAGCATCTTCTTAATCCTGTTTCGATTACAATGTGTTATAAAGATCTTGATGGAGCCAAATCCTTTAGTCTGGAGATGTTTAAAACTCTCTAGTGCATCTCGGACGTTTCCAAGCGAACAAACTGAATTCATTGGAAAGTAGCTAGCCTTCTGAAAACATGTTTCATGAATCAGGTTTGTTAGTTAGTTAGTTCCTGGGATTAACCTCAGGATAGTGTTGAATAGGTAGAAGAGATCAAAATAAGAACTTAATACTATACAGCTGTATTGCCAAGTGTCAAGGTTATATATCGCACAAGGAATAGTTATGTCATGGTGCCAAGTACACTCGCTGACACAATCACGCTAACCATGTACCACCACCATCAACAACAACTGAGGTAATTAGTTAGTTGGTACTTTGAGCCCAGACAACCACACATCAACCACATAAGGTTATATCAGGGCTACCAGCGCTTGGTTAGTTAGCTGGTTGGTACTCTGAGCCCAGTCAACCACAGAGGGTTATATCAGGGCTATGGTTTCACTGAGTTAGTTAGCTGGTGCTTTGAGCCCAGTCAACCACGTAGGGTTATATCAGGGTTAAACAACAGAGGTAGGCATTGGTTAGAGGTAAATACATAAAAGCTACAGCCGACCTCAGAACTGCACTTGTCAATCTTTGGGGGAAAATGCGGTAGTGTTTTCATTATCGAATTTAGAAACTGAGTTTCGTGAGACAGTTAGCGGGATTGCGTGTGAAAACAGTCAAGTGTCACAGCTGGCCCAAAGGCTGACCGCGGTATCTTTGATTTTGTTCCTTGGGCGACGTGAGCGGGCAATTCACTCTCGTGCCGAACTTCAAAAAGGCAGCAGCCTGCGGCAGATGAGCCGTGGTGTTTTATACACTGAGTTCCGCTAATCGTCACTCACGAAACTCGGTTTAAAAATTCAGTATAAAATCATCGAGGTGTTTAAAGCAGAATCTTTATGTAGGGGAGTGGGGTGGGGAGTTGAGGGGAAGCAGGTTGGAAGCATGGATGAAGAGCCACAAGTCAGAGGTTGCTATAACATAACTTTTATTTGTACACCAACCAACCAGGAAACAGTGTCTGTATTGGAAAAGACACAAGCAAACAAAACATTTAGAACATGAAAGCAAATGTAAAGTCTAAACAACAGCAATTATCTAATAACTACACTAACCATGTAGTTTACCTGTAGGTTACTATAATACGTGATAAATTGATTAATAATCAAGCACATAAATCTTGTGCTTGACTTACACTTAAAACCCGTATCTCACAGATTCACGGTGAGTATACAAGAGACGGCCAGTCAATTAACTGATGAACTCCCAGCATAATAGTATACAATAAAGGAACAGTGAAGAATACGGATTACCAAGCTCATTCTTAACTAAACAGGAAGAGTGAGATAATCGTTACAGCAGTTCCACTTAAGCACACAACGAGATGGATAGTGACACGGGTGGCAATTGGGACCATGCTGTAAGCGGGAGGAAGTCAGTCATAAACTGACCGGCTCCAGCCTAGTCAAGTTACTCAAAGCGTTACAGCATGTTACTGTTACTGACTAGCAGAGCATATCCGGCTGTGAACAACGTCAAGCGTCTTACTGACGCGGGTAGCGCATCAAGAATCTAAACTGCTGATCTGGCTGCGCCTGTCTGCTCGGTTAGTGAACAAAGACCTAATTGCCACCACTGACGCGCATCAACGGCCAGTTAGGGTACACGCACAAAGACCCGGAAAGGGTTTACAGGCTAAGTAGAGTGAAAGTCTGCGCGCCCAAGACTCGGCCATACAAAAGCCGGATCAAGCAGAAATAACACGTCTCACAGTTTATACAAGCACCCCTATGTACTACACCATATTCAACTAGTAAACTGAACATTCCACAACTATGAAGTCAACATCTTCAAAGTGTTAGCCATGATATACCACCGATTTCATGTAGAAACCTAGATCAGTAGGAAACTAAACATATAAGTTATGCCGCACAGAGATCTGCACGGCCACGCTGACAAAGTATCCATACTTTAGAGGGATAACTTTGCATCGGCAAAGCATCACTCAAACTGAACATCCAACAATGGCAACCTATAACATTCTAGCTACATATCAGCTAACCAGGGTTAGCTGCATACATTATGGAAGCACCGGTCATCTTGTGGCATAAAGGCTTAACATTCGAACGCACAAACAAGGTACTCTGACGCCATAGCGGCTGCAACCAGGCGGCAATCTAGCGCCGAAATTACCCACGTATTCAAGAACCAAAATCAAGGCACGTTGTGAACATGGTAACATTTTAAACATACATTATTTACATCAATAAGAAACAACAGAACAACAAGCCATAGAAAAATAACTACTTACAGGCTCTCCCGTGCGATGAACACATGAACACCGGCCGCAACAGTTAAACAAACAACCTGCCTCTGCAGGGACACTGGGGGAAAAGGGACGCTGCCGGCCCAGCACACAACTTTTAACACCTTAGATAATTGGGCCATAAACCCCCACCCAATCAAAAAGGAAAAGGACCGGAAAGAAAAGGTTATAGGGTCATGGTCCCGGAACATGTATACAATACACTCGGTTACATTTATTTTAATTATTTTATTTTCATATCTTCTACCTGTTGAACAAAACTTGTTTTGTGAACGCTGGTTCCTGAATGTGGAATGCAGAACAATGCAGAGAGGATAGCGAAACTGACAACACTGACTTCTTGATTTTGTTTTAGCAACAAATCTTACAAGAATCGTGTCTTGTACTGATCTTTTCATTAACCGACTTGGTTTGTAGTGACGGCACATGTTCTTCCCTGCTGACACTGTATTAGTGGTGAGTTATTCGTATGTTGGGTAACCTGGTAATTAATTTTATCCCCCTCCCAAGAGTCCAGACATGTCTCCTTTGCTGAGAATCCAGAGATGTCGAATGTGTCCTGTGCTGAGAATCGAGAGATGTCGACTGTCTTCTGTACTGAGAATCCAGAGATGTCAAGTGTGTCCTGTGCTAAGAATCCAGAGATGTCAAACGTGTCCTATGCTGAGAATCCAGAGATGTCGAATGTGTCCTGTGCTAAGAATACAGAGATGTCAAATATGTCCTGTGCTATGAATCCAGAGATGTCAAATGTGTCTTGTGCTAAGAATCCAGAGATGTCGAATGTGTCCTGTACTAAGAATCCAGAGATGTCGAATGTGTCCTATTCTGAGAATCCAGAGATGTCGAATGTCTTCTGTACTGAGAATCCAGAGATGTCAAATGTGTCATGTGCTAAGAATCCAGAGCTGAGAATCCGAAGATGTCAAATGTGTCGTGTGCTGAGAATCCAGAGATGTCAAATGTGTCGTCTGCTGAGAATCCAGAGATGTCAAATGAGTCTTATGGTGGGAATACAGAGACGTCAACTGTGTCTTAATATGGTGAGAATCCAGAGATGTCAAATATGTCCTATTCTGAGAATCCGGAGATGTCAAATGTCTCCTGTGCTGAGAACACTGACAACGCAGACAAACCAGATGCTTCCACTTTTTCGTTCAGCTTGTGTATCATGACCGTTTGTTTGTTACCCGGATGAAAGCATCTCCGCCGAAAATGTGTACTGCTTGTGAACACCGTGTGTCACTGTGTTGACTGGTAGAATTCGCGAAGATATGTGTATGGTTCAGGATCCATATCAACGTAATTTGCCTCAGTTGTTTTTGTTTTTGTTTCTTTGCGGGGGGCGGCGTCGGGAGAAGGGGTCGGAATTCACTCGTCTTTCGCTCCGTCACTACATTTTAGCTTGTGGAGAAACAAAAATGGCAGCCACTGTGGGGATGTTGCTCGCAGTAAATGTACTGCGAAATTCGGATTGGTTGAAGAGCTTTGTGGATTAGCAGCCTGGAACCGTGGAGTGTGGTGAAAAGGACTAAAAATGCGGACCTTGGTGATCAGCTTGCTTACTGCGCGTAACACGTCACAGCGGACCTGAAGATGTCGAAGAGTCCGTGGTGTAGTAATCATCGGTAAGAAAGGGACCTCTGGTGAAAAAATTAAAAAGCTGTTTCAAACTATGTAAAGCGTCTGTTTGTAGTTTGTAAAAGTAAGGTGCTTATACTGAAAATGTGCTCATGTTACAGATTGTCTCTTAAAAGCCAATCTCCATTCTTTTCCGACTAAAATGCTGTTAGTTTTCATCCCTTGTGAGTTGAAGAAGAAGAAGAGAGACAGACAGACAGACAGACAGACAGACAGACAGACAGACAGACAGAGAGAGAGAGAGAGAGAGAGAGAGAGAGAGAGAGAGAGAGAGAGAGAGAGAGAGAGAGAGAGAGAGAGAGAGAGAGAGAGAGAGAGAGAGAGAGAGCTTTCCCTGCACAAATATAGCTCTGGCTTTTTTTCTTCTTCTTTTTTTCGCGAGACAGAGAGAATGGGAGAGAGACAGAGAGGAGGAGGGGGAAGGTCGAGAGAGAAGTAACTAAAAGAAATGATTTTGCCCAAAACAAATACAGCAGCAGTTCCAATATTATCTTAAACATTTGCATTAGCCTTGTGAAGGTAGCAATGTCAAACCGGCATCGGGGCTACGGTCGGCGGACGGAATATTGTCATACGGATGAAAACAGACAGAGAGAGAGAGAGAGGAAGAGGGAGGAAGAAGAGGTAGCGCCTTATCCCTTCATCCCTTTCAAAATCTGCTGTAACAAAGGGAGTGTTTTTGCGAAGGAGGCAATTGGCATTGAAGATCAGGTTCAGGATCTTTTGTTTCGAGGGAGTCTGAACTTGTGGGGCTGTGTGGCAAGATCACTTTGCTTGTGCAGGCTGGTCGCTGAATGAAGTGACTAGATTTTATAGCGCGTTTTTTTTTTGTTTTGTTTTGCTTTTCACACTACTCCACCGAAGTGGTGTAGTACTTATAGCTCTGTTTGGTTGTTACACGGATGGTGCCACGTAAAATGCTGTCGTCTCGGTGCGTTCTGGTGTACACCCATACAACCATGCACCATGTCACGGTCCACTTCACGCGCAAAGGCCACATACGTAAGGGTGCATGCGTGTTTAGCTCCCTCAACAATCAGTTCCTTGCTCGTTGCTGCCGTTCTTGTTGTTATTGCCTTCTACACTTCGACCCCCCCCCCCCCCCCCCCAAAAAAAAAAAAATCCGCTCCGACACAATTCCATCAGAATGTCCTCTCAGTACACACACACACACACACACACACACACACAATAACAACACAACAACAACAACAACAACAACAACAACAACAACAACAACAACACACAACACAACACAACACACACACATACACACACACACACACACACACACACACACACACACACACACACACACACACACACACACACACACACACACACACACACACACACACACACACACACAACACAAACTCACCTGACTTCAGTTTTTTTAACACTCCCGACAAAACGTCGACCTTGCTGGCTCTCATAAGTATGCCTTAAAAAAAAAAAAAAAAACGTTCGGGTCTTGGCCCGGGACCGAGGCGGCAAAGCCCCGATGGTGGCATAGTTGAAGGTGTCGCGTGGAGTGGCGGGCAGATGCGGGCTTTCTGGCCCTGGCTGTACCACAACAGGTCAGCTTCTCCAGGTCCACCGTTATGCATTCCTGTAGCCTCTGCTCTGGCCGTCCTCCCAATCCCGGCAAGAGGCCATTGAGGCGTGGTTGCCACGTGTTATGATGGTGAGAGAAAAAAATCAAGGGGCACGTTACGCTCGGTCCCTGTGTCGATTCGCTCACTGATGCTGTCACTCACGAGAAGCAGTTTAGTGGTAGAGCGCCGGCTTGTAATCGGAAGGTCCAGGGTTTGATACTCTTCAGCTCCTGAGAGAGAGAGAGAGAGAGAGAGAGAGAGAGAGAGAGAGAGAGACGAGAGAGGAGAAAGAGAGAGAGAGAGAGAGAGAGAGAGATATTCTTCTCCTTGGTCAGCTTTTCTTTCCTGACTCTAATTTCAGTATCAGCCCCCTCCCCGCAGTAGCGTGTCAAAGACCCAGCCATCCTGCTAAAGATGCAGCGGGCAGGTTAAAGCCAAACACGCTTAAACTTTCTTAGTGAAAATCTGCACCAAAAAGACTCAAGTGGCTTCCATAAAAGAAGTATGGTATTTAAGTACTCTCAGAGATGGCGCCACCTCAGAAGGCGCCACCTCAGATAATCCTTTTGAAGTTTTTTGTTTGTTTGTTTTGTTTTTGTTTTTGGTTGGTGATAACCATCATGTGCCCTAAA
>OY757552.1:12348783-12350247 GCA_963584105.1 Alviniconcha strummeri
TTCAAAGTCTGTTTCACCTGTTGGCACTGGTTTATTGTTATGTCAAGCTTACTCGTCTTTCTTAAGGCGCTGATACGCTAGCCATTTGCGCCGCATGGTTGAAGAAGACTCATAGAACCTTATGCGGTCGGACCCGTCCGTCTTAAACGTGCTGGCTGTCACGCAATACAGCCAATGGGTTAAAAGCAAGAAGGTCAACGTATTCAACCTTGACGCTATTCGAGTTACCATCCCTTGTGACCTCTGGCCTTTTCTTCACTTCAGTCCAAAACGGCGGGGTGCTCATTGGCTGGCGGAGCGGGTCATCCGTTTGGAATATAGGCATGCCTGTGTTTGGAACGGACAGGTTGAAATCGATGCTCTGAGATGTTTCAACCGTACGGCTGTGCTAACACACGATCCGCCTGAGATCAGAGGTTTAGACGGTCCTTCTCAATCATGCGACCGAAACGGCTCGCGTATCAACTCCTTTAGCGGCACAGATCTTTTCAGTCTCACAGAGACGTGTCTGTGTTAAAGACAGCTACGTGACGTTAGATTGCAGGAAGAATATTTGACAATCTATCGCAAGATAGTTACGAGACAATCTATGACAAGCTTGTTCCGTGACAGTCTGTTGCAAGAAGGTTACGTGACAATCTACGCCATGACAGTTACCTAACAGTCTATGGCAAAAACGTTACGTGACAATCAATGGCAGACAGGTACGTGAGTTTTAAGTATTTGTTTGTAATTTTTTATTTACGTCACGCGACAGTCTACGACAAGAAAGTTACGTACAATATATGTCAAAATGTTACATGACAGTCTATGGCAAAAACAATACGTGACAGTATATGCCAAGAGAGTTACGTGACTATTATATATCAAGAAAATGATATGTCGTATGCCGGGCCAACCACTCCAAAAAAAAAAAAAAAAAAAAAAAAAAAAATCTGGTTGATCAGCTTTGGTGTTTGTATTGATCAGTTTTGGTGATTGTATATGGACTACATCTGCTCAGCGGATTATAACATATTTGTTCACAGTAGAAGTCTTAATACTGTGTCTGTTGACCGGTTCTTGTTTTGATCAAGAGAACGACCACTGTTCAAGTGGAATGGCTTGGGTGTGTTAATGACTGTGACTGTTTTTGTATACATATGATCATATTTTTTAAACCCTTTTGAAATACTATTCCTGATGTTGTTTTTGTTATGTTTTTCTGTCCTCCAACCGTTGTTCAAGAAACAGTCATAATATAATTTTCAGTTTATTTTGGTTTTGGTTGTAGAACAAATTGTATGTACATAGCCTTTTTTGTTCATTTTTTTTTCTTCATCGCTGTTACAAAGCACTCATTCCTATGTGCTGATGAGAAATGTTCACAAGATTGATATAATACTACGATTAGCGTGTCAGTTTTTGAAAACATTAAATATGCAAGTTTAATAGACCGTTCAGGTGTGTTAGATTCCCCCCTTT
>OY757552.1:12352947-12362471 GCA_963584105.1 Alviniconcha strummeri
CTCTGTCCCTTATAATTATGACTAAGTAATCAAGTTATTTGTTTTTAATGTCCATCTACCCTATAAGTCATGCCTGACTCGCTCTTTCTTATTAAAAAAGGAAAGGAACCATGTTTTTCGTCCTACGCAACGAATTGAATTCTGCAGAACGCCTTAGTTGTTGTCGTACTGTTCAGGCTTGAAAGGTATAAGGGAAAGCTATTTTAATGCAAATTATTTAATGATGTTGAGAGATATTTCTCTGGATTGCGTCTTCGATTTTCTCAAGGATAATCTGTTTTAACGAATTGTGGTGAACTGAATACTGATCAAAGTTAAGTTTTCATTTCACATCGTCGGATTGTTAGACTTTTAGCTGTTTCAACAGATTGTATGGAGTAGTGTTAACTCTGATATTAATACTCAGCAGTTTACACTCATATGACCCACAAGACTGACTGGGAGTTTAGACCCAAATTACTACTTATTTCCCAGTGGCAGCGATTTCATTCCAAAGCATCCATACATGCAAAAGTATCTAAAAAAAAAGCTGGCTTCTGGCGTTCTCAAACAATTAAAATCGAAATACACAATAGGTTCAAAGAAAAAAGGTTTCGACCCGGTTAACATGTATCCTGTCAGCCACACACGGTCACCCTGAGACGAATTAAAGAGAGAATGAACCTTAGATAACTCTGGATTCTCTGCTGAGGGGTGATTTAAATGTTTGTATCTGCAGTGCCCGCAGCACGGTGGGCCTGCTTCGGCTGATGGGGCAGTCAGGCGGTGGCGGAAGGAGGGGGGTCACTGAGAGAGCAAACCATAAGACAGATCAGTCGAACCGAGATCGGACCTGCTTAAAACGTCATATAACTGACCTATAACCCGAGTGCTTGCAAGTGAACTGGGGAGCGCTGGATCGCTCGAGCCCCGGATTCGTGATCGAAAGGTCTCCAGTCCCGGCAGAAGCGGCGGGAGAATTTGATTCTCCAAGGTCAACTTTCTCTGCTGATATTTCGGTATCCGTTCCACCCCCGTGTTGATTCACTGATTCGGAATCACATGCGACATGTGCGCAATGAGTCTGCTCGAGAGCGGAGAACAGCGCTATATAAAAGCGATCTACAACAGCTGGTGAAGCACTGGGGGCGGGGATAGCTCAGTGGTTAGAGCACCGGACTCGTGATTGAAAGGTCGCGGGTTCGAATCCCTGCTGGAACGGCGGGAGAATTTTCTTCTCCAGGGTCGACTTTCTGTGATGACTCTTATTTCGGTATCCGTTCCACCCCCCGTGTTACCACAGTAGCACGTAAAAAATCCCGGTCATTCTGCCAAAAGTGCAGGTGGCAGGTTACAGCTAAACACACATACACCTTACGTATGTGGATTTTATCGAACCGTGCTTCGGCATTGGTCACAACTTGTCCCTAATATGTCAAATGACATCTGAGGACATTAAGCATCAAAACTCATCACTGGTGAAGCAGAGTTCAGGAGCTGTGTGAGAGTCGAGGTGGCCGTCCTGGGCTGTCCGTCCTAACGAGCCTTCTGGTTTCCGTGGACGTAAAGCTATATTGAACCATGCTTCGGCATTGGTCTCAGCTTGTTCCTAATATGTCAGCTGACATCCTAGGACATTAAGCAACACTACCTACCTGGTAAAGCAGAGTTCAGGAGCTGTGTGAAAGTCGAGGTGGCCGTCCTGGGCTTCCCGTCTTAATGAGCCTTACGATTTCTGTGGACGTAAAGCAACATTGAACCATGCTTAGGCATTAGTCACAGTTTGTCCCTAATATGTCAACCGACATCCGAGGACATGAAGCTCTACATCATCATCATCAACTGGTGAAGTGCTGATCTCATCTGACCCGTGTGAGCTGGTGAAAGGTCGATCTCATCTGAGCTGTATGAACTGGTGAAAGGTCGATCTCATCTGAGCTGCGTGAACTGGTGAAAGGTCGATCTCATCTGAGCTGTGTGAACTGGTGAAAGGTCGATCTCATCTGAGCTGTATAAACTGGTGAAAGATCGATCTCACCTGAGCTGTATGAAGTGGTGAAATGTCGATCTCATCTGAGCTGTATGAACTGGTGAAAGGTCGATCTCATCTGAGCTGTGTGAACTGTTGATGGGTTGATCTCATTTAGGTTCCGCCTCTTTCCTTCACAAGTTTTCGATCTGCAGCACCACGTGGTACGGTGTTGACTGGGGAATACACGGCGATTCAGTCTGATTCCAGCGTTTGAACTGTTGTAATTTGCCCCATTTGGATGCTGCCGTTATCTCTCGTAAACAGTGAACGTGCGCTGTTTCCAAATTGGCCGGGTTTTTTTCGGAATTCACTAGACTTTCACTCTGTTGCTATGGTTACGTTTGTGGGGAAAGCATTGCGGTCACTCTTTGGAGTTTTGCTCAGAATATTAATTAACTGCGACGTTCTGATTGGCTGAGCGATTGACTGACGTTTTGATTGATGTGTGTGTGTGTGTGTGTGTGTGTGTGTGTGTGTGTGTGTGTGTGTGTGTGTGTGTGTGTGTGTGTGTGTGTGTGTGTGTGTGTGTTGTGACAGTCCTGTTGCTAGGCAACGCCCTGGCTGCACCGCAACTTCCGGCACCGTGTACGATGGGCACGTTCTCTCCTGACGACAGCGACTGCACACAGTTCCACCAGTGTAACTGGGGGTGAGTACACACGCCCTGTCTCACGTACACAAGCACTAACACGCCCTGTCTCACGTCCACAAGCGCTAACACGCCCTGTCTCACGTCCACAAACGCAAACACGCCCTGTCTCACGTACACAAGCGCTAACACGCCCTGTCTCACGTCGCCGCTTAGCCTGCCATTTCGCCGACTTCAGTTCATGTGTGTGTTTGTTGCTATTTTCTTGTTTGTTTTTCTTCTTTTGTGTGTGTGTGGGGGGGGGGGGGGGGGGGGGGAAGAAGGGGGCACGGGGAGGGGAGCGGGTGCTTTTCGGGGATTGTGGTGGGAATTGGGGTGGGGGGCGCTACCAGTGTAATAGAGAGTGCTCACTCTCGCACTAACATTCCCTGTCTAAACGTCTGATAGACGGAGTGGAACGCATAATTATGGGCTTTTCCGAGCGCATAGATACCGTCTTGAACTGAACTCAACTGAACTGAACTGTCATGGCCATTGTTTTTTCAAGGCTTGTTTCTGTCCCTTCAGGGAGTGGGTTCCACTGACTTGTCCTGCCGGTCTTCACTTTGACACTTCCATCAGCACCTGCAACTGGCCCGCCGCTGCCAACTGTGGTACGTGTGTTCACTTCTTGCTCTGGATTTCGGCTGTGGTACGTGTGTTCACTTCTTGCTCTGGCTGCCAACTGTGGTACGTGTGTTCACTTCTTGCTCTGGATTTCGGCTGTGGTACGTTGTGTTCACTTCTTGCCCTGGCTGTCAGCTGTGGTACGTGTGTTCACATCTTGCTCTGGCTGTTAGCTTTGGTACGTGTGTTCACTTCTTGCTCTAGTTGTCAGCTGTGATACGTGTGCTCACTTCTTGCTCTGGTCTGTCAGCTGTGGTACGTTGTGTCACTTCTTGCCCTAGTTGTTAGCTGTGGTACATGTGTTCACTTCTTGCCCTAGCTGTCAGCTGTAGTACGTGTGTTCACTTCTTTCCCTAGCTGTCAGCTGTGGTACGTTGTGTTCACTTCTTGCCCTAGCTGTCAGCTTGGTACGTGTGTTCACTTCTTGCCCTAGCTGTCAGCTGTGGTACGTGTGTTCACTTCTTTCCCTGGCTGTCAGCTGTGGTACGTGTGTTCACTTCTTGCCCTGGCTGCCAGCTGTGGTACGTGTGTTCACTTCTTGCCCTGGCTGTCAGCTGTAGTACGTGTATTCACTTCTTGCCCTAGCTGTCAGCTGTGGTACGTTGTGTTCACTTCTTGCCCTAGCTGTCAGCTGTGGTACGTGTGTTCACTTCTTGTCCTGGCTGTCAGCTGTGGTACGTGTGTTCACTTCTTGCCCTGGCTGTCAGCTGTGGTACGTGTGTTCACTTCTTGCCCTAGCTGTCAGCTGTGGTACGTGTGTTCACTTCTTGCCCTGGCTGTCAGCTGTGGTAAGTGTGTTCACTTCTTGCCCTGGCTGTCAGCTGTGATACATGTGTTCACTTCTTGCGACCGAAACGTTTGGTTTCAGACTTAGGAGCGGCTCCACCTTCCGGCCCCTGCAGCACAGTCACGTGTCAAAATGGCGGCACTTGCATTGACTCGGCGGGCACAGCCGTCTGCAGCTGCGCTTCCGGTTACACAGGATCCTTCTGCGAACAAAGTACTGGTTTGCCCCCCTCTCTCTCTCTCTCTGTCTGTCTCTGTTTCTCTCTCTGTTTCTCTCTGTGTGTCTGTCTCTGTCTCTCTGTGTGTGTCTGTCTCTGTTTCTCTCTGTCTCTGTTTCTCTCTGTCTGTCTGTCTCTGTCTCTCTGTGCGTGTCTGTCTCTGTTTCTCTCTCTGTCTGTCTCTGTCTCTTTCTGTCTCTCTCTGTGACTCCGTCTCTGTCTCTCTGTCTGTCTGTCTGTCTGTCTCTCTGTGTCTCTGTTTCTCTCTGTCTCTCTCTCTCTCTCTCTGACTCTGTCTGTCTGTATGTCTGTCTGTCTGTCTGTCTGCCTCTCTCTCCCCTCTCTGTGTGTCTGTCTCTGTGTGTCTGTCTGTCTGACTCTGTCTCTGTCTGTCTGTCTCTCTCTCTCTCTCACTGGTTGATGCATGCACTTTGTGCATCTGCCACTGTGAACACGGAAGTTTTTGTGACAGAAAGAAGAAGAAGAAAAAAAAGCAAGTAACTGATTGCTGAGGCTTTATATTTAGATTTGGAATATCTTAAAGAGGCTCAATCCGGAGAAAGAAAAAGTAAAAGTAGAGAGAACAGGTCTACCAATTAATAATTACTGCCTAATAATAAAGTGATCGGTCGGCCATATGCTTTCTGAATAAATACTCGATGGATCCGCGCGCGCGCGCGCGCGCGCGCGCGCGCGCGAGAGAGAGAGAGAGAGAGAGAGAGAGAGAGAGAGAGAGAGAGAGAGAGAGAGAGAGAGAGAGAGAGAGAGAGAGAGAGAGAGAGAGAGAGAGAGAGAGAGAGAGAGAGAGAGAGAGAGAGAGAGAGAGAGAGAGAGAGAGAGAGAGAGAGAGAGAGAGGAAAGTCCTACTTTCTTCTTAATCAGGAGCCTTCTTGTTCCTTGTTTTTCTTGGTTCACACATTGCCAGATCGGGTAAAAGAACAGACAGACAGACAGACCGACGGACAGATAAACAGATAGCTAGATAATGGCGTTTTTAAAGCCCAGTCAACCATGACGGTCGTATCAGGGCAAGGGACAAAAGAACAGACGGCACAGACCAGGAGAGATGAAGAGGAGGGAGGTGTGCTCTCCATGGACGGCTTGTCTCGCTGCTGTTCCTCAACAGTTGCTTCTCGGATACTCTTTCTGACTTTGCTCCGCACAGCTGCTGAAACAGCAGTTAGCGAAGTATACAAGCTGCTTCGCACTGGCGGGGTCCCCACCTCCTTAACATCGTTGTTCTGGCGGTGGCTGACGGTCTCTTCGGTCTTTACCGGTCGGAGCGCTGGGATGAGCTGCTCATAGGTACCCTCCCCATCCTCCCCCTTTCCTCCGTCCCTAATAAGCCTTATGGTTTCCGTGGACGTAAAGCACCATGATTACTTACTTACTAGAGCAGACTACTGCCTCCCGCTGTGAAACAGACTGAGCAGCAGACACTGACACTAACACTGATACAGACACTGAGACTGACATTGATACAGACATTGACACTGACATTGACACACACTGCCACTGACACTGCCACTAACACTGACACGAATACAGACACTGACACAGACACTGACACTGACAAAGAAACTGACACAGACACTGACACTGACAAAGAAACTGACAGACACTGACACAGACACAGACACTAATACAGACATTGACACAGACACTGACACTGACACTGACACTGACCTGGCTCGTTTCTTCAGTGACCGGCCTGTCCACGTGTGGGGGCATCACCTGTCAGAACGGGGGCTCGTGCTCTCTGTCCGGGGGGGCTGCCTTCTGCATCTGTGCCACCGGCTTCAGCGGCACTTTCTGCGACATCAACAGTGAGTCTCTTTTTTTTGTCAGCTTACATCTGTGTCACTGGTTTAAGCGGCACTTTCTGCGACATCAACAGTGGGTCTTTTTCTTTGTCAGCTTACATCTGTGTCACTGGCTTCAGCGGCACTTTCTGCGACATCAACAGTGAGTCTTTTTCTTTGTCAGCTTACATCTGTGTCACTGGCTTCAGCGGCACTTTCTGCGACATCAACAGTGAGTCTTATTCTTTGTCAGCTTACATCTGTGTCACTGGCTTCAGCGGCACTTTCTGCGACATCAACAGTGAGTCCTTTTCTTTGTCAGCTTACATCTGTGTCACTGGCTTCAGCGGCACTTTCTGCGACATCAACAGTGAGTCTTTTTCTTTGTCAGCTTACACCTGTGTCACTGGCTTCAGCGGCACTTTCTGCGACATCAACAGTGAGTCTTTTTCTTTGTCAGCTTACATCTATACCACTGATAGAATAATTATCATCAGTCAGAGTCTCTTTGTCAGCTTACATCTGTGCCACCGGATTCAGCGGCACCCTCTGCAACATCAACAGTGAGTCTCTTTCTTTGTCAGCTTACATCTGTGTCACTGATAGAATAATTATCATCAGTCAGTTATATAATAATTATCATCAGTCAGAGTCTCTTTCTTTGTCAGCTTACATCTGTGCCACTGACAGAATAATTATCATCAGTCAGAGTTTCTTTGTCAGCTTGCATCTGTGCCACTGTTGCAATAATTATTATCAGTCGGAGTCTCTTTGTCAGCTTACATATGCGATACTGATAGAATAATTATCATCAGCCAGTCTCTTTGTTTGTCAGCTTACATCTGTGCCCCTGATAGAATAATTATCATCAGTCATCTCTTTCTTTGTCAACTTAGATTTGTGCCACTGCTGCAATAATTATCATCAGCCAGTCTCTTTGTTTGTCAGCAAACATCTGTGCCCCTGATAGAATAATTATCATCAGTCATCTCTTTCTTTGTCAACTTAGATTTGTGCCACTGCTGCAATAATTATCATCAGTCATAGTCTCTTTCTTTGTCAGCTTACATCTGTGCCACCCACTGCTGCAGTAGTATCAGTCAGACTCTCTTTGTCAGCTTACATCTGTGCCACCCACTGCTGCAGTAGTATCAGTCAGACTCTCTTTGTCAGCTTACATCTGTGCCACCCACTGCTGCAGTAGTATCAGTCAGACTCTCTTTGTCAGCTTACATCTGTGCCACCCACTGCTGCAGTAGTATCAGTCAGACTCTCTTTGTCAGTTTACATCTGTGCCACCCACTGCTGCAGTAGTATCAGTCAGACTCTCTTTGTCAGTTTACATCTGTGCCACCCACTGCTGCAGTAGTATCAGTCAGACTCTCTTTGTCAGCTTACATCTGTGTTAATGGCGCTGTAAAAATCAGTCATATTTTCTTTGTCAATCTACATCTGTACCTCTGGTGCAGTATCATTAGTCAGAGTCTCTTTGTCAGTCCACATCTGTGCCCCTGCTGCAGTATCGTCAGTCTTTAAATCCAACTGTTATGTGATACTATGTTTTGATTTTGTCCTGCATTTTGTGAACAGCTCAAAACACAGCCTGTAACTCCAACCCCTGCATGAACGGCGGACAGTGCTCCGCCCAAGGAACAACTGGCTACACCTGCACCTGCATGTCTGGGTACAGTGGCACCAACTGTCAATTCGGTCAGTGCACATGCACCTAGACTTGCAATAAAATTAACATTTGAAACAACAGAAAACATATACCTTTTTCCATTCTCTCAGACTGTGTGTGTTCCTGTCTCTCTTTCTCTGTCCTCGTATTTACGCGCATGCCAGGTGAGAGTTACCGTAGGCGACTCGGGTCTTTGTTGTTGTACTTGTGTTACGTATTTCGAGCGCTGATTAACTCCCTTGTGTGTTGATTCTGAAATGACCAGTTGCGTTGACAAGATGTTAACAGCCAAGTGTTTACTATCTCTGGAAAAAACAAAGAAAGAAAAAAGAAAAAAGAAAAGAAAAAAAAAGCTGTCTCCGTCTCTCTGTCTCAAGCGTGAAGTGAACGTGTGTGTATGTATCTGATAATTTTATATAAATCTCTTCCCGCTTGTTTTAAAATTATCTTTCTTTCTCTGTGACGCTTGTGACGCCATTTGTGCATACGTCAGTGAATGAATTAATGTGTGTGTGTGTGTGTGTGTGTGTGTGTGTGTGTGTGTGTGTGTGTGTGTGTGTGTGTGTGTGTGTGTGTGTGTGCGTGTGCTCATAATGTGTAACTGAGTGATGTATGCGTGTGTGCATCTGGCGCTGTGAACACGCTATATTTTGTGCGTAAATTCTCATGTATAACGTTTCACTCACTCATTCATGCCTATTATGTATATAAATGATGCCTGTAATTTTATATTTACTCATTAGTAGCTTAGCAAAGACTAGCTGTTGGGTTTTTGACTGAACCTAAACTACAATCCTTGTAAATTAAGGTTTTCGAGTTCTAGTTCGAGTTCTGTCTGTCTCTGTCTGTCTGTCTGTCTGTCTGTGTCTGTCTCTGTCTGTCTCCCTGTCTCTCTGTCTCTCTCTCTCTGTCTCTCTCTGTCTCTCTCTGTCTCTCTGTCTCTATCTCTGTCTGTCTGTCTGTCTGTCTGTCTGTCTGTCTGTCTGTCTGTCTGTCTCTCTCTCTCTCTCTCTGTCTGTCTGTCTGTCTGTCTGTCTGTCTGTCTCTCTGTCTGTCTGTCTGTCTGTCTGTCTGTCTGTCTGTCTGTCTGTCTGTCTGTCTGTCTCTCTCTCTCTCTCTCTCTCTCTCTCTCCTCTCTCTCTCTCTCTCTCTCTCTCTCTCTCTCTCTCTCTCTCTCTCTCTCTCTCAGCTGAAACCACTATCCTTGCGAAAATTGTACATTCTTTTCGTGTACCGTGCTGTGTGTGATGATGTGAGCACTCGCTCAAATGAAACGAACCATTTGAATCTTGAATCCGGAATGTTTGATCACGAAGCAATGACACGGGAAACGGTTGTGTCTGGTTCCAGCCATGTCCAACGCCTGCACAGTCAACCCGTGTCAGAACGGCGGGACCTGCAACCTGTTCGGTAGCAGCTACACCTGTGCCTGCCCTTCCGGCTACTCTGGCACCAACTGCCAGACAGGTAAGAACTGGGCACAGCCGTCTTTAGTGACAGGGGTAACTAAGGATACACCAGTCTTGAAGTGACAACAGTAAACTATGGACACACCAGTCACCCGTCTTGAGGTGACAGAAGTAACTATGGACACATCAGTCTTGGAATGACAGAAGTAACTACGGACACATCAGTCTTGGAGTGACAGAAGTAGCTATGGACACACCAGTCTTGAAGCGACAGAAATAACTATGGACACACCAGTCTTGAAGTGACAGAAATAACTTGAAGTGACAGAAGTAACTATGGACACACCAGTCTTAAAGTGACA
>OY757552.1:12362671-12392040 GCA_963584105.1 Alviniconcha strummeri
ATCAGATTTGCCATCTATCAAATTCAGCGAGCACACTGCACATTAACCACATCCCCTCCACCAGCAACTATCATCACAATCTATCAGTGAGCATGCTACACAGTAACCATATCCCCTGCTCCAACAACCATCATCACAATCTGTCAGATTCAGTGAGCATGCTACACAGTGACCATATCCCCTGCTCCAACAACCATCATCACAATCTGTCAGATTCAGTGAGCACGCTACACAGTAACCATATCCCCTGCTCCAACCACCATCATCACAATCTGTCAGATTCAGTGAGCACGCTACACAGTGACCATATCCCCTGCTCCAACAACCATCATCACAATCTGTCAGATTCAGTGAGCACGCTACACAGTGACCATATCCCCTGCTCCAACCACCATCATCACAATCTGTCAGATTCAGTGAGCACGCTACACAGTGACCATATCCCCTGCTCCAACCACCATCATCACAATCTGACAGATTCAGTGAGCACGCTACACAGTGACCATATCCCCTGCTCCAACCACCATCATCACAATCTGACAGATTCAGTGAGCACGCTACACAGTGACCATATCCCCTGCTCCAACCACCATCATCACAATCTGTCAGATTCAGTGAGCACGCTACACAGTAACCATATCCCCTGCTCCAACCACCATCATCACAATCTGTCAGATTCAGTGAGCACGCTACACAGTAACCATATCCCCTGCTCCAACCACCATCATCACAATCTGTCAGATTCAGTGAGCACGCTACACAGTGACCATATCCCCTGCTCCAACCACCATCATCACAATCTGTCAGATTCAGTGAGCACGCTACACAGTGACCATATCCCCTGCTCCAACCACCATCATCACAATCTGTCAGATTCAGTGAGCACGCTACACAGTGACCATATCCCCTGCTCCAACCACCATCATCACAATCTGTCAGATTCAGTGAGCACACTACACAGTGACCATATCCCCTGCTCCAACAACCATCATCACGATCTCTCAGATTCAGTGAGCGTACTGCACATTAACTACAGCACATCCAAGTACCTTAGGACTTTAATTTGTTTAAATCACCCCCCTTTTTTTTGCGCAACTGATCTATGCTAAAATTCTAAGCAGAAATAAAATGTATACTTCTTTGTGACAATCCTAGGTAATAATTACTATTTTCAATTCTACGCTAAATGTTGTCGTTTTTCCTTTCAGAATTCCCATGTCACCATGTGTCTTATGCCACTGTGTTTTTCCACATTCCCTGAACGTACATGTACAACAAATTATGGTTTAACACACACACACACACACACACACACACACACACACATACACAAATTTGGACTATTGTAAATACATGTGTTGTACACAGTGTCCAGAGCCCTGATGACTGTAATCTGCTTACCCTCTTCTTCAACGCTGATCCCATGCATTGTTAGCTGAAATGTCAGATCTGTAATAGACAAGGTAACAAAGGTCTGATTAAATGCTTGCCAGTATTGTCTCATGAAGACTTGTATGAAGTACACAGTTTATATTAAAGGCACGAAAATTATGTTTTAACATACCACCACAAAACAAGTCATCATTACATAAAAACAGATTATTTAAGGTGCCCAATATCATAAGAACTCAGAGCGCTTACAAACACATAAAAATATGCTCATTTCACCAAACACGCACACGCACACACATGCATCTTGAAACTAGCTCTATATCATGTTTACAGATCTACATATTTCATCATTTTGTCTGAAAAAAAGAACGTCAACATGATGATGATGATGATGAGTTGATGCTTAATGTCCTCAGATGTCATCTGACATATTAGGGACAAGTTGGTAACACGGGGGTGGAACGGATACCGAAATAAGAGTCAGCACAGAAAGTCGACCCTGGAGAAGAAAATTCTCCCGCCATTCCAGCAGGGATTCGAACCCGCGACCTTTCAATCACGAGTCCGGCGCTCTAACCACTGAGCTATCCCCGCCCCCCTGTCATGTCAACATGAATCTGAGTAAGCACTTAAATACATCCAATCAACCAATAAACCAGCTGAACACCATCACGGACCATTACACTACCTACACCTCTTTTTGCTCTCTACTGATGTCCCTTTTAGCCCCATAGTATTTATGCCTCTTTTGCCCCCAACATATGTTTACAGTCTCCTTGTTTCCCCTATCAGTATCAATGCCCCCTTTTGCCTCCTATCTATGCCCCTTTTGCCCCCTACCATATGTTTACAGTCTCCTTGTTTCCCCTATCAGTATCAATGCCCCCTTTTGCCTCCTATCTATGCCCCTTTTGCCCCCTACCATATGTTTACAGTCTCCTTGTTTCCCCTATCAGTATCAATGCCCCCTTTTGCCTCCTATCTATGCCCCTTTTGCCCCCAACATATGTTTACAGTCTCCTTGTTTCCCCTATCAGTATCAATGCCCCCTTTTGCCTCCTATCTATGCCCCTTTTGCCCCCTACCATATGTTTACAGTCTCCTTGTTTCCCCTATCAGTATCAATGCCCCCTTTTGCCTCCTATCTACGCCCCTTTTGCCCCCTACCAATGCCTCTTTCTGCTCCCCACCAATGCCACTTTCTGCACTCCCCCCCCAGCCCTCCACCTATTGCTGCTTTTGCACCCTACATGTGCACCACTTTGTACCTTACCGGTGCATCTTTTCTGTAGCTTTTGGATCTCCTCATGCAGCGCTTTTAAAGTTGCGGCATGTTCCTGCTGCATGAACAAAATGGAACTCTCCAAGTTCCGCTTGTGCACAGCAGCCTCGGTCGCCATGTTCACTGCTCCCAAATGGCACAAACCCCTGCAGCAGTCAAAGCAACACATTATCACATACCAGTAATAGTATTAGTTTTACTAATACAGTGGAATCCACAACAAAAGACCTTATATATAAATTATAATATATATATAATAATAAATAACTTTTGTATAGTGCTATTTCTGGTGTACACAAACTCATTGCACTTTACAATTATGCATTCATGAACAAAAGTGTTTGCAAAAACATGGTCACTTAAACTAAAGCAAGGGTTTAAAACAAATAGTCTAACACAGGTTGTCTCTCATCAGCATACTGTCAGTTACTTGTGTGACATCATTTACAAATAAATTAACACCATATAAACTTAATTATTAATTATCACCATCATCAGGGAGTGGCAATAGCTGTGCTTAGACTAGAGTGCTGGACTTATGATCAGAAGACCACAGGTTTGAGTCCTAGAAGTGGTCATCTGAGCCAAGACCACCCCTACCCTACTTCAGATCCTCTGTTCAAATCTGGCCGGGTGTAACCTGGCTCAGTAAACGCCCTGATAATTCCTGGTAAGTCCTGTCTTTAGTTGGTTGTCTTTGCAGAATCATATTACGTCACTCTGGAAGTAACAGACAGTTCCCCTGCCAGCTACCAGTGCAAGAGAATGGAAAGCTAAAGTCTAGCTAACTGTTCATATCCAGTTTTACTTTTTTTTTTTTTTTAGTTGTATGCTTGTCTGTCCATTTTCCCTTTGTGCTGTATGCATGCACCACCTGTTGAGAACATTTGCCTGTATTTGGGATTCTCTCACTGCATACAAAGTAACAAAAGAAGAAGAAACAGTGTACTGCTAAAATTCAAATGTGCATATGCCATATGGTTTCTGCCAAAACTCAAAGTCAAACATTCAGTTGCTTCGAGTGATGTCAAGTGTGATGTAAATGCCTTCTTTCAATAAAGTTACTTGAGAAATATATACTACTGTCAAATTAGGCTTGTCCTTTAAATAGGGGACTCATCCTCTGCAATTTATACTTGTAAACAAAAGAAAAATAATCACACTACTGTGCATGAACACGTTTTCTGCCTTAGATCGCGTGAATAACTCAAAGAGATGAGAAGAGAAACATATGCATACTCAATAACAACAGTGGCAAAGAAACAGCGTGAAAAAGTCACATTTATCTTTCAAACACAGACGCAAGACACATCAACCAGAAACCACTGCTTCCTAGTGATTATGACGCCATGAAAGGATGCTCTCAGAGCGGCGTCGCGGTATACGATATCTTTTGAATGGCTTCATGTACAAGTGCAATTTTATACTTACAAATGCCCCTTGATAATAGCTGTAAATCTAGCACCAGATCATCACTTCATGACGCACGTTACTTTAACAATTAACTTGGTCATTAATCCATAACAACAGACTGGGAGCCATGGCCTTCGCGACAAGAATGTGTGTGTGGATCGCTGGGATCGATTTCCTGTCAAGACTTTTTTTATAAAATGAAACAGAAAATGTTTTTAAAAAATCACTTTATTATTATTTCTAAACCTTGTAGATTGTGAATATAGTTTTCAAAAATATTTAGCATGATTGTAATCTCGCGTTCTCGTTGCTTGAGAAATCGAAAGAGGGCCCTAAAACATGGCGTCTTCCTCGTCGGTTTCGGGTAAACCCCGTTCCTCTGCAAAAGGTGTTGTAGTGTGGGAATGGTTCAACGAGCACGGAAAGTGGCGTCCATATAGCCCAGAAGTTGTGGCGTACATCGATAAGGAAGGACAAATCGCTTCTCAAGTGCACTTAGAAAATGTTTCGGCATGCCTGAATATGTACACAATAGACATCCCGTCGATGTGCCAGATAAGGAAAGGCACAGGTAGTTCATAAGCACTTCATAGTTCATGTCTTAAACTGAATCATTTCCCTTGTGATTATGAACTTCAAAGATTTCAACTGAACACGAATGAGAAAACCGTTTTTAACTTGTGGCGGAGGCTTTCTATACCCCACAAAGAGCCGTTTTTGCCCGTGCATGTGATAATTTATGTAACTTTGTAAACAGCACATTTTCCAGCATGTGCTTTGTCGTCTTGCAGTTTTCGGCCCCAAGGCCTGGTTAACAAAAATATGTTCCCTTTCCTTTTCATCATGCCAGGAACGTTTTCCTCTGATCGTAGCTGCCAGTGTCAGTGTGTGTGTGGGAATTAGAATCACACTCTCAGTCTCACTCACTTGGCTACATTTAAAGTTAAAGTGTGGACTTAATTAGTTAATATATTACGTTTATTAGAGTAGAAAAGAGTAACCCCAATTTTTATTTTAAAAGTTATTTTAGGGAAACAAATCTTGATCTGTTAATTATTGTAAAATCAAGTTTTGATCTGTAGCCATAGTGTCCTTTCACTAGTTTCAGAAGATTTTTTCTTCTTCAACTCTTCTGAGACTGACACTGTGACAGGAAAGATTATTTTATGAAATGCTTAAACTTGAAATCTGTTGTGAGGTCTCAAGGACAGATTCAGAGTGCTCACAATGGACTGTCCTCCCAGAAGCTTTGCTCCCTGCGTGCCCTTAGGGGAACTGCCATCTCAGTGCTGACCCTCAGACACATTTTTACAATTTACTCTCACTGTTTAATAGTATAATAATTAGAACTCTGAACTGTACACATTGTCAGTTTGATTTTGAACCAGCGGAATGAACCAGTGGAATGAAAGATATCTGAGAAAATGAACAGCTACAGTAACTAAAAACTATCACAAAACGTATAAAGTTCTCTGCTGGAACTTGGTGGCTGCTTTAAAATCAAGTTACACTTACAGCACTGAAATTGTTGAATGGAGTGGTTGTCTTTTAAAGGAGGAGGTTGGAAGTGATGGGGTGTGGTGGTGAGGGGGAGTCATCCAGCTGACAAGATGGGAATGTTACAGGCACCTCTCGGCCAGTGCGGCGAGTCATCTACCCTGCCAACAGTCCGCCAGCCCAGCAGGTGATGTGGGAGTTTGAGGGGGACCACCCCGGCCACTGGGTGCCCTATGACATGGAGATCTCAGCTTGCCTGGAGCAAGCTCAATTGGCTGGCCAGCAGATGCTGGACATGAACACACTCTTTCAGCTGCCTTACTCCATCCACTTCACAACCATGCAACAGGTAAGCTGGCACTTCACACCCTTACCTGCAACAGCTAATGTGGCGCTGGAGTGGCAACATGTCACAACCAGGCAACTGGAAAGGTGGCACTTCACACCTTTACATACAGCAGCTAATGTGGCACTGGCAGCATGTCACAACCAGGCAACAGGTAAGCTGGCACTTCACACCCTTACATACAGCAGCTAATGTGGCACGTCACAACCAGGCAACAGACACACATTGAATGATCCTCTGTTGTGCTTGTATCCCTACTGAATGACCCTGTGTTGTGCTTGTGTTCCCAGGTGCGGATGAATACAGGGAGGACTCGCACAATCCGCCGCTCACCCCTTCAGTCTCCTTACCCCTCAGCTGGGAAAACTCCTCGATGCTTCAGCAAGTTGACCACTGTTTTGGATCCACTGAACCAGCCATCTGTGTCTGGTCAGCACAATTCAGCCAGCTCTGCCTCCAACTCTTCAGCAGCTGGAGCAAGTGGCAGTGGGATGCAAAGAGGGGTTAAAACAGCGAGGCAGTCATCAAGTTCAGACTCCGACTTAGACTCTGACTCATTCAGTGGGATGACACTGAGGGCGAGAACAAGACTGGTCAAGAGGATGAAGAAGGCTCATCCCAGCCAGAGTGGTGCCGGAGGGAGGAAGTCGGGCAGGCCCTCGGTCCCTCCCAGTGCCACGGTCACACTGGAGGATGCCCAGCTAGCGGGTTCGATATCGTCAGCATTGCCTCACTCCACAGGACCTCTCACACTGCCGACTCAGACTCCGGCAACAGCAGGTGCGAACCACCCGCTGTCCAGTCTGGCTTACTCCCTGCCCACCGTGTCCCTGGTCAACGTGGGCCCCACCCTGTCCCTCCCCCTCGTCACCTACGCACAGCCACTGGGGGCTCACCTGTCACGCGGCTTCCCCCCCATGACCCACCTCCCTCCCTCTCAGCATCAGGGGCATTCCCACCACTCGCACCAGCATCAGTCCCACGGGGCCACCTCCACCCAGCAGGCTGGGCATCCTTCCCACAAATTTCCTGCCATGCAGGGACCTTCCCAGTCTCACAGCCACCTGCCCTCCTCCCAAGCGCAAGGGCACATGCACGTGAGCCACGGCCTCCAAGGGCACGTGAGCCACAGCTTCCAAGGGCATGCCCACCTGAGCCACAACCCCCAGGGACCCGCCCACAGCTCCAGCAGCTGGCCAGGTGTCGCCGGGTCTGTAGCCTCGTCGTCCTGTCTGCCATCTTCATCCAGTGCACCAGCGTCATCCTGTTCGCTGAGCATGATGGCAACTTCACAGCCGGGGCCTTTGGTTTCCCTTTCCTCGTTGTCAGCAAGCCACTCCCACTCCCACTCCCATTCCCACTCCCACCCGGGATCTGGGCTGTCCTACCAAGGACCTCTAACGAGAAATCGTTTCCTGAAGCAGCAGGTTGTCGGGCCAGGGTCTGGCAGCAGTGGTGGTGGCATGAGTGGGTCTGTGATGGGTGGGTCAGTGGTTCCGGGCGTGAGTGGGATGAACGGCGTACACCAGCTGATGACTGGCCACATCCCCCACAGCTTCGGCTCCTCCCACCCGCAGGGACACCCGGTGGCCAAAAGCGGCTCATCGCAGCACCTGCCTCCCCAGCAGCAGCAGGCGCCAGACCCTCTGAGTCAGCGCTTGCAGCAGATGCACCAGCAGCTGCAGCAGCTGCAGCAAAAGCAGCATCACTTGCAGCAGCTGCAGCAGCAGGTGCCGGGGCAGGGGTCGGGGTCGGGCTACCCCTTCAACATGTCCGCCTTTGTGCCCTCCATTGGCCTCAACCTTCTGCCCCAGACGCCGTGAGTAGGGCCGTGTATAATGATTTGCTTCTTTCTTTTGACTTTGTAAGAGAGAAAGGGACATGTATGTATTGATGTTGTGTCATCAGTTTATTGATATTTAATTTGTATGTTGAGTTTTTAATTGAAATTTCAGGCATATGTTTGTTGTTGTTAAATTTAGGCCTTTTTCTTCGACCAAAGATTTATGAGCAAAAAACATTGAGCTTAATGTGTGTGTTTTTTAGGGCTAGGCAAAAAGCACAACAACAAAAAAGTAAAAGAAGAAAGAAAAAGAAGGAAAGAGAAAAGAAAAAGAGGAGCATAGAATGATAGAATCTCAGTAAGATCAGAGAAAAGAACAGAATTACAGCTCAGCCGAAGTTGTTCTTATTGCATCTCATTCTCAGTCTTTTCTAGAGTGTTTCAAAACCCATTTGATTCAGAAATATTCTGAAATGGTTTGAGACTGCTAACATTTCTGCCCAATCTGTAGGCTATTTACTGTAATTGTAAAGCATTGTTTTTCTAAAGACCATTTAGAGGTGGGTTTACTGACAGTGACACAATGACAGTGTGATTTGACATACACTAGTGAAGGGTGTGTTGCCACACAGTGACAAGGTGACAAACTTTACTTAACAACATTATTTATGTAGCTGTACAGTGTTAGCCATTAATCTGTTATTTATTATTTTATCATTTGTGTATATTAATATTATATAGCACTATTCTCCACTCTCGAGCAGATTCACTGTGCTCACATGTGATTCTAATTTCTACATGAGTGACTAGCTTTTTATAGCACGTTTTTGAATATCCACCAAAGTGGTGTACTTGTAACGCTGACATGGCTCTTGCTACACAAAACTGCTGCTGTATCAGCGTGTTTTGTGGACAACCAAACATACACCATGTCACTTTGTGCAAAGCCACATGTATACCTAAGGTGTTTGCATGTTTAGCTGTAACCTGCCACTGCACTTTTGGCAGAATGACTGGGATCTTTTCCATGCTACTGCAGTAACATAGGGGTGGAGAAGATCATACCAAAATAGGAGTTGGCACAGAAAGTTGACCCTGGAGAAGAAAATTCTCCTGCCACTCCTGCAGGGACTCGAACCTGTGACCTTTCACTAGTTTCAGTCATGAGCCCAGCACTCTAACCACTGTGCTATCCCCACTTCTGTCATGGAAGTAGGCTCTGTAAAACTAAAAGTCTGTTTTGTTGCTTTAAAACAAACAAAACAATGCACGTTTTTGTCCTTGTGGAAAATTCAGGCCACAAGAGCAGTACTACCCATTCCTATAACATTTTGCTATAAAAGTATAAGTATGTGTTGTTGTGTTGTATTTTGTGTGCCCGAACAATGGTATAGATGCCAGTGTTTGGGATTTTTAGTGTCAAGTGTGCATGCAGATGTTGAAACAGTGGATGCATGCTAATTGCTATGCTATTGCATATGGGGGCTGTAGTGTCAGACTGAGAAAGTCTGCACTGGGACTCTGGGAGGAAAATCCCTTGCAGCACTGGCACAGTCTCTCTGTCTGTCTCACTCATTTTGTCTGTCTTCAGTCTTGCTCATTTAACATTTTGTCTGTCTCACTCATTTTGTCTGTCAGTCTCTATCCCAAGATTTTTCTGTCTCCCTCTCAGTCTTCCTCTCTCCTTCTTTCACACACACACACACACACACATGATACACACATGTGTACACATGCACTCACATGCATGCACACGCATGCATGCATGTGTGCACTTTGACATTAAATATACAAAATAAGGTTATGGTGTAGGATTAGGCATGGCCCTTTATTGTGTGTGTGGAAATATATCTTTCTAAAATCGTTCTTCTGCTCTTAGAAGTTAGAGGCTAGCATGGAGGGCAGAATGCTGTATTTCTTGATGGCAAAAAGCATCAGACTGATTGCAGATCAGGGACTCTGATCTAACCAGAGAAAAATGTCTATTGATCTCTTGGTGGGGGGGGGGGGGGGGGGGGCAAGAGCGAGTTGCCCTTGCACCCAGCCTAATGAATTATGCATAAGCCATCAGCAGAAACCCATCAAACTTTCTTTATACAGCTAGTCTTGGAGTAGACCTGTAGAACTGTCACTACCCCACGCACAAGATTGTCACACTCCATCATGAATGTTGGAATGGAAATGGCAGATGAAATCTCAGCTTTCACATGATTATGCAAGAGGCTTGGGGTAGAGTTGGGAAGCAAGGAGCCACTGACACTGTTGTATTTGCTGCGTTGCTGCCATTTTCTCAGCTTTGGTTGGGAGTTCTAAGTGCAGTTGAGTCTCCAGTGTCAGCTGTCAGGCTTAAACTAGTTGAAGCTCACTAGCGCTGTGTGTTGTTTCTGATGAAATAGGAAAATAGGAAGAAGAATAACTAGTATTTATTAAGTAAATAATTGAAGCTCACTAGTGTTGTGTGTTGTTTCTGATGAAATAGGAAGAATGATAAGTAGTAAAAAGTATTATTTATTAAGTAAATAATATAATGTGTTCTGCTTTCAACTAAGTTCAAGTGATAAGTCTTTCTGTTTAGGCTGTGTGATTCCACATCAAGTTAAAATGACTGTTCTTGTGTGGTTCTTTATCAGATGACTGTTCTTGTATGGTTCTATATCAGATGACTGGTCTTGTATGGTTCTTTATCAGATGACTGTTCTTGTATGGTTCTTTATCAGGTGACTGTTCTTGAGTGGTTCTTTATCAGATGACTGGTCGTGTGTGGTTCTTTGTCACTATATGTCAGATGACTGGTTTTGAGTGGTTCTTTATCAGATGACTGGTCTTATAATTATATGGTTCTTTTTCAGATGACTGTTTTTTTTATTGTTTTTTTTACACACACACACACACACACAAAAATGACTGGTCTTGTATGGTTCTTTATCAGTGGACTGATCTTGTTGTTGTTTTTAATTTAAATGACTGGTCTTGTGTGGTTCTTTATCAGATTACTGGTCTAGTGTGGTTCTACAACTTCTAGTCTACTGCAAGTGTTGTCTTTATTTAATACTAGTACTGTAGTACAGTAGTAGTAGTAGTACCATGTAATACTATTATTATTACTAACACTGAGTAACTGGTTATATGGTTAGGTGCTTCAAGTCACCAGTCTTGTACGGTTCCATTTCAGTGATTGGTCTTTTATTACTAATATTAGGTTTAATACTAATACTTAATTAGTTAATACTTGTTACTAATAATAGTAATGTGTTAAATGGTAAGGTGCTTTAAGTGGTTGTCATGTACAGTTCTGATTCAAGTGACTGGCATTTTAATACTAATGCTGTAATAGGTTGACAGGTGCTTCAAATTGGTTCAAGTGATTGGTCTTATTTGGTTCATTGGTTGTACTTCACGTGACTCACTGACTGATCTTGTTCACGTGATTGGTCTGTTATGGTTGTACTTCAAGTGACTCACTGCCTGGTCTTACTTGTTCAAGTGATTGGTCTTTTAATGTTTTATGGTTGTACTTCAACTTTCAAGTGACTCACTGCCTGGTCTTACTTGTTCAAGTGATTGGTCTTTTAATGTTTTATGGTTGTACTTCAACTTTCAAGTGACTTACTGCCTGGTCTTACTTGTTCAAGTGATTGGTCTTTTATGGTTATACTTCAGCTTTCAAGGGACTCACTGCCTGGTCTTACTTGTTCATGTGATTGGTCTTTTAATGTTTTATGGTTATACTTCAACTTTCAAGTGACTCACTGCCTGGTCTTACTTGTTCATGTGATTGGTCTGGTATGGTTGTACTTCAACTGTTCAAGTGACTTACTGCCTGGTCTAACTTGCCATCACTTGGTTCTGCTCTGTGTGTCTGCGACTAGCCTTGTAATTATGCTACTGCTGTATTGGTAACAGGATGTGTGGTTCAGCTTCGGTTCAAGTGACTGGCAAGTGGCAATGTACCCATCCAGTGATGCCTGCATCAATGATCAAATAACTGTTTGGATGTCTTTAGAGTGGAGCTAAGTACTGCAAATGCTGTGAAATGACTGGTCTTGTAGTACAGTCTTGTACGGTTGGGAGTAAAAGTTCTGCTTCAAGTAACTTACAAGTCTTCAGTGGCCTCTACTTCAAATGACTGGTCTTGTAAAATATGTAAATTGTATGGTTCTGCTTCAAGTGTCTGGTCATGAATAGTTTGGTATCAAATTACTGGTCTTAAATTGTTTAAAAAAGAAAAAAGATTACTGGCCTTGTAATTGTATGGCTCTACTTTAAATGACTGGTCTTGTAATAAACTAAGACATACATTGTGCTACTTCAGTGACTGGTCAGAACAGGAGGGGGTAAATAAGTCTGATTGGACATTGTAATGCTGTAGTGTACTGGAGGCAGTTAAACTTCAGCATGAAAGCTCTGTGTGCTCTTAAACTTAAAGGATGGAAACATCAACGGTTAGGCTCTTCCTCAGTGTCCGAGGCTTTCTGACTGTCTGGCCCTCTTTCTGTCTCACTCATTTTGTCTGTCTGTCTCTGTTTGTCCCAAATTTTCTCTCTCCCTCTCTCAGTCTAACTCTCAGTCTTCGTCTCTCTGTCAGTCTCTGTCCTTTCAGTTTCACACATGCACACACACACACACACACACACACACACACACACACACACACACACACACACACACACACACACACACACACACTCCTTCACAGTCTTGTTATTTTGTTTGTTTGTTTTCTTTGATTAATTTCTTGTTTTTTTTCTTCTCATTTTGCTGGGTACAGGTAGGATTGGTTATTTGGTTATTACATTACTCACCGTAAACACTAGTCTACTGAATGCTTGCATGCTACACAATTCAGAAAAAGTCAAATCTGCATAGACAGAATGATCTACAACCACCTGGGAATGATAGCTGTACCTCCCAAGACCAAGAAGTGAGAACCATTCATAATTAAAAAATGTGCACCAGCTTGCTGCTCAGAACCATTTGTTTCTGAAGTGTTCATTTTAATGCTATGCTTTGAGACAGTGTTGCTGCATATGCATCTTGATGTGTGTGACTCCAGCGTACAGTATACAGTAATGAGTACACACCTTTGAATGCTGTGGCTGTGTTGTTTCAGGCTGCTGTTACCTGGCTCAGGAAGTGGACAGCACCACATGCCATCACACCCCTGTGGCTCAGGTATGCAAATAAATGAGTCAGCTTGAGTCCTGTTGTAGTTGACATGTGAACAGGAACTGATTTCAGTTGTAGTAGGCATGTAGACAAGGAATGATGTAAGTTGTGGTTGTCATGTGGACAGGGAGTAATTTGAATTGTGGTTGTCATGTGGACAGGGACTGATTTAATTTGTGTTGTCACGTGGAAAGGGACTAATTTGGGTTGTGGTTGTCATGTGCACAGGGAGTAACTTGAGTTGTGGCTGTCATGTGGACAGGAAGTAGTTTGAGTTATGGTTGTCATGTGGACAGGGAGTAATTTGAGTTATGGTTGTCATGTGGACAGGGAGTAATTTGAGTTGTCGTTGTCATGTGAACAGGAAGTAGTTTGAGTTATGGTTGTCATGTGGACAGGGAGTAATTTGAATTGTGGTTGTCATGTGGACAGGGACTGATTTAATTTGTGGTTGTCACGTGGAAAGGGACTAATTTGAGTTGTGGTTGTCATGTGCACAGGGAGTAACTTGAGTTGTGGCTGTCACATGGACAGGGAATAATTTGAGTTGTGGTTGTTATGTCGACAGGGAGTAATTGAGTTGTGGTTGTCATGTAGACAGGGTCTGATTTATGTTGTGGTTGTCATGTGGACAGGGAGTAATTTGATTTGTGATTGTCATGTGGACCAGGAGTAATTTGAGTTGTGGTTGTCATATGGACAGGGAGTAACTGAGTTGTGGTCATCATGTGGACAGGGAGTAATTTGAGTTGTGGTTGTCATGTGGACAGGGAGTAATTTGAGTTGTGGTTGTCATGTGGACAGGGAGTAATTTGAGTTGTGGTTGTCATGTGGATCAGGAGTAATTTGAGTTGTGGTTGTCATATGGACAGGGAGTAATTGAGTTGTGGTCATCATGTGGACAGGGAGTAATTTGAGTTGTGGTCATCATGTGGACAGGGAGTAATTTGAGTTGTGGTCATCATGTGGACAGGGAGTAATTTGAGTTGCGGTTGTCATGTGGACAGGGAGTAATTTGAGTTGCGGTTGTCATGTGGACAGGGAGTAATTTCAGTTGTGGTTGTCGTGAGCACAGGGAGTAATTTCAGTTGTGGTTGTCGTGAGCACAGGGAGTACACAACTGCAGCAGCCTGCTTCCAGTGTTCCTGTGACAGAGACGCTGCCTACAGAAACCAAGATTGTCCTGCCCAGACAGAAGAAAACCAAGCATAAGCGTAAGTCACCAGGTATTTGTGCTGGCATTAGGGGATTACATTGGAATCACTGTGTATGTGTGCATATGTGCACACATACACATGCATGTGTTTGACTCTGTGTGTGTGTGTGTGTGTGTGTGTGTGTGTGTAGGTTTGAGTGTGCGTGCATGTGTGTGTGTGTGTTATGTTTGAGTGTGTGTTTGAGGTGTATGTGTGTTTGAGTGTGTGTGTGTGTGTGTATGTTTGAACGTGTGTGTGTGTATACATGCATGCGTGTCTGGATTTTGTCCAAGCAGTGTCTTATGTACTGCTCAACCTTGTGTAACCAATGCCAGTGCCAATGTCCACTTGTATCTCTAGTGCAGTTTAACTCCGTGTGTATGGCCACATGATTGCTGTGCCAAACATCATATGGTGACCAGTGTATCATGATGAGGCAGAGTGTCGTGCAGAGTTCAAGGTCAAAGTGAGGGTTCATATAATCGGAATATGGCTGTTTTGGCTTCATCTTTTGTGGGGGGTTACTTGATACATTTCTTTATTATATGTAATGTAAGTATGTTGAAGATGAGTGTTGCCTCTTTTTTTCAGCTAAAACTGCAGAGGAAGTGCTGAACAGGTACATGGAGTCCATTACTCCTCAGGAAAATGAGGTAAGTTTGTAGAATTTAGTTTGGATGGTGAAAGTTGGTATAATCCGCTCATTCTTCATTGGTTAGCCTCCGTGGTGTATGTGTGTATGCTTCGGACAGTGAAAGTTGGTATAATCCACTTGTTCTTCATTGATTAGCCCTCATGGTGTATGTGTGTATGCTTCAGACAGTGAAAGTTGGTATAATCCGCTCTTTCTTCATTGGTTAGCCCTTGTGGTGTATGTGTGTATGCTTCGGACAGTAAAAGTTGGTATAATCCGCTCATTCTTCATTGGTTAGCCTCCGTGATGTATGTGTTTTCTGCTGACTGTGTCCAGGACTGCTGCATTTGCTACGATGCTCTGACCGGCCCCTCCAGCTACGGCGAGGGGAAGGCGGGCCAGTTTGACGTCATCCAGCTCAACAAATGCAGCCACATGTTTCACCGCCTCTGTCTGCTGGCCATGTATGACAGTTCTCACAATGTAAGTCCTCCTTTCCACAGGCCCTAGTGACTACCTCTGTCAGGTGGCAGCCGCTGGCAGCATTTTCCCAGGCCCTGTTGGTTGGCTGCCTGTCAGGTGGCAGCATTTTCCCAGGCCCTGTTGGTTGGCTGCCTGTCAGGTGGCAGCATTTTCCCAGGCCCTGTTGGTTGGCTGCCTGTCAGGTGGCAGCATTTTCCCAGGCCACACATGCGCACGCACGCATGCACACACACAAACACGCACACACACACACACACACACACACACACACACACACACACACACACACACACATGCATTCATGCACGTGCATGCACACACGCACACACACATGCACAGACACACATATACACTCTCTCTGTGTCTCTCTGTGTGTCATTTTTCTGTGTGTCTGTGTCTCTCTCTCCCTGTCTGTCTCTCTGTCTCTGTCTGTCTGTCTGTCTCTGTCTCTGTCTCTTTGACTGTAGCGAAAACTGGGTATTGATGTTAGTTGTTGCTGGTGACTGTTGAATTGCTGGTTCACTGTCTGTTTCTCGACTGCCTTGGTAGGGTGACCTGCTCTTTACAATTTGCTCTTGCTGGTGACTGTTGCATTGCTGGTCCACAGTCTGTTCACAGTCTGTTTCTTGACTGCCTTGGCAGGGTGACAGCCTTCAGTGCCCAACCTGCAAGACAATATACGGGGAGCTGATGGGCAACTGTCCGCCCGGGGAGATGAGCTACGACATCCTGTCCCGCCCGCTGCCAGGCTACCAGCACTGCGGCACCATACGGGTCTCCTATTACATCAGTCCCGGCGTGCAGGTGGGGGTCGGCAGAGGGTTGGTTGGTTGGGTGGGTGGTTTAGGCTTGTGGGCACAGGCTCGTCAGTTGGGTGGGTGGGTGGTTCGGGTTTGTGGGTACAGGCTGGTCGGTTGGGTGGGTGGATGGGTGGTTCAGGTTTGTGGATACAGGCTGTGTTGGTACAGGCTGGTCAGTTGGGTGGGTGGATGGGTGGTTCAGGTTTGTGGATACAGGCTGTGTGGGTACAGGCTGGTCAGTTGGGTGGGTGGATGGGTGGTTCAGGTTTGTGGATACAGGCTGTGTGGATACAGGCTGGTCAGTTGGGTGGGTGGATGGGTGGTTCAGGTTTGTGGATACAGGCTGTGTGGGTACAGGCTGGTCAGTTGGGTGGGTGGATGGGTGGTTCAGGTTTGTGGATACAGGCTGTGTGGGTACAGGCTGGTTGGTTGGGTGGGTGGATGGGTGGTTCAGGTTTGTGGATACAGGCTGTGTGGATACAGGCTGGTCAGTTGGGTGGGTGGATGGGTGGTTCAGGTTTGTGGATAGAGGCTGTGGGTACAGGCTGGGTGGGTGGATGGGTGGTTCAGGTTTGTGGATACAGGCTGTGTGGGTACAGGCTGGTTGGTTGGGTGGGTGGTTCAGGTTTGTGGGTACAGGCTGTGTGGGTACAGGCTGTTTGGTTGGGGGGTGGGGGGTGGATGGGTGGTTCAGGTTTTTGGATACAGGCTGTGTGGGTACAGGCTGTTTGGTTGGGGGGGGTGGGGGGGTGGATGGGTGGTTCAGGTTTGTGGATACAGGCTGTGTGGGTACAGGCTGGTCGGTTGGGTGGGTGGATGGGTGGTTCAGGTTTGTGGATACAGGCTGTGTGGATACAGGCTGGTCAGTTGGGTGGGTGGATGGGTGGTTCAGGTTTGTGGATACAGGCTGTGGGTACAGGCTGGTCGGTTGGGTGGGTGGATGGGTGGTTCAGGTTTGTGGATACAGGCTGTGTGGGTACAGGCTGGTTGGTTGGGTGGGTGGTTCAGGTTTGTGGATACAGGCTGTGTGGGTACAGGCTGTTTGGTTGGGGGGTGGGGGGTGGATGGGGGGTTCAGGTTTTTGGATACAGGCTGTGTGGGTACAGGCTGTTTGGTTGGGGGGGGGGGGGGGGTGGATGGGTGGTTCAGGTTTGTGGATACAGGCTGTGTGGGTACAGGCTGGTCGGTTGGGTGGGTGGGTGGTTCAGGTTTGTGGATACAGGCTGGTTGGTTGGGTGGATGGGTGGTTCAGGTTTGTGGATACAGGCTGGTCGGTTGGGTGGGTGGGTGGTTCAGGTTTATGGATACATGCTGTGTGGGTACAGGCTGGTTGGTTGGGTGGGTGGTGCATGCATGTACACATGTGCAGGTTCATATGTCTATATATGTTCTTACCTTTTTTTTTGTATGGGCACATGCTAGCACATGCACACACATTGAACTTCCACACACATGCTAGTGCACACACACACACATGCACACACACACACACACACATACACACACATGTATGCACACACATGCACGCACACACACACACACACACACACACACACACACACACACACACACACACACACACACACACACACACACACACACGCATGCATGCATGCATGCATGCACACACACAAAACATACACACACAGGGATACTGACACATAAGCATTGAAAGTAGTGAGCATTAACATTTTATCACTCGTGCAGAAATGTGCTTTGTTTGTAACAAAAAAAGAATGTAATTACATTGCAGGGCCCAGAGCACCCACACCCAGGACAGCGTTTCACCGCACGAGGCTTTCCACGCTCTGGGTTTCTGCCCGATGACAACAGGGGACGAAAGGTAAACCCCAGCATGCAACCTAGGGCAGTTGTGCATTATAAACTCAGAGGAGGTTGTCCAGCATGTTGATGTATGACTAGAAATTGGGTGTGTTTTGTGGGTGTGCGGTTCATTCTCTTGGTGAGCTGTACCACAGGAGGGTAGCTGTACTGCAGATGCAGGCAGTAAGGCCCCTTTCCCTGCCTACACCCTGCTGCGAAGCCTGATCTGTCAGTGGTTCTCTCTTTTAAGCCTGGAGTAAGCAGGTCAAATGTAGCCTTGCATGTTTCACTGGCTGCCAGGTATTCTGCCTCAGCCTTTTTTGCCTTCCCAGTTCATTTAATTTTCTTTCTCTGAATCTTCTCCCTGCCTTTTGCTAATGCAATGTTCCGAGAGGACCCATGGAAAAAGTAGGTGACCCTGCAGTTTGTGACAGGTGGTTGGTGCAGGATTCCAGCAGGGAGTCCGTGGAAATAGAAATAGGCTGTAGACTGTTATACATGCAACAGGTGAAAAACATTAACTGGTGATACTGTATAATTATAAAGTGTAAGTGATGACAATGACAGTGGATTTTTGGCTTTTGCTTGTGTTTTTATGAGCTGTATTTGGATCTTGCGCTGATTTAAATTGATGAATTGTTATCAAGTGTTTGTATTTTTAACCCTTACATAACCTTCACAATTAACTGGGTGTTAAATTCCAGGTTACAGCTACCATCCTTAGACAGTGACTCCACAACCTTTCTCTTTGTAGCTTTATCAGCCTGTTCAAGTTCTCAGTATTTCAGTGAAACCTCAGGCCATAAATCTACATCTTTGGTTGCTTCAGGAATCAGGTCAGCTGTCAGTATTTCAGTGACTTAGTGGATCTACTGAGCATTTTGTAGCTGTAGGATTCCAGTGTTAGTATTTCAGATTCCACACACACACACACACACACACACACACACACACACACACACACACACACACACACACACACACACACACACACACACATACATACACACCTTGAATCTACTAAGCATTTGGTAGTTTACCAGTCAGTGATCCCTGGCAGTGGACCCTCAGTCTACAAAACCTGCAGTAGCTTGAGGATATCCATCAGTTGTCAGCATTTCAAGAAGTCAAAACATCATACAAATTATACAAATACAAAAGTATTTTATTATTCATAATTGATAATAAATGCATAAAATGAGCACTTGGCTTTTTTGGTCACTCAGATTCCACACAAAAAAGGACAATAATAGTCAATTCAGCATAACTAAGGTGAGAGTATAGAAATAAAAATAAAGTGGAGTAACGTAGTAAAACATCATTTTTGAGAACAGTGAAGTGCACAGTCATTGCTCATATTCATACTCTCCACCACCTCTCCATTCACAGCCAAAACAACGCCCACACACCCACAAACACAGTCACACTTACACCCACATTAAAAAATGTCACATCACCCACTTACACCAAAACACCCACACATGCATGCATATGCGTATGCGCACACCCACCCAGATGCACACATATGCGCATGTGTGCGCACATGCACACACACACACACACCTCACACACACTTACACACACACACACAGACACACACACACCCCTCACTATCCATGATTTAACATACCATGTCAGTCCATATTAATCTCAATATTGATACCATCCTCCAAGCTGTTTTGCCCTCTGCTCCAGATTCTCAAACTGCTGATGGTGGCCTTCAGGCGAAAACTCATGTTCACCATCGGCCAGTCCGCCACTACCGGTGAGTCTGACACTGTCACCTGGAATGAAATCCACCACAAGACGGAGTTTGGCTCCAACGTCACCGGCCACGGCTACCCAGACCCAAAGTACCTGGACAATGTGACGGCTGAACTGGCACTGAAAGGCGTGACTGAGCAAGATCTGTGATACCGATTCCTTCTGCATTTGAAGCCTTGCCTTTAGAGCGGATTCCGATCTTCCTGTGACTGTGGCATTGCTATAGAGGCCCCTATTTGGCTTGTTTCTTGCGTTAGGTTTATTTATCATTATTCATATCTGTGCGGGACGGTGCATTGGGGCATTGGCTTGCAGACTAGGTTCTGATAGCTTTTGGACTGGAGCATTATTATTATTATTGTCTGCGGTGGACTGTGACAGTATTGGCTGAATGGCCTGACTGGGTTCTGACCTTGCAGTCATGCTGGACTCTTGGAATGGATCCTTGCTGGGCATTGGATGCGGTGGGCATTGGATGCAGTAACACTAGGTGTTGAATGCGGTCTGATTTGATTGACTTTTGGGTTCAGATCCATGCTAGGCAGGATTTGGATCACTTTTCAGTGTTTGATGTGGGTCTTTGCATGACTATTGTATGGGACCTTTGCTGACTTCCTGTTCAGATCGTAGCTAGACAGGATTTTGGTCACTTTTTTCTTGCTGCTTAATGTGGATCTTTGTACACCCTGTGGATGCAGAGTCTTTCCTGACCGTGGATGTGGATGCCAGGATTTGGATGACTTTTTCTTGATGCTTGATGTGAAACTTTGCTTGACTGGATCAGCAGCCTTTTCTGACTTTGGGTTTGGATCCTGGAAAGGCAGGATTTGGGCCATTTCTTGTGTGTGTGTGTGTGTGTGTGTGTGTGTGTGTGTGTGTGTGTGTGTGTGTGTGTATGTGTGTGTGTGTATGTGTCACTGTGTGTGTGTGTGTGTGTGTGTGTGTGTATGTGTCACTGTGTGTGTGTGTGTCACTGTGTGTGTGTGTGTGTGTGTGTGTGTGTGTGTGTGTGTGTGTGTGTTATCTTTGCTTGGTTTCAGACTGGCTGAGCTTGGTTCATGGACTTTGAAGTATATCATTACTTGATTTTAGCTTTGGATGTTTGCTGAATGTTTGGATAGGACTTTTATGAGTTGGAATCCAAATCACTTGACTTTGGATTCTGATAACTATTACTGCAGAGTATCTGTGATGGAGTGGCATTGTGACTGACTGTGTGTGTGTGTGTGATTATCAGTGGTGGGAGGAGGGATGGAGGGGGGGGGGGGGGGTAATGTGATTCAGCTTTAAAAGCGATTGTACCTCTTGATTAACTGGGGCTAAGATGACGGGCCTTGTCAGGTCTCTTGCTGTGTCCCGGTTAACCTGTTCATTCAGTAATCATTTGAAATACTCTCTCACTCAAAAGTTACACATCTTTCTGTGACAGGATGTGCCATGGGGAGATTGGTCTAGCTTCATCCAGTGTGCTATCGGTTAAAAGCAGACACTAGGTTGCTGTAAAACAGGTGTGCTGTGTTGTAAAAATTACCTGTCTAGCTTCATCGTTGATGCTGAAGTGTTGCCATAGGCTTATTAGGGACGGGAGCCCAGGACATCCACCTCCACTTTCACACAGCTCCTGAGCTCTGCTAGCTTCATCCAGCATGCAGCCAGTTAAGAGCAGACACCACGTTGCTGTAAAACAGGTGTGCTGTGTTGTAAAAAGAAGACACCACTTTGCTGTAAAATAGGTGTGCTGTATCATGTCAAGATTACCAGTTTTAACAGCATTACATGCAAGTAAAACAGTTAATGCTTAAGAATTGTCAAGTTAATGCCAGTAGATGGCAAGATCAATGTTGCATTTTATTTTAATGCAGGTGCAAGATCTTGCTGTTGCTAAGAAAGTTTTAAATAGCAGGTGATTCAGCAGGCTATTTCTTAAACAGTAAGCAGGGGATACAGAAGATCTTTACAGAAGTAATTATCCTCATTGTCAGTGATCTAATGATTCATTGCAAGATCAGTTTTTCTAGGTAGTTGTCTGATTTCAGTTAATGGAATGATCAAATCCATTACGCTTCTTACCTCATAAATCTGCTTAACCTGTGGGTTCACAAATGGAAAATGGCAGTGCATTGGAGTTTAGTTTGGATCGTCGTCGGACAATGTTCTGCAGAATACCTCTGGTTCAGCACATCCCCTCAACTTCAAGGAGAATGATTGATTGTTTTTTACTTTTTTTTACTAAAACACACATTGCATAATACCCTACTTATTTCTGAGTAAGTGTGCCAAATGAAAATGGTTCATTCTACATTTCTAGTGGCTGTATGTGATCTAGAAGTGGGGGTAGCGGGCATTTTGATGCGGCTTCCCGTGTATTAGTCATTTAGGCAGCAGTTGGTTCCCTTGGAAGCTGTTCGTCAGCAGCTGCTTGCTAGAGGGGAGGTAAGCATGTTATGGGGATGCTGGTTAACATGTAGATTTCCTCCCTTGTTTGCGTTCACGAGCCAATGCAAAGTTTGTTAACAGACTCCTGTCTGATTTTTTCCTCCCTTCACTTGTTGGGCCATGAACAAAGAACAGAACTGTATGTTGACCTGGGAAGGGTATGAGCGTCTGTGAGTGTTGTGTGTGTGTGTGCGTGCGTGCGTGCGTGCATATGTGTATGTGTGTGTGAGAGAGACAGTTTCAAAAGAGGGTTCTCCCACCACCCCACCCATCTCTTCATTTTGCGGTGAAACATTTCAGGAATCATCGTTAATGATCCTTAACAGGTCTCATCCCAAACCTGTGGAAGAGTTGTGCATGTGGCATAATCATGCGTCTAACAATCGTACATGGTTTTATCAGTCGATGTAAATTAAATAAAGCATAGTGTGTGCATGCATATAAACACCATGTGAGGAGAACCATAAATAAATTCTCTCACGCTGGACTCGTACGGAACCTGCTGGTTGTGAAGGTCGATGAGAGGTCGTGCAGGGCCTTGTGGTGCGGGAAAAGCCCGAAGGTTGGCACTTCTGTGACGCCACCGACTGAGGTCCTTCACGCATTGCTCTTTTCATGCAAATCGCACACTGTTGTCTGTGATGCTCTGGTTGTGGTTTTGCGCTGTGTGCAGAAAGCCTTCAACTGAATACAATAAACATTTCACCTGAATATCATGGTGTGTGTGTGTGTGTGTGAGCGAGAGAGCGCAGGTGTGAGTGTTTTCAATGGTAGGAAGATTGATCTAGCTCATTAATCTATCGCTTCAAAAAGCAAGAAAACAAACAAAAACCCATAATTAATACTGTTGATGTGTTGGACAGTGAAATGAGTAGTAAACACACGCTCTCTCTCTCTCTCTCTCTCTCTCTCTCTCTCTCTCTCTCTCTCTCTCTCTCTCTCTCTCTCTCCCCCCCACCCACCCCTTACACACACGCACGCATGCACTCGCGTGTGCGCACACACCTCCACACGCACACGTAACATTAGTGCTTATTTCCCCCCTCCAAGTACCTGTAGTATTTTCGGTGGAAAATGAGCATTAATGTTATGTAATAAAACATGATAAGTACCTGTAGTACTTTCAGTAGGAAAATAAGCAACTATGTTATGTAATAAAACACGGTATCAGTGTGAATCTGACATTTTGGAATGAATGGCCACATCGTGACGTACGTTTCGTTCACACGTGCCATCACTCGGGATAAATTCTCATTTTGTTCACAGCCACCTCGTGTTTTATTGAAAGGTAGGGGACCACACACACACACACACACACACACACACACACACACACACACACACACACACACACACACACACACACACACACACACTGATAAACAATGCATACCACACACACTGATAAACAATGCATTCCACATACACAATGAAACACATTGACAAACACTCTTAACTTTTCGAGCACACACTTTTACTACAACCAATTGACAGAAGTCAACCACAGCACACAGATATAAATTCCAACAGTCGACCCGAGTGTTTGCCTCAACTCGCCACTTCATCGTCTGACACATGTTACTCTGTGGTCACGTGTCTGTTGACTGACACCGGAAAGCAAGGTCAGGGCTTGAGGCACAGGCGCATGATGAGGATGTGGATTTCTGTGTGGCGCTAGTCCGTGTATTATAGGCTGTCTGCTTGCTGACTGCCAGACAGACGAGCAATAACTACTGATACACACCCATGGACACCGAAGTCTCACGCCGGACTGAAGGAGTACTTTAATGTATGGTGATTGATGACTAGACTGCAGAGAGAAATTCACCAACACACAAACCTGCTAAACAGCTAGCACACACACACACACACACACACACACACACACACACACACACACACACACACACACACACACACACACACACACACACACACACACACACACACACACACACGGCGCGCGCGTCACACAAGTGTACACACGGTACACACGGCGCGCGCACACACACAAACATATAAATGCAGAAATACACACACACACACACACACACACACACGCGCGCGCGCGCGCGCGCGCGCGCGCACGCACATACACACACACACACTTGCGCGCACGCACATGCACACAAATACACTCACACACACGCCCCCCCCCCCCACACACACACACACACGCACACAGACACACGCACGCATACAGCAAGACCACAGCATAGCCTGACCAGCTGCCACTGATAAAGCACTGTGGTCGCTCCCAGATAACAGCCCTAGCATCAGGTACAAAACGTCTCCACCTGACCCAATAAAGCATAGACCTCCAGATAACAGCCCTAGCATCAGGTACAAACGTCTACACTTCACTGAACCTCCATGTAACAGCCCTAGCATCAGGTACGAAACGTCTCCACCTGACCGAACAAAGCAGACCTCCAGATAACAGCCTTAGCATCAGGTACAAAACATCTCCACTTCACCTGAACCTCCATGTAACAGCCCTAGCATCAGGTACGAAACGTCTGCACCTGACCTGAAACACAGACCTCCATGTAACAGCCCTAGCATCAGATGCAAAACGTCTCCACTTAGACCTGAAACATAGATCTCCATATAACAGCCCTAGCATCAGGTACAAAACGTCTCCACTTCACCTGAACCTCCATGTAACAGCCCTAGCATCAGGTACGAAATTTCTCCACTTCACCTGAACCTCCATGTAACAGCCCTAGCATCAGGTACGAAACGTCTCCACCTGACCTGAAACACAGACCTCCATGTAACAGCCCTAGCATCAGGTACAAAACGTCTCCACTTGACCTAAAGCATAGACCCGTCCCTAATAGTCTCTACGGACGTAAGGCAACAGTGAACGAACGAAAGCATAGACCTCCAGAAAAAGTCATTCGCACGTTCACTGTTGGCGACAGCTGTCCCGCGTTTCCATGACCCGAGGAAAATTGCATTATAAACGTAATCTAATGCTTCGCTTGTTGCAGCCGACATCTCCCGTTGTCAATGAAGATGCTGTACTGCAGCTTGTAAGGTAAACATGGCGGCCGATCTTCGTTTTTTGGTTTTGTTTGTTTGTTTGTTGTTTTTGCACGTAATGTTATTTGAGACGCTTTCTTTGACTGAAGCTGCTCTGACTGGCAACCCGCAGCCTTGCCTTGTTTTTATCTCGCGTCTGCAACATGACGACAACGGCAGCTTGGGAGGGCCGGTAAATCTGAAACTGGGAGGGGAAGGAGCCAGATACTCTCCCCTACATATTTATCGATAAGCGTTTTTGAAAAGGTGAGTTTCTTTGAAGGAACCAACCTTCTCAAAGCGTCTTTTGTCCAATAGATAACAGACATCAAAATAAATACTTGAAATCGAGATTTAGAAGGGGGGGCGGGGGGGGGGGGGATGTCGTGAACATTTGTAATATATTCCATTTATGCATCAAGTTTCCTGTGACACCCAAGAGAGTTAATTAGCGCCCGAAATACGTAACACAAGTACAACAACAAAGACCTGAGTCGCCTACGGTCACTCTCACCTGGCATGCGTGTAAATACAAGGTACATAAACTGCACCAGATCCTCAGGATGTACCTCTGGTGGATTTTATGTACCTTGTATTTACACGCATGCCAGGTGAGAGTGACCGTAGGCGACTCAGTCAGGTCTTTGTTGTTAATAATAACAAATTTTATTTATAATGCGCCTGTCCCAGTTCTGCGAAAACGAGCTCCAAGCACAGTACAGCCTCACATCTCAGGCTCAGTGCATAGCTAAGAAATACATGCATTCAAAACAACAAATACCTGTTGCACTTGTGTTACGTATTTCGAACGCTAATTAACTCCCTTGTGTGTTGATTCTGCGGCACTAACGCTCTGGGCCTCGTTCTGTTTCAGATTCGTGAGTGACGATTGGCAGGACTGTGTCTGAAACACTGTCAAGTATCATGGCTCGCCTGTTGCGCGCCGCGACCACCTGTTTGAAATTGGGCAGGAGAGGTCGTTCACTCAGAGGTCAGGAGCTGTGTGGAAGTGGAGGTGGTCATCCCTAATAGTCCGTACCGTCTCTGTGGACGTAAAGTATCATTGAACTTGAAGTTCACGTGTGAGCCGGTTTGGCCTAGTGGTAAGGCGTTAGGCTGGTAAGCGGAAGGACCTCGGTTCGGTACCGCTTCGGCTCTCTTTTCTCTTCGAAAAGGTTGTGGTTTGTGGACACTGTCTTGTGACTTTGTCCAGCACTTCCTATTGAAACATTAAAATGGCTCTCATCGCTGCCCATCTTAATGCAGGAATCATTCTGGTGGTGACAGTGTAGCGATAGGTATATAATCTTCCTCTCCCTCTTCCCCCACCTCCATATCCCATTCCCCTTTTCTCCCCGTCCCTAATAAGCCTTATGGTTTCTGTGGACGTTAAGCACCATGTTTACTTACTTAAGTTCACGTCTCCATAGCAACAAGGTAAACGAGGCCGTGGCGAGTAATCTGTGTATATGATGTGACACTTGGCGGTGTTCTGTACATACAATCACGCTAATCGTCATTCACAAAATTCGGTTTCTAAATTTAGTGTCTGTCAACGTGACATTAAAACAACAACAAAACAAAACAAAACACATCTGATTTACACTTTTTATTCAGATTTCTTCTAGCTGTTCAACAACTGAAACATGCCTTCAGGGGCTTTTCCTTTAACTACGATCGTCCCTTTATACTAGTCTTCCTCTCATTTACTTTGAACGTAATCGTCTTGCACTCATAGGAAAACAAACACAGTTACGTCTTTATCATTATTTATTGTTATGAAATATTAACGCTGCGTCCGAACACTGTATGTACCAGTATTTTTATTTAACGATTTCATCAGCCTATGGCTTGAAGATCCGTTCCAGTCTTAGTCTTACCCGTAACTGATCCCGTGTTAGTCACAGGTGACTGTTACGCAGCACTTTCAGGCAGCAGCAAGGAACGTAAAGGACCCTGTACACACATGAAGTCTCATCATTACACGCGGGTCTTCTTCAGTCGTTTCTGGCATTCGCGGATATTAAGACTCAAGAACAACGAAGCTCAGGTCTTCGGTTTACGCCCACAGATGAAGGTGAGCTGGAGATTTAGAAGGGTGTAGGAACTAAGTACAGTGTTAATCCCTTTCTGCTACAACAGGTGGAGATATAGGCCGTAGCAATAGGTGTTGAGTCATTGCTCGAAACAGCTAGGCGCTACTTCGACATACTTGGAGTGAATGTTACTGAAACACCGGACTTTAAACTGTTGTATAACAGCCACTAATGCTGCTTCGCGCATCGTCTAGTAATCAGCGAGAAGGAGAGACAGACATGCACGACGACAAAGCATGACGCCGCGAGCGGGAATATTATTATACAGAGAGAGAGAGAGAGAGAGAGAGAGAGAGAGAGAGAGAGAGAGAGAGAGAGAGAATATTATTCAGCCTTGGCAGGTGAGACAGCCGCAAGCCTTGACGCTGTTGGCTAAACGGAGAGCCACAAATGTGATTCGCAGTTTCTGAACGTGTAGCGACTAATCTCTCCTTTCCGTCGCATTTCGCTTGGCGGGCCAGCGAGTGCAGGTAGTTGGCTGTGTGGAACTTGTTGCTCAGTGGTGGGCCCGCTGTGCTGTCGTCGTGTACCCGGGTGTCGATTTGCGGTCAGGCGCTGGCTGACTGGCTCCAACTCCACTACTGACCACTGACGAGAGAGAGAGAGAGAGAGAGAGAGAGAGAGAGAGAGAGAGAGAGAGGGACAGTGTTCCCTAGTTATCGTTGGCGAGGTTGGATAATTTCTGATGTAAACTTCACAGTGGTGGCTGATGGCTGATGCAGTGCGATAATTTCTGGTGGAAAAAACACACTTCACGGTGGTGACTGGTGGCCTACTGGTGGCTGATGCAGTGGGGTCATTTCTAGTGAAAAAACAAATTCACAGTGGTGACTGGTGGCCTACTGGTGGCTGATGCAGTGGGATCATTTCTGGTAAAAAAACAAACAAACTCCACAGTGGTGACTGGTGGCCGATGCAGTGGGATAATTTCTGGTGAAAACTTCACAGCGACACTGGTGGCGTTTGACGCAGTCTGATAATTTCTGATGGTGGGATAATTTCAGATGTAAACTTCACACTGACTGATGGCGTTGATGCGGTGCGATAATTTCTGATGTGACTAATTTCACACTGACTCTGGTGGCGGTTGATGCAGTGGGATAATTTCTGATGTGAATGCGGTGATGACGGTGCGCTCCATACAGGTATGTTCTGATGCTTTCTTCGAACAGCGTCGCTAACTGTAGGCGATATCAAACTACTGGTGTTGGGGTCTCTGTCTGTGAGATAACAAATGAGTAAATGCGGTTGGACTGAGTAATGCTCAAAGAACTGGCTGTTCAGCACTGCAAAAAGCGTGTCCGTCGCTAAATAGTGCCACAGTTTCTCCGAAAACATACCCATTGTTCTAAACGGATAATTATGTTGGAAGTTGAACAGGCCTGTATGGTTAGCACGCTTAGTAGCTGCACGGCAAACACACACACACACACACACACACACACACACACACACACACACACACACACACACACACACACACACACACACACACACACACACACACGCGCGCGCGCGCGCGCGCACACACACAAACAGAGAGAGAGAGAGTCTTCGTCTAGTAGGTGAATAGTTTGAATCACGTGGTAAACGCTTCAAATTTAACTCCGTTTTGGAGGCTCAGCTAGTTTACACACGTCCACACACACACACACACACACACACACACACACACACACACACACACACACACACACACACACACACACACACACACACACACACACACACACACACACTCACTCACTCACTCACTCACTCACTCACTCACTCACTCACACACATCCTGGTGGGCGTATCGTAAAATTCTTATTAGTTATTTCAGTACATCAGTAGACGAAAGATCTGCATATATTCATATTCTAACCGTGACCAAACTCACACACACAAACACTCACTCACTCACTCACTCACTCACTCACTCACTCACACACACACACACACACACACACACACACACACACACACACACACACACACACACACACACACACACACACACACACACACACACACACACACACACACACACACACACACACACACACACACACACATTCACCCCCATACACACCGTATTTTATGTATTATATGCTAGAAGAAATGGCGTTTGCATTTCAGGCCGAATCCTTTCAAATCATTGAAGTCTGGTTTCTTTTTTTCATGGAATAAATTAATTTGTGGACAAAGATGGAATAAAAACTTTTTTTTTTTAGATATTTTTTAAACC